>JASEVX010000004.1:141705512-141939311 GCA_031761405.1 Serripes groenlandicus
AATTGCATTTAAAACATTTAGATTTGTTGAGTTTAACATAGAAATGAATTTGTACATATTAGGATTTCTGAAATATATTTTCTTTATATATATATGTCTTAGATCTTGATAAAAAGGACAAACTAGCATAAAATGAAACTCGTCTTCAATGTCATTTAAATTGCAGAGAGTACATTTCCTATCTTCTCTTTTGATGTTTCTATGTCGACCTGTTTCAATAAGTAATTGATGTGACGATAAGCGTAATCTCGCAACGGCATTTCTGTATGTTGGAATATTCATTTTTTCAAGGTAGCAAGACCTATCAAAAGAGGTTTTTAGGCGTTTGTATAAGATCAGTGAAGTTTTAATATTTACATCAATATACCATTCAGCTATATACATGTCGATCAATCTTTGTCGCAACACTGGAATGAACATCTTTATGTTAACAGATGCTGGAATAACCATACATCATAAAATCCAATAGTCTGTAGCAAATGTTTAACGTTTCTGACCCAATCAGCATTTGAATCGCTACTATTTCTATTAATATTGTAGTTTAATAATGTTGAAAGGATACAATTATTTCCCTTTTCAGTAAAAAGTTTTATAAAATATTTAATAATTCTAATTTTAATAATGACATGGAGCGGAAATCTTCCAAACTCTCCATATATAGCAGAATTGCTAGTTGAGGGTTTTACTTTTAATAATCTCTTAAGAAATTTTCTATGCAATCGTTCTACCAATTCACAAGTTAAGAAGCCCCACACTTCACTCGAATAATAAATAATAGACGCGACAAAGGAATCAAATAAATCAAGCATAATTGTTAATGGTATTTCTTTACCCCTAGTAATAGTGAATAAATCGCTCAGAGCCCGATTAGCTTTACCAACCAATGTTTTAATAGCATTATGGAAGGTCCCGTTACTTGTAAAAACAATTCCTAAGTAATTAAAAGTGGTCAATTGTTCTATACTTTTACCATGGTATTTAAAATTGTATCGATTTTGTGCCTTTCTGCCTTTTTGAAAAACAACTATTTTGGTTTTTTCAGCATTTACTGTTAATTTCCACTTTTTACAATATAATTCGAAAGCATCCAATAAACTTTGTAGACCGTCCTCGGTATCTGAAATTAAAACCGAGTCGTCAGCAAATAAGAGTAAATAAATGGATAATTGGCCAAGCGTAAAGTCATGAGCTGTATTCTGTTGTAAAAATAACTCAATGTCATTTATAAACAATGAAAATAATATTGGTGACATGGTCTCTCCCTGCAATAATCCAACGTTACAATCGAAGAGATCCGATACGTTATTTAGATGTTTAACACATAATTTTACATCTTCGTATAATTTAACCAAACATTATTATTCAAGCCAGGATTGGGTATACCTCGTTAATATGCACAATGCACGTCTTTCAACAAAACATGTTAATTGGATATCACTAATTGCACCGTTGTTTACGCTGACAGTAACATGAAAGCAAACATGTAAATTGTCACAGTCTGTCACGTGATGGACAATTCAAACGGTCTTTTATTTTGTATTAAATTAAACACCAACTATACTACAACGTCTACGTAAAAGTTAATTCAAATCAAAGCTCTAAATAATAAAGGGGCGTATTTCAATTTTCAACAACTTATCTGCACACCCAAACCACACTGTATATGGTATTAAAATTGAACGGGTCTCCACCAAGACCAACCGTATGGCATTTACGACCAGCGTAGATCTAGATCAGTCATCGCACTATCTGATATGATTTTGCACTGTAAGAATTGTTCAAAAGACTCCCCTACCAATACTGACCATTTGAGTAATCTTGCTTTGGTCTATCGAGGGCTTGGCGTGAAACGGTTGTAACTCAAAACCTATTTTGAAAACCCTGATTTAGGGGCAATTTTGACCCCTTTGTAAACAATGCAAATTTATGTGCCATTGCTCAGAACGAGCAATGGCACCTAAATTTCCATTGTTTACCAAGTAAAATGATTTAACGCTTATAAAGACTTTATGACGAGGTGATTAATCTTGGTAAAAAAATAAAAATTTAAGTTACAACCGTTTCACGCCAAGCCCTCGATATCTTTACCCATCGTCGGCCACCCACGGTTGTTGACTCCGCTTTGCTCCAACATATGTTGTAGCATAGCGGAGTCAACAACGATGATCTATACTTAAAGGTTACAATCGGGTTCGATCCCCAGTCGCGGCAACTCGGTCATGGTGGAGTGCCCTTGGGCAAGGCACATTTTCTACCCTAGTACTGGTTTGTTTACCCAGGGATAATGAATAAGTGAACTGTCGCCGTGATATAACTGAAATAATGTTGAAAGCGTCGTAAAAATCCCAATAAATAAATAAATAAATAAAGGTTACAATACACCAAATAAATTCCTTCTTTGTTTCCATGTAAATCGACTAGTTTCAGTCCTCAAATGTCACACTTGCTAAGCGTGTCTCATGTAGAACAATATGTATCATTGAAAGGAGTTAACTCTAGGCTTTAAAACAATCCAAAGATAATAGGGGGTGATACATTATGCAAGAAAGAATTCACCAGGCGAAAATGCTTACCGTCATTTTTGGACGAAATCTGGCTCGGACAAAACCGGTGTTTAGCATTCTCTACTTTCACTTTCAAACAAGGTCAAACTACTAAAAGTGATCAAATCAATCATTTCCAGTGCATCCTATAGACCGTAACAATGATGTTAAACTCAATGTTATATATTCAATGCATTTTACACTCGTTTCTACGCAAATGTCAATCTGAAGCAAATTATATAAGCCAGTGGGCAAACCTATATTAAACGAGTGGGCGGGGTTTAGTTCTTGTTTTAATTAGATTGCCAGACTTTCGATAGCGAATTATAGGATGTGAATTTGATTCTTTTACTACCGAATTTCACGAAGTCGACTCATCCATGATCACAATTGAACCACTCCATTTTTCGTCCAACAGGAATTTGGTAAAATTTAATTTATAACTGGCAAACAATGCAGATTTCAGGAGAGACAGCTCGTCACGAGCTGTCTGACATGAATCTGCATTGTTTGCAAAAGCCTCTAAATGCCTTTCGCAGCGAAAGAGTTAATCCGATTAGAATATATGTCGTAAATATTAATGTACCTGAGTGCTTGTTATGATAAACACATATCCACTTCCGATCATAAAGGCACAACCTACACAAACCAGCCATGGGTGTTCTGTGAATGAAGAAATTAGTCCGTCCATGGAAAAAGGTACAAGTGTGATTTAATGACCATTGCAGATCCACAATAGTGATTTAATAACCATTGCAGATCCACACTAGTGATTTAATGACCATTGCAGATCCACAATAGTGATTTAATGACCATATCACACCCACAATAGTGATTTAATGACCATGGCAGATCCACAATAGTAATTTAATGACCATATCACACTCACAATAGTGGATTTAATGACCATTGCAGATCCACAATAGTGATTTAATGACCATTGCATATCAACAATAGCATGGGCCTCTGTCAGTCTTATTATGAAATACGCTGTTCAGATATTAATTACATACACTTGATAGTAACTTAAGTAGATGCTGACCTGAAGGTACGCTGTTTAAAATTGCCAACTTGTAAGTTTTCCAAAGGAAGGACTCAAATAGTAATACATATAAATGTAAATAATCATAAGTTATGTATATGTATATGAGAATGAGTATTATGATATTCCATACATTGAGTTCATTGAATACAACGATGTGGCAAGGCAATGGATTTGAAAACAAATTTGAAATATCGCTGAAAAAGTTTGTTTAAATGTTCGTGCTCTTAATATGACAGACAATTACCATTTAAGTTATGCTTACACGGGGATGCAATAACATATACAGTCTCGGTTGTTCCTATAACCCTTTACGTTATGCTTAAACGGGGAGGCAATAACATATACAGTCTCGGTTGTTCCTATTACCCTTTACGTTATGCTTAAACGGGGATGCAATAACATATACAGTCACGGTTGTTCCTATAACCCTTTACGTTATGCTTAAACGGGGAGGCAATAACATATACAGTCTCGGTTGTTCCCATTACCCTTTACGTTATGCTTAAACGGGGATGCAATAACATATACAGTCTCGGTTGTTCCTATTACCCTTTACGTTATGCTTAAACGGGGAGGCAATAACATATACAGGCTCTGGCTTTCCTATTACCCTTAACAGTATGCTTAAACGGGGATGCAATAACATATACAGGCTCGGTTGTTCCTATTACCCTTAACATTATGCTTAAACGGGAATGCAATAACATATACAGTCTCGGTTGTTCCTATTACCCTTTACGTTATGCTTAAACGGGGATGCAATAACATATACAGGCTCGGGCTTTCCTATTACCCTTTACGTTATGCTTAAACGGGGATGCAATAACATATACAGGCTCTGGCTTTCCTATTACCCTTAACGTTATGCTTAAACGTGGATGCAATAACAAACAGAAGCTCGGTTTTTCCTATTACCCTTTACGTTATGCTTAGACGGGGATGAAATAACATACACAGTCTATGTTTTTCTTATTACCTTTTATGTTAGTGCTAAAGTCTTTCACTGTCGAATTACACGAAGTCGACTGTCTATTTTACGTCCAACAGGAAAGTTGGTAAAATGCCATGTCTAAGTGACAAACAGTGCAGATTTCAGGAGAGACAGCTCGTTACGAGCTGCATTACATGTATCTGCATTGTGTACAAGGGCCTTTAATTGCCTTTAGCGGCGAAAGGGTTAAACGGATAGGGCTATAACAAACACAGGCTCGCTTGATGGTTGAACTGATCGATTCGAGTTTAACGCCGTTTTTCCCAACTGTATTTAAGTCAGTTCGCATAACGTGTTTGTTCCTTACTATCTTGCACTTGTACTCCACACAACATTTTCCCCAAGGCAACTGGCTGCCTCCCCATGTATACTATATAGCACATTGGTAGAAGAGGTATGACGCTAGCCACAATGGCGTTGTGTCCGTCTTCGTAAGCCACATTTACTGTAAGTCAGTGCACTCCCTTGCCCTTTAGTTATTGTATCAGTCATTTGGCAAATAGGAAGTTCAACATCCCGTTACACAGGATCATAAAGATTTGACAAAAAATGAAACATCCAAAAAAACATGTAAAACTAATTGTGTGCTTAAGTTAGACACCTTTTGGCAAAAGGGGATATTGCTAATTATAAGAAATTTCATCTTTTATCAAAAGACGTCTGCTGTTAATGCGCATGAATGCGTCTGCGGCAAGGAAATGGTTAACATCTCATGGCAAAAGCTAAAGCCACATGTAGACAGTTCACATAAAAGACGAGATGTCCCGCGTTCGAGTCAGAGTCGGTCGGACTTTTTATAAGACGGCTCACATAGGTTTTCGAGTATCAACCTCCGGTATGTTTACTCAACTTCTATAAGAGAAAGGCATCGACGACTCGGAGTGTGATTCTCAGTCGATGTATATAAGTTACACTGTAAAGTACTCAACTTCCATAAGAGAAAGGTATCGAAGACTCGCAGTGTGATTCTCAGTCGATGTTTATAAGTTACACTGTAAAGTATTCAACTTCTATAAGAGAAAGGTATCGAAGACTCGCAGTGTGATTCTCAGTCGATGTTTGTAAGTTGCACTGTAAAGTATTCAACTTCTATAAGAGAAAGGTATCGAAGACTCGCAGGGTGATTCTCGTCGATGTATATAAGTTACACTGTAAAGTATTCAACTTCTATAAGAGAAAGGTATCGAAGACTCGCAGGGTGATTCTCGTCGATGTATATAAGTTACACTGTAAAGTATTCAACTTCTATAAGAGAAAGGTATCGAAGACTCGCAGGGTGATTCTCAGTCGATGTATATAAGTTACACTGTTAAGTATTCAACTTCTATAAAAGAAAGGTATCGAAGACTCGCAGGGTGATTCTCGTCGATGTATATAAGTTACACTGTAAAGTATTCAACTTCTATAAGAGAAAGGTATCGAAGACTCGCAGGGTGATTCTCAGTCGATGTATATAAGTTACACTGTAAAGTATTCAACTTCTATAAGAGCAAGATATCGCAGACTCGCAGGGTGATTCTCAGTCAATGTTTATAAGTTACACTGTAAAGTATTCAACTTCTACAAGAGCAAAGGTATCGAAGACTCGCAGTGTGATTCTCAGTCGATGTTCATAAGTTACACAGCAAAGTATTCAACTTCTATAAGAGAAAGGTATCGGAGACTCGTAGGGTGATTCTCAGTCGATTCAGTCGATGCATATACGTTACACTGTAAAATATTTTGTTCTTTCAAGAGTCTGTGTCAATGTGCTACAATTTTTGAATCGTAGTAAACAATTTCCAACGTACCTGTATCTGCAAACGCCACACACAAGCATCCCGCACAGAACGATGTTCTAAATTAAATATAATAATTATGATAATAATAACAAAGATAATTAAAACAATAATGATTTTTTTAAAAAAGATGATGATAATGGTGATTTTGATGATGATGATAATGATGAGGATGGTGATGATGATGATGATGCTAATGATGATGATGATGATGATGATGATGATGATGATTATGATGATAACCTTCCATATTGCACCACACGATTCCGATTATTTTGTGTTAGGGCATCGAAAGGCTGGTGTGTATAATATAATAACCCTCTTCAAGTTACATCAGGGCAAAATCGCCTTAAGTGAAAAAAAATTCTCATGAGTAAGTAAAAGGTTTGCACAAATGATATTGTACCGTTAAACAGAATAACCAGCGAATCAGAAACAAAAAATGATTTTCAAATACATGTATCGTGAAACCAAAGCGAAATGTGTGCGGTTATGTGTTGTTTTTCGCATACCCTCGATATTTGACCTTTGAACTTAAATTGTACGAGTACGGTCAATGTAATTTTATAAGCCAACATACAAGATGTTAAAGCAATCAATATCTTAGTATGACAATTTATACTAAAAATGTGCATGAACCTAACCCTTATACTTATTCTGAAGACATCAGCCGTGGCCGAATGGTTAGCGTTGGGGATTTGCAACCAGGCGTTCCGGTTCGATACCCAGTCGCGGCGGTTTCAGTGGAAAGTCCTTTGGCAAGGCACATTTTCATAGCCTAGTACTGGTTTGGTCACCTTTGAAACGTGAACAAGCGAACTGTCGCCGTGATATAACTGCAATAATGTTGCAAATATCGTAAAGACTCGAAAAACACAACACAGCAAAATCCAACTAGTTTAACATACGCGGTAAGAGTTGTACGATGAGAGTGTTTTAACCATTTTCTTCATCCAGGCGGCCTCTCTGCAGCAGATGTCTTTTGAAAATAATGTGGCGAAAGGAGTAATTTGTCAAATCGAGCAATTTCTCCCTTTGCCGAAATGTTTTCAACATTTTCAGTAATTAAACTTTCATCCATGAAGAGTTTCAACATGTTTGCCTAGATATCTTCAAAGTCGTCTGCCGCAGATGTATCAATATGGAAAATGGGGTTAACCTAAGGTCTTCTCAAACGAACAAATGTGCCAGTAAGTGTCAACAAAAACTGACAGCGTAATCATAACGGTTTTACAAGTTTACGGCCATGGATCAAGTCGCTGACAACAAAATGCACATGAAACAGTAATGAAATATATTTATCGTCATTGTTGCATGAGAGATTGTGCCCGTTCTATTTTAATAAAATGACTAATGTCTAATTGTTCAATTAATCAGACAGGCAGTTATGTCATTCAAGCAAGAGTGTCACCCATCTTAACCCGTTTCCACATACATCAAATCTGCAGAAGACGACTATGAAATGACATTCAAATAAAGCTATGGGAATTCTCAATAAATAATAGTATAATTATTAAATCGAGATGAGCATCTTCTCTTAATTCCACAATGATTTCAAACGTCGTCTGCCGCAGAGCGTCAGAAATCGTCTACATGTGGTAAAGGGTTTATAAAATGTTTAATTATTCGCGGAAGGAACTGGTTAAGATAGGTGACACTCATTAATATGACACAATTGCCTGTTTGATTAATTGAACAATCAGACATTAGTAATTTTATCAAAATTGAACGGGCAAAATACATATTGTTTCAATTTCTTCCAATTGGTCACATAACAAACGTGTCCCTTTCTAACCAGCCAACTAACTCTATTTGTCAGCATGAACTTTTGAGCCATCCCGCGAGAAAACCAAAATTATGGTCTCTGCGTAATATATAGATACAGATCAGCCTGCGTAGTCCGCGCAGACTGATCCGGTCTAAGACATTCCGTTTCAGGGGGAAATAGGTATAGAGTAAGGATTCCTGAAACAGAAAATCTACAGGAGTCGAAAAGTGTCTATCCCGGTAAGCCTGCGCAGCATGCTTAGGCTGATCCGGGTCGATACTTTAACGCAGTATCCATAATGTTGGTTTTCTCGTGAGGCTGCGGCGATAGGCCATCTGCGTAATGTATCGACCAGATCAGCCTGCGCTGTCCGCGCAGACTGATCCGGCCGACACATTCCGTCTTAGGGGGATAGATGTATACAGTAGTTATTCCTGAAACAGAAAATCCACAGGATACGAAAAGTGTCTGTCCGGGTTAGCCTGCGCGTCATACTTAGGCTGATCAGGGTCGATACTTTACGCTGAGTCCACAATGTTGGTTTTCTCGCGGGACGGCTCATTTGTGAATTGGTTCTTTGGATTCTGCGAGATGCAATTTTCAATTGGTGAGTTATATTTATCACGAAAACAAGTTTGTTGCTTTAAATTAAAGCATAATTACCTATGTTTTTGGTTTTTTTATTATATAAAGGTGGTAGAACATATACAGAAAAAGGAGAATGAGAAACATATTCACCGCGAGGTTTGGTATAGAATGGCAAAAAAAAATTCCACTTCCATATCCAGTCGTTATAGGAGATGTTAACATCTAACAACTGTTTCACTGCGACATTTATATTCACTTAGAAACATGTACAACCTATACAATAAATGTCAGTCATTGTATGTTCGTTTGGTCTTCATTTTTCCATTTCAAACTGTCGTAATTAAAAAAAAAAAAAACGGCTTAAAACCCTTACAAACATCCTCTTTTGTTGTCATTAAAGGGGTCCGTTTTGCCTACCGGGATAACTAAAACAAGCATTGTGACAAACCCTCAATAAAGCGTTTATGTCATTGTATCTGAAGGTATAATACATTATACCAAAGAAGTGCAAGTACAACGTCTGTCAGCAGCTTTGCACTGTATCCTTAGTTGGCAATATATATATATACACTATTATCACCACAGTGTCACGAAAGTCGTAAGTACAACGCTGGTGCCGATATGTAAATTACATTAGTATTTAATCCAATAAAAAAGGTCGATATGTTCTCTCCGGTACGATCGATTGCCGAACGCGGTATCTGCGTCACAAACAAAAGCCATGTGATGCATGAACACCGAGTAGTTTTAAACGAGTAAATGTTGGTTTGTTTGTGACGCATGCCGATGGGCGTGGCATAACGTACGATCTCGGATATGTGGCAATGTTGGGTCTTATGGCATGTGCGGAGCACAGTCTAAGCAGAGCTTCCATAGTCAAACTGACTGTTAAAAAGAAGAAAAGACATGGAATGTACATTTGACGAAAATCTCGAGTTGTAGCCCGTTTGGTCTAGTACACGCAGCGTGTTAAGTAACAGGAATAAGTCTTGGTCGTCGCAGAGTTTATAGCATAGGGGATGTAAGACCGGGGATCCAGGATTTGAAATCTGCACGCGATGTTCATGGTTGAGACCCTTTGAAAGGCACACAGGGGTCATGGATAAATGTATCGTAACAGGAGCATGACTGACATACTGGATCATTCATTCATATATTCATATATTTATTTCCTCCAAATTACAAGGGAGAGTTGCATGTTCATAATAATTAATTACAATGAATTAATAAGATAATGTACAGATAAAGAGAGAGAGAGAGAGAGAGTGAGAGTTAATGTCAAACTATGAACAAAGACAGAATGTAAATAAATGTCCATTCTATAGTTCAGAACAAAGTAGACTATTTACGCATACTGTCATAGCATGTACAGTAGTACTCAGGTATGGGACAGTATGGAATGTTCATCATCAAATTTAGCCATAAAATATTGACCCCATAAGATCAATGTAATATAACATCGATGTTATGAAGTCAATACGCTCATCTTTGATTTGCGAAGCATTTGAAAGGGTCTGAAGGTTCAAATTTCAAATGAACCTTTTTTTGTTTATAATTAATTAACTCTTTTTCCTTGCCGCATTGCACAAAGATCGACTTATTGGACCACTCCAATTTACGTCCAACAGGACATTTGGTGAAATGTTATGTCTAAATGGCAAACTATGCATATTTCAAGAGAGACAGCTCGTTACGAGCTGTCTTACATGAATCTACATTGTTTGCAAAAACTTTTAATTACATTTGGCAGCGATATGGTTAAATCAAAGCACCTTGAACTATTCTATGACTCATATAACCGCTTGACCGTGATCGCTGTAGACATTGATAATCTTCGATAAAAGTATTTTGAAAGCAATAACGTTTGCTCATTACGTGTATTGATCGTTCATTTTAATGACATATTCGATCTGACATTTCGTGCTGCCACACTCGATGTGTTTGTCATTTATTTTCGCTGCAATTTAACATCAGCACTTCAGTCCACTTCGAGGACATGTCAGCATATTTACAGACTGGGTCAAATTCCACCAACCTTGCTTAGGGCTAAGTAATACTTAGATATTTAAAAGCATATTCCGTCAATTGTGTTTCTCTAATCAAAATCCCGAAATATATAATTTCTTAACAAGTACTGTTTGTCAGAAAGGTGACTATTTCTTTCAACTTTGTCATTAACTTAGATACATTCGAGCATTCAAGTTTTACAAAATATTAGGGAAACAAAATTGATGAAATATGCTTTTTAGTATTTTTAGAAGTATTACTTAACTAATTAATGTTGGTGGAAGTGGACCCAGATCAAGACATATGAGCCGTCTCGTGAGATAACCAACATTAAGGCCTCTGCGTAATGTATCGACCCAGATCAGCCTGCGCTATCCGACACATTCCGTCTCAAGGGGATAGAGGTATAGAGTAATGATTCCTGAAACAAAAAAATCCACAGGAAGCGAAAAGTGTCTCTCCGGGTAAGACTGCACAGCATGCTTAGTCTGATCCGGGTTGATACTTTACGCAGAGTCCACAATGATAGTTTTCTGGCGGGACGGCTCAGATATAGTTCTAACTGATATGTTTCAAAGTAGTTCCCCGTATTCTAATGGGCGTCATCATTATATTAGCGAATGGAATTCCATTACATAATCAAATGACTAATGATATGAAAACGGAAATGCATGTTGTCTATACCTAATTAACATATTGAATTTCAATGCACCTTTGTTGCTTTTTTATTTTTTAGACAGGAAGGCATTAAAAATATTAAAAGTACGAACTGTGCAACTTAAATCTGCATTGTATGCAAAAGCATTTCATTATGCGCATCCATAATTACTTCTTTTAAATACAATATATACAAATTCACAATAATTATGCAAATCCTGAAAGGGGCACACAGAAATCGCGATTTTGAACTGGGCTACCATTGTTCAAGATTACCATTTTATGAATTTGAAAAACTATTATGGCCAAAACCGAAATTTAGCAAGTAAGCAATTTGAGCGCCGTATATTTTTGTGAATGTCGGAGCTCGTATTAACTGATTTAATACTTTCAATGCTGAATTGTAAAATAGATGTTTCCAGGGTTTGTTTTCATTTAGATGAGTACATAGTACATATTAGGAGTATCAAGATTAAATGTTAGAGAGTTATTTTTTCTTAAGCAGCCACATAGGGAAGAGCTTACATTTGGCTGTTGAACAAGCGTGGCTGCTTAATACAAGTCAAATGAAAATGTTGTTTTGGTTAATCTTTAAGTGGCTGCTTATTAATACACGATAGTTGCTCAACAGATGTGACCGCTAGCACAAGTTTGACGGTATATGAAGACGGTAAGATATGTTACTCTCTCTCTCTCTCTCTCTCTCTCTCTCTCTCTCTCTCTCTCTCTCTCTCTCTCTCTCTCCTCTCTCTCTCTCTCTCTCTCTCTCTCTCTCTCTCTCTCTCTCTCTCTCTCTCTCTCTCTCTCTCTCTCTCTCTCTCTCTCTCTCTCATTCTCTCTCTCTCTCTCTCTCTTCTCTCTCTCTCTCTCTCTCTCTCTCTCTCATTCTCTCTCTCTCTCTCTCTCTCTCTCTCTCTCTATTTAGCTATCTCTCTCTCTCTCTCACACACACACTCACACTCCCTCTTTCTATATATATATATATATCACACACACACATACTCTATCTCTGTCTGTCTCTCTCTCTCTGTCTCTGTCTCTCTCTCTCTCTATCATGCACTCTTTTCTCTCTATCTCTCTCTCTCTCTCTCTCTCTCTTTCTTTCTCTCTCTCTCTCTCTCTGTTTCTCTCTCTCTCTCTCTCTCTCTCCTCTCTATCTCTCTCTCTCTCCTCTCTCTCTCTCTCTCTCTCGCTCTCTTTCTCTCTCTCTCTCTCTCTCTCTCTCTTTCTCTCTTTCTCTCGCTTACTCTCTTTCTCTCTATCTCTCTCTAGCTATCTCTTTTTTTCTCTCGCGTCATCCAAAAACCGACCATCTGAACTCTTTCCCACATACAACAATTCTGCCCGCCGTCATATGGCTCAAAAATTGTTGAAAACGGCGATAAATCGAAATCAATCAATATTACATGAATGTGTAATTTTATCCACGTCAAATAAAACCCGACCTTCGGAGTTATTTAGAATATATTAGAAAAGTCGATAGGTTTATGAATATGCTTTGGTATAACTTGAATACTTTTTGAAAATGCCGTCATTTTCTTTGAATTGTGTTAATTTCAGTTATTTCACGGTGTTTCCTAGGTTATTTTATAGTACTACCGATGTTGTGATAATTATCATACACTCAAGAATCTGTCGTAATGCTAATCCCCCGCACCCTGAACGCCAAGAAAGGGAAGTCATTATTGTCAGTTGTTTAAATCTTTGTGTATGATTCGACCTGGGTTCAATGCCATCAATCTTACATTCATGTTGTGTTAAGTAATACTTAAATACTTAAACGCATATTTCATCATTTTTGTTTCCCTTATAGTAATTCCAAAACATTTCATTTCTTAAAGAGTGTTGTTAGTCCGCAAGGTAATAATTAACCCTTTCCCTCATACGACAATTATGCAGCAGACGACTTTGAACATATTTTGTCAAAAACCAGAAAATCTCTATAATTGAATGGATAACCTATGACAAAAAGTAAAACACATTGTGGCAAAAGGAGAAATTGCTCGTTTTGAGCAATTTCTTCTTTTGTCACTATGTTTTCAAAACGCTGTCTGCTGCAGAGGCGTCAGAAAGCGTCTATATGAGGGAAAGGGTTAATGTCATATTAGCCATATACTTAAATACGTTCCACCATACATATTTTCGGACTCTGTGTGTGTCGAGCGTAGTTTGAAGTCGTTTTGGCAGGACTCTTGTTTCGGTATCACCAAAGCTGGTCAGTCTGACTGTGTCTCTGACCGACACGAATATGTTAATGAAAAGAGAAGCCGAATGGCTTGTCTCCGTTCCGCGCTGAGTACCGTTTCCTAGGTTTCGCTAGAGACTGAAATATGGGCAGTGGGAATCTCGATAATCCATTTCGACCAGGGCTATCCTGAGCGAGTGCTAGTGCAAAACGGCCACGTGTTCGTGGTATGTGTAAATGATGAAATAAGTTTTATAAGTATTACTTAGCGCTAAGTAAGGTTGGTGGAACTGGACCCTGGTATCGTGGTGTGGGTGGGCAATATTCTGCAATGGCTATCTATGCATTATGAACATAATATTAATAATACGCGACTGGCGATTCCTAGTCTTATTCTCTCTTCATAACGGGATCATATAAAGGTAAGTTCGCATTATACCTTTCCCTGATATAGACTCTTTCTGACGTCTCTGTAGCAGACAACTTTTTGAAAACATGTCGACAAAAGAAGAAATTGCTCAAAACGAGCAATTTCTCCTTTTTGTCACCATGTTTTCAACTCTACTCAATTATTGTATTTTCATTTAACTGGATTTTTTTTCTTTCTTTCTGGTATGTTTTCAAAGTCGTCTGCTGCAAATTTGTTGTATGTGGGAATTGGTTAAATTAATTGGAGCTACATGTTGACGTGAGAGTGGAGGTTCTGATGAGACAATGCAAATGACCGACTTTGTCCACTGTATGCCGATGGTATACGCCTCAGAATCATTTAATGTAGCAACGGACAATAAAATAGACAAAAATGCCGTGATATTAATACGATATTGTTCACAATGATAGATGAACAGCGATTAAATCACTTACATGAATACCAGTCGAGTTTTCCTTGTCCCAAATTTGGTAAACGTGTGTCCGACGATCAAGATGAGAAGTACTCCAACGGAAGAAATCAGGGTGAAGAACAGATTGAAACGTGCATCTCTCTCACTGCATTCGTCATGGTGGGTGCTATTGAGAAGAACTTGAGATCTGTATGGTTAAATATTATAGAAAGGAATTATACAAAGGCATTGTGCATCTTCATTAATTTCAGTATATTTCGAAAGTTTAGATAATCAAATGAGCTGCCCCGCGAGAATACCAACATTATGTATTTTGCGTAATGTACCGAATCCGGGCCGACACATTCCGTCTTAGGGGGATATATGTATAGAGTAATGATTCCTGAAACAGAACATTCCCAGTAGGCGAAATGTGTCTATCCGGATAAGCCTGTGCGGCATGCTTAGGCTGATCCGGGTCGATACTTTATGCAGAGTCCACACTGTTGGTTTTCTGGTGGGACAGCTCAAATAAGAGACCACAGATTCATCGATTAGTCTGAATCTACAATAGAAGAAAATGGGATCTACTCATATAGACAGTTAGACCTTCCCACCCAGCATGTAGACATCGATTAGTCTGAATCTACAATAGAAGAAAATGGGATCTACTCATATAGACAGTTAGACCTTCCCACCCAGCATGTAGACATCGATTAGTCTGAATCTACAATAGAAGAAAATGGGATCTACTCATATAGACAGTTAGACCTTCCCACCCAGCATGTAGACGCAACACAACACATCTATTGCACAACAGACATTTGAAATTATTATGGGAAAAGGAGGAATTCCTTATGATAAAAAATATAACCTGTTTACGAAGTCGTCTGCTGCAGATGTAATGTTAATTAAAATTAAAGTGCATCGCTCTCTCGTCCATTTAACCTTTTCCTACATACAACATGTCTTAATTAACGACTTTGAAAGCATTTAGGAAATACTTTTTAACATATCTTTAAATGGAGTTGGTGATTTACGCCGCACAAGAATGTTTCAGTTATATTCACGGCCTTACTAGTCCATTTGTCCTGACACCAGCCAGCCAGTCGTCGCACTAACCCCGCAACCCTGAGCGCAAAGGAGGGCAGCAGCCACACTACTGCCATTTTTAAAATATTTGGTATGACCCGACGCTCTACCACTACACCATCGAGGCGGTCTTTAAATGGAAGTATGATCATTGAATCGAGTTAACCCTTTACCTCATATAGACGCTTTCTGACGCCTCTGCAGCAGACGGCTTTTTGAAAACATAGTGACAAAAGAAGAAATTGCTCAAAACGAGCAATTTCTCCTTTTGCCATAATGTTTTCCACTTTAAGGCATAGGTTATCCATTCAATTATGGAGATTTTCCGTCTTTTGACAAAATATGTTCAAAGTCGTCTGCTGCAGAACTATTGTATGAGGGAAAGGGTTAAAAACAGTCTTGCAGAAGGAGTAATTGCAAATATTGTTTTGTGTAAATGTCTCACGATGCGTCTGTAGAAGGTTAAGCGTTACACATATCAAGACGAATGTGATGTCTCACTCAATTTCAAAATAGCACTTCCAAATACAATCAAAGCGCCGAAGACGTGTAGAAAATCCTGCAAAGTATCAAGCAGTATCTCGGTGTCGGCCTTGCGGTTTTCAATAAAAGTGCTCTCTGGTGCGGGTAAATTTGAGTAAAGCTCCATCATTTGACAGTAGAATAATGTTAGTTTGCCAGAATGTTTGTCATGGTAATAGTTAAGTTACGGTTTAAAAGGGGTCCTGATGTGTTCAAAATAAGGCCATACCAAATTTTAGAAAAATTTAGTTGGAACTCGATAGACCTACGTTTTAGCTCAATAATGATGGAACTTTATTAGAATGTTTGTCTTTGTTTTATGTAAGTTATCATATGTTCATCACCAGGTCGCAAGGCTATATTTAAATAAAATATGTTGTACATTTAGAGACCTCATTTTCGAAATAAGCATGTTGAAACCCTGTGTCAGAATATTGTACGAATTGCACCACACACCACCTCATCATGGTGATCATGTGTGCCCAATAACTTGGTAATCCTTTGATACATGGTTAAGATGCGGGCCAGAGAAGTCAGTCCTATCAAACAGTACTTATTTTTACCTTTGACCTCTAAGAGTGGCCTTAACATTTGAGGTACAGGCCTGAATTTTGTGCACGACACACCACCTCATCATGGTGCACTTTTGCGCCAACTTTCTTAGAAATCCTGTTATGCATGGTGTAAAGTTATTGACTAACTTTCTATATGACACGGTAACTGCACTGTATATATTGACAGGCGCAGTTTTACGTATACATAGCTTTGATTACGTATAAATAACCAGTGAAATTGTATCACAGGAGACACTTCTGGCCAGTGTTTGGACAGGCTACTCCACTATAATAAACGAGTTTATTGAATAAATGAGTGTTGTTACTTTGTTACATAACCCCGTATTTGGTGCCGATGACCTGGACCTGAAGAAGTCCTACTATACCTTATGGAGGAACGGGTGAGTGGATCATTTATACACTTTGGAGATTTGTTTCAGGCTGACATATGGCAGGTGGTGAATTGACATTGGTTATTGATAAATTAACAGAACAACTAACAAATTATAGTTTAAATGGGGTTTCAAATGAGATACCAGTTTTCGATGGGTATACATCAAAAGATGGTACCAAGCGTTCAGTAATTGACTTTAGAAAAACAAACAAGATAATTAAGACTACAGTTTACCCATGGCCTCTTATCGAAGACATTTTAGCTTCCTTAAATGGAGCGAAATATTTTACTTATCTAGATCTTTCGAATTCATACCACCAAATAACAATCAAAGAAGAAGATCAGGAAAATACTGCTTTTTCCACTCCATTTGGATTTTTTGAAGGTTTAAATATCTCAGCTTGAAAGTTCCAATCCATCATGTCCTCTTTTATAAAAGGGTCTGAATAATCTATTGTGTATTTAGACGATTTCCTTATATACTTTAAGACTCTAGAAGAACATTTTGGTCATGTAGAAGAAATATTTAGGCGACTGAGAGCTAATTGTCTTAAACTAAAACTAAAAATGTGTGAATTCATTAAAGATAAAACCAATTACCTTGGACATGACATATCAGCAGAAGGTTTTCGTCATAAGGCTGATAAAATTTAAGCTCTTCGACAAATCATAAATCCACAGAATGTTAAGGATGTAAGATGATTTGTTCGTTTTGTCGGATTTCATAGGAAATTCATTAAAAACTTTGCTGAAATTAGCATTAAATATCAAACATCGTAGAACACATACATATAATGCGCAGGCGAACGGGAAAAACGAGCGCTGTCAAAATACTTTAAATGCCATTCTATGTAAGCTTACTATGTAAGCTTACTAGGGATAATCCGATGGAATTCGATATTGTACTAGAACAAGCCCTTGCTGGCATCAGGTTTAATCCATCAAAATCGACTGGACATAGCCCGTTTTTCATAGTAGTTGGTCGAGACCCAGTCCTACCTATTGATTCACTGTTAGGAAAAACGGTTACCATATGCTGGCAATGAATTCCATGAAGAATAACTACAAAGAAATCACGAAATTTACTGCGATGTATTCAAGCAAATTTCTAAAGCAAGAAGAAGGCGTAACAGATAGGCCGATAGAACGCCCAACAAGTAGAATTCAATATAAATGACCCTGTATATTATAACAATTTCCAGCGCACTTCTAAGACATCTCCCCAATGGATTCTGTACTACCGGGTTGTCAAATTTTATGGTTCAAAGCAATTAATACTTAAATATCTAGATAACCAAATAATTAAATGCAATGTTGATCAAGTTAGAAAGGCAGAAATTGACAAGTGGACTCTCCCTTCCACCAAAACTATAAATCCAAGACCTATTCGAAGTTGCAGATATGTTATTCCACCTGGAATTGATTCAGAGAGCACTGATGATAATACAGATTCAGATAAACAAGATTTATTTCCAAAACGTAAGGTTAAAATGATAAAGGTAATTGACAAACATAAGAATAGTTCTGAGTCCTTAGCCAGTCAAGACAGCCCAGATACTATTCCATTAAGTAAGTTACAAGCACGCATTAGGCGTTTAGAATACTAGCGTAATCAGGGTACAGACGGACAAAATGAGAGCGATACGTCAGTTCTTAGTGAACAAACGAATCAATCGAATATTCCTGATCAATTGTCTACGTTTGGCTACGTTTGATGCCAAGTCCCTGTCAGCTCCGTTAAGCGACATGGAGATTGACAGATGTTGAATTAAGATTTGTTTTGCAGTTAGAAGTTAAATATTATAAGCGTAATAGCTATATATAAAATTGTGATGGTAATTCACAAGTGATATGGAAACGCAGTTTTATAACAAGACATCAAGTTATACTTGTGCGTAAATAAGAGTTAAATAAATAAATGCATTCTTGCCTGTAATGGTTCCAAGAAAATTGTTGTGTATGTAATGCTATTGTAAGAATTTTACTTAATCTAGCATATGGAAGAAAATTCCTACGTCTCTAGTATGAGAGAGAATCGAATTACAATTATAATGTAGAGTAGGTATACCTGTATATAATGGCCATTTTATATCGTTTTTCAAGTTCGTTATTGGTTTAAGCGTGTTATTATTGATTATCATATTTAATGTTATTCGTTATAATGTCTATGAAAAATTGCTTAATACTAGTATACATTGACACTCATATTCATTCTTTTGCACATTGCTAGGGTATCACTATTAATTCATTCTGTTAATTCAAGAATAATAAATGCTATAACACCTTGCAGAGAGTCAGCTAAGAGCATTATTTCAAGTGTAAGATTCACTGCCACCTCGCAGAAGGCCGATGAAGCAGCCATTAAGATTGTTCTGGAGAAACTGCTCTTTTGTCGGAAGAACTGATCTAACCTAGTGATCCGTTCCATGATGTTACCATTATACCAATATATCCAAAGGCACTACTACACAGACGATAAACATATGCCACTGACGAATAACATTATTACTTCCATAAGGATCTCATTTTCAACTTTTTCGAGGAAATGACAATACTTCTATCTCCTTATACGCAGGACTAATACCTTGATAATACCTATTAGACTACTATTACTACTAATCAACGGAATGAATAACAACACTTCAATCAACTATATCTAAACATATTGGGTGGATTTCGTCATAAAAGGATTACACTACAACAACTACTACTACTACTACTGATACTACTACTTCTACTACTACTACAACTACTGATGCTGCTGCTACCTCTACAGACGATTAGCCATGAATAATTATATTTCAACAGGAGTTCAAATTACTCTGGATACTACGAAGTGCTAAGAAATGCAAGACTGTTGGATCGATATTAATTATCATACTGTTTGGAGAAAACGTACATTTTCTACATTACCATTTCCTACTTATTAAGTACAACTATGTTAATACGGTGTTCATTTAATTGTTTCTTTTAAATTGCAAATATTCAATTTACTTTAATTGGGGAATGACTACTGTTGCATCATTTAAGATTTGAAGTACTATACATGTTTGAAAAACTTGTTATTTATCAACATAACCATTTATTAATTCTAAAGATATGTATATATATGTGTACTTATTCAGGACTGGTCGTCACTACTAGGTCTAAGTTTATCTGACGAATTCCTAGATAGAATTATTTATATAAACAATATGGATAGGTGTAAAGTTGTTGACTAACTTTCTATATGAAACGGTAACTGCACTGTATATATTGACAGGCGCAGTTTACGTATACATAGCTTTGATTGATTAGGCTGACCAATAATTATAGCAGTGACTTCCTTTAAGCTGGTAGTATAAATAACCAGTGAAATTGTATCACAGGAGTCACTTCTGGCCGGGGTTTTGACAGGGTACTTCACTTTAATAAACGAGTTGAATGAATTTTGAGTGTTGTTACTATGTTACAATGGTTAAGATGCGGGTCGGACAGACAGACTCATGGACGCACTGACACACTCACCGAACCGCCATTGTAACAGCTATATGTCGGGCTCACCAAAAGCAGACTCGACAAAGATTGATTTCAGACAGTAAAATGGTTATCAACAGTGAATAAACAACAGGCTACTGAACAACCCTTTCCAACATTCAACGAATTGACATAGAAAGAGCTGCTTACTATTGATACATTAATTGTAGCATTATATTCTATAATGTGTTTCCTGGTTTCTCACACCAGTACTGACTACTCCACAAAACATTCTTTCCAAGCAACTGGCTGCTTTACCACAAAGACTGTTAGCCTATTGGTGGAAGACGAATGCCGCTTGTCACAGTGACCTTTGTCAAATGTCGGAAAGAATGTTGGCCGTGCTAGGGTTCGAACTTTAAACCCCTGGATTGGGTAAGGAGTGCTCCAGTTAGAGATCAGATAAATCATATCAATTTAAATTTCACTAATTAAGGGGATATAGCTCTGGCATAACTGGAGAAAGTTGACTTGAATGTGAGTCTGTCCCTGAAATTATTCTCATATACAGTCACACCTGTGCTAAAGTCAACCTTTGTTTAGCAATACCTTGTCTATAGTAACCAATTACTCATTTTCTGCACAAATGAGCCTGTAATTAACCCTTTCCCAAATACAGACGCTTTCTTTGTCTTGTAACATTAATTTCAGTTAATTTCAATTATATAAACTATTAAGGAAACCATTTCAGGAGCTCTATTTTACTTCGGATTGAATCAAAATATTTTCAATTTATCTCCAACTCGGTTACAAAATATATCTTTATAGAGGGATTTTACTTCGAAAAGTGTTAAATAAATGTATTTGTACTATATTCAACATAGAATCTAAGAATAATGCGATTATTTATGAATTATCTCCCTTTATATCAAAATATTATTTGCCTGACGGTCGGGTCTATAGAAACCCGTCTGGCAAGCTATTTATAGGACATTTTGGAATGTCGAGACTCATGCGTCATACTTTGCATGGCTGATAAAACGCGCAATGATATGTATCATCTGCCGAAACATGAAGAATGCTAATATTTACATCGTTTAACTCGATGTTGATCGTAAGCTCGATACATCTCAAATCTTAGAATCAATCCGGTGCCAACCAAACGTCGGGTGACCTAACGGGCACCTGCTTACTACGTCACTCCTCAATGGGCGTATGTGTCTCGTGCAAAAATATATTCTCTGTCTCCAGACACGAAGCAGGCTAATGTTAACATTTTTTAAATCAATTACATTTTAGTTCGATAGTTCTAAAATAAATCATGTACCAAAATAGCACTGACATTATTATTGTTCAGCATGTCTCTGCATAAATGATAGAACTGTTTGGCGGTTAAGGTTTTGCTTTAAGCATTTCTGACGGACTGCCGAAATCTCCCTATTTATTGTTCTTCTTGTGTCATAGTACAGTGGCTATTGTTACCACAATCGCCACACAAATGCAGTTTAATGTTGATTTCATGTAAAACGTTCAGCCATTGGCAACGTTTCTAAAAGTGAGCTGCTTAAAAAAACAAATTATTTCAAAACACAATGAATTATATGTGTGCCTTTCCACGGGAAAACAAACATTTGGGATACTGCGTAAAAGATACTGCCCAAGTATGCCGCGCAGGCTAACCCGGACATACACCTTTTCGACTCCTGCGGATTTTCTGTTTCAGGAATCATTAATCTATACCTCTTTCCCCCTGAGACGGAATAAATCGGCCCGGATTAGCCTGCGCGGACTACATGAATAGAAGTATTGAATAGATTTGAAACATCGTGACAAAATGAGAAATTACTCATTTTACCACATTATGTTTAAAAGTCATCTGATGCAGAGGTGTCAGAAAGCGTCTGTAAAAATAAAATTAAGTAAGCGGTTGTTTAGTTTAGAGTCAACCCTATTGAAAGATCACGAGGCATGTCTGACTTATGAAACATCTTTGTGATGAAACATGCTGTTACTCCCCGAGTCCTAGTTTTGTTTCAAGGCACCAGACAGACACCGGACAGACACCGGAAGGACACATAAATGACACCGGACAGACACCGGACGGACACCGGACGGACACCGGACGGACACAGAAAAGACACCGAACAGACACCGGACAGACACTGAACAGCCATACGACAGACAACGGACAGACACCGGACATACACTTGACAAAGATGGACATATACTGGACATACGCCAGACGGACACAGAAAAGACACAGGACAGACACCTGACCGCTTATGTCATGGCAAATATTACGTCTTGCGTCCGTGCGTTAACGTTTGGATTTAAAGATCACGAGGCATGTCTGACTTATGAAACATCTTTGTGATGAAACATACTGTTACTCTTCGAGTCCTAGTTTTGTTTCAAGGCACCAGACAGACACCGGACAGACACCGGAAGGACACATAAATGACACCGGACAGACACCGGACGGACACCGGACGGACACCGGACGGACACAGAAAAGACACCGAACAGACACCGGACAGACACTGAACAGCCATACGACAGACAACGGACAGACACCGGACATACACTTGACAGAGATGGACATATACTGGACATACGCCAGTCGGACACAGAAAAGACACAGGACAGACACCTGACCGCTTAAGTCATGGCAAATATTACGTCTTGCGTCCGTGCGTTAACTTTTGGATTTAAACGACTTATTTTCTGTAACCAATGGGCCAATTGGGATGAACGTCATAGGCAGCATTTCTTCGATGTCCTCTCCTAAGATCATTCATTTGTTTTGGTCCACTCATTAGTCTGGTTTCCATGTGAACAAAAAGAAAACAGACTAAATCATTCTCCTAACAAACTCGTTGGCTGATTTTTAAATTGTTTTGTAGAATTTTTTTAGATTCATTCATACCACATTGATTTTTCAAAAATCATCACCGCTAAGGGGCGGGACTATTTTGTCTTATAAGGCTATAAAATAATTTAAACAATCTTCACCTCCCAAAGTGATTGTCCAATTTTCAAATAATTTCATAGCAATGTTTCTTAAGTGAAGCTATACGTGATTCCTTCAAGCCATGTTGATTTTTAAAAAAGAACATGTCCACCAGGGAGTGGGAGCTGTATTTTCGTATGTCTGTCGTGAAAACATTAACACTCTTGCCCGAAAGTATGAAACCGATTTTCAAATAATTTTGTAAAAACTTTCCTAAAATTACCCTTTATAATAATTATTTCAAGCCATTTTGATTGATTGAAATACATGGCCGCCAGGTGGCAGCTTTTTGTCATATAGGGCTGTAATGAAAAAAAATCCTCAGAAAGTATGTGGCTGATTTTTAAGTAATTTGTATAAATTGTCCTTGGGTGCCCCCTTACCAGATACCTCCATGTCATTTTAATTGATCCAAAATAAGGCCACAATAGGGCGGGGCTGTTTTGCGTTATTTGTCAATAGTGAATTATGTTTTGCCTAATGACAGCGGAGCAATAATGGACCTGTTGGGCCTCCTGTTTATTAGATTGAGTTGAAATTGTGCTCACACATTTCATAAATAAAGTAGCTTAACCTAACAAACAGGTTCTGGGGTCAAACATTTCATAAATAAAGTAGTTCAACCTAACAAACAGGTTCTGGGGTCAAACATTTCATAAATAAAGTAGTTCAACCTAACAAACAGGTTCTGGGGTCAAACATTTCATAAATAAAGTAGTTCAACCAAGCAAACAGGTTATGGGGTCAAACATTTCATAAATAAAGTAGTTGAACCTAACAAACAGGTTCTGGGGTCGAACATTTTATAAATAAAGTAGTTCAACCTAACAAACAGGTTCTAGGTTCAAACATTTGTAATTGTTAATCACCTGAGCACGGAGTGCTCAATGCGAGTTGTTGTGATCGCCCTTTGTCCGTCGTCTGTCAACTTCATCTCCTCTGTAACCGTAGGGTCAATTGGGATCAAACTTTACAGCAAGCATCTGTTGATTGTCCTCACCAACATTCATTTATTGTTTTTTGGATCCATGCAGAATACCTTATATAGCTATAACAAACATTTTGGTTAAAGGCCACACTGACCAAATCTTTCCGTTCAATAACTCTAATTTCATATAACTAGTCACGGTCTTCACACTTCATATAATTATTAGTTTATATCACAGATGATTCTTATCGTTTTTGGAGTCAGTATAACTAAGGTCAAGGTCACAAAAAGTATGTTTTCCCCAATGGCTTTTCAGTGGGAGAGACATGCGCCGTTTTCCAAAACAATAGTTAATAGTTGTTAAATCTTGATAACAATGCACATATCATATTTTCCACTAGATAGTTGCAAAACTTACTCGAAGGTTGCCTGCAAAATATTGATTATAAGTATCGAAATTGACTTATGCTGTGAGAAAACTACTTGTGTTACAGCGAGTTGTTTTAAAACTGTGATGACCGGTCACATTTCCTAAACACTTTTCACACAAAGAAAAGTTACCCAGAACAGTCATGTCAATTCAGTAATGTTATACTGGCCCTTATCGGCCTCCTGTTTTAGTTTCCGGTAGTAAAAACGCGTACTTTCAGTGAAAATCAAATGATATTTGTCAGTCAACTATCGGTATCACTAGAAATCTCACAGTTATCAAGCTTACTGTCAGAAGCTGTGACAAATTAATCAGCTTTCTTTTTGTTATGAGAAAAGTATTTAATCCCAATTCGGTAAATATATATGTTGGCCGTAATATTTGCTTTGCAAAACAATTTGCAAATGTGTCTTCAACATGCCATACTTGTTTTAATGTCTACTAAATACGTAGCTGATTGCTCGCAAAACCCTCTTTGACTTGAGACACACACGTATTAAGTGCCTTCAGCACTTTGAATTATAGTGTTCATGTCATCAGTTTTATAATTGCATGCCTTTGTATGCTAAAGTTTTCTTTAATAATAGCAAAAGCAATTTTCTTTCTGATAAGTCACCCGGGATGGGGACGTTTAATGTCGACGTAATATAACTAATAGTGTGAAAAACGGCATGGAACACAGATATATAACAAACACACCATGTTGTGGAATAAATCATTTGGTATTTGAGTGTATTGTGTTTTACGCAGCTTTTAACAATCTCTCGGTCATATCACGGTGTTTCCTGGTGAAGTCACAAGCACTACAGGTCCATTTACCCTGACACCAGCGAGTCAGTCGTAATGCTAATCATACAATCATGAGCGCCAAGGGCTTAAATAAATCAATAGTGCGTACAATTGTTATGCGGCATTTACAACAGGTCCAAAGCGAAATAGATCAACATCCTTACAAATGGGTAAATCAAAACAAAATATTTGGATTACAGCAAAATTTGGAAAAGAAAACTGAAATGTGTAATGCTTATGTTACCTTCCAAGAGAATCTAGAATGTGAAAAGGCTCGTCTTATGAGAAATAATATAGAACTATACCTTAAGATTAACTCTCTATCGGAAGAACTAAACCAATTGAAGATATAAAAAAACCGAACCCTTCACATCCGAAGATGAAACACATGAAACCAATCATAGCGGATATGACGTCATTTTGTTCTCAAGCTGTATACATTAAATACCACGATGAAAGGGATTTCTTCTGTGGGAAATGCGGCAGTGATGCGTATCATCAAAGGGGACACTGTCCCGCTAGAAACAATGCCTGCAAATCATGTTACAGAAAAGGACATTTCACATTCACATGCAAATAGTTTTTTCCGAAAGAGATGACTATGTGAGCAAGACTAAACTCGCAAGAATGAGAATAAAATAGTTAACATTCAAATAATTCCGACATCCTAATATTATACCATTGGTGTAATACTTATATGCTTTGTGCGTGTTATACTAAATTGCTCTGGTGCATATTATATTGTAACCGGCATTTTATTTCCAGGAGTTGATAAGGTTGAGATGTATGTGTTTGAATGCGGTATTTCGTCGCTTGTCCTTTATCTTACACTTTATATGGATAAAGTAAAATTAAGGGAGGGCTGGTGCTATGCCGTAAAATTTGATAATTTAGTACTTGCATTTCACTATGACTTTAGCTATTAATTGTGTGTATAATTTAAATGTTGTTGATGAATTGTAATATGTTACAAGTTTACATCATGCCGTCAAAACGACGTGTCAAGAAACACCAAAAGGATTTTTGATGTTTGTAAAGTTTTTGTATGTAAATGTTATCCTACCAACCTTATATAATTATATCCCTTTCTCAGACATTTCGACTGAAAAAGTTAACTTAACTTTGATTTACACGTTCGGAGTTCCAGAGACTTAGTTCTTAACAACTTTAGTTCAAGTGTTTTACATTTATCTTACTTATATCGTTGGGGTGCCAATATATGTATCTGTTTTAAGTGATATGAAACTTTGATGAACTTTTTGTGTAGTTACGTAACATTTTAAAACACAGAAATCGCAGAACAACACAATCCTCATTCCCATTGAATTTACACTACATGTGGAATTTATCGCACAAGTGTCGAAAACTCGTGTCTTCTGCGATTCAACCCTTTTCTCATTGTTTTAACAGTGATTGCTGCGAAGGAAGCCAATGTTGACATTACTAGGGGAGAGGTAAAATGACGTGCTATTGCATGCAAATCCTAAATTGTCTGTTTTGTGGTTTTATTGATAAATGATAACATTCAGATAATCTGACAAACATCTTGAAAAGTGTAGGTGGAATTCACAAATCTTATAATTATTCATTAATAAAAGTACTGTATACATACATACTAAGAATAATGATTGGCAAGATTACTCATTTCCATTAATGAAAGTATTGTATACGTACTAAGAATAATGATTGGCAAGATTACTCATTTACATTACTGTTTATGATCAATAATGTGTTGGCTGTGTGTATGGTCAACCTACCTTAGAATGCAGGTCGATCATAAACAACGAAAGGCTTCAATTATATTTCAATGAAGGACATTCACTTCGTTGACAAAAAAATGCAAAGTTATGATACATTTTCACTTGACCCCATCCCCGATGTTCCAATATGCCCCTCAGTTGATAACTGTTTTTTCAACTACTATAATGTAAGTGTAATGCATAACTGCAGTATGGATTTCCGGCGACATTGATGTGTTGCATCAACTTTCTCTTGTGACGATGTATATATAGATCATTGATCACCGGGTTAAAAATGTTGGTTAAAAGCGTCTTGCAAATAACAGACAAAAATCGCATTTTTTTGAAAAACGTTCATAATCTCTGCTTCGTATTTTATTTTGATACATAACAAGGTTAACTCTTTCAGCGCCAAAGGCAATATTCAGGTTTTTGCAAACAATACTGATTCAGGCGAGTCAGCTCGTAACGAGCTGTCTCACCTGAAATCAGCATTGTTTGCCTGTCAGTTATCAAAATAGTCCAAAATTGTATTACATGATCTACTTTTTAACAATTCGGCGCTGAAAGAGTTAATAAAACGTACCTGTTTTCTACATGGCATAGTTCCACTAGAAATCCTTCGTCCTTCAGTACGTAAACTAAAGCTCCCCAACCATAAATGATACCACTAAAACACAGCACTTCACACATCGACACAATTAATATGATATATCGCCATATACCCGGGTACTCCGTCGACGCCATTCTGTATTAATATTGTTATGTCAGCTGTTTTTATTGACTTAACTATCAGTGACGCGACTTTGGCAAACGTTTCTGTTTCTAAACGTTTTATTCTAACATATGTCAGTTATTTCGAACTTTGTTATCAAAATCTGCAAATGAAGTTCCTTTTCTAAATGTTTTGTTCTAAATCTGCCTATGCCGATCCTTTAGAGTATTAATTAAAATTGCTAATTTCTGAAAACCTAACATCTGCGACAACATCTAACTATCATTAGGGATTCATACTTATAAATAAGAAAGGTATTTAATTTTAATTGTATTAATAATTGCATCAATGACTAACCAATAAACATGAAATATCTTATTTCAAACCACGTGATATGTAAGCTCCAGAGAATTTGATACGTTAGGGCGAAGCTAAATGCGAATACAAGTTTTACCCAGCAATCCGATAGGCAGAGATGCATATTAAGTTTCGTCCAAACTGATCAAGTCATTCTGAGAATAAGTGCTAACAATCAGTCGTGTTTGCCAGAAATTGGTATTTTTTCAATCGCTTACCAAATACAATATCACACAGAACAATAATCTTTCGCAATAAACGAATTATATGCGCACAGAAATACATCTCGAATTCTATTTACAGAATCTTATGTGATGAAAACCAATGTATTCAAGGTATTTATAATAACACTTTGAAATAGAAATCTGCCTCCGCATACGTGCTGAAGTATAAAGTTTCTTTAGTCTGTCTGTGAATAAATGGTGAATGATGCAGAGCCAGATCAGAGTGTGCGAATGTGATAGTTAATTATGATCTACACTGGTCGAAAATGACTTAGGGTATGTTTATACAGAGTGCATTTTGATAATAAGACACGCCAGGGTTGAACCGAACAAGATTATCTGCATATAAGCCTTCCCGCGAGAAAACCAACATTGCGGACTCTGCGTAAAGTATTTACACGGATCAGTTAAAGCATGCCGCGCACGCTAACCCGGACAGACACTTTTATATACCTTTACCTCTATACCTCTATCCACCATAGTCGGAATGTGTCGGCCCGGATTAACATGCACGGACTGTGCATGCTTATCTGAGTCGATACATTACGCAGAGTCCATAATGTTGGTTTTCTCGCGTAACGGCTCATTTGCATTAACCCTTTCCCTCATAAAAACGCTTTCTGACGCCTCTGCAGCAGACGGCTTTTTAAAAACATAGTGACCAAAGGAGAAATTGCTCAAAACGAGCAATTTCTCCTTTTGGCACAATGTTTTCCACTTTTAGTCATAGGTTATCCATTCAATTATAGAGATTTTCTATTTTTTGACAAAATATGTTCAAAGTCGTCTGCTGCAGAATTGTCGTATGAGGGAAAGTGTTAAGATACGGCGGCCGGTTCTACTTCCAATGTTTTTTCTTGACTTTCTCACACGAGTTCTCCACACAGCAGAGTTTCGAAGGATCCATGTGATTTTCCACATACATCGTTAGACCATGCGTGGAAGACTACTGATGCTTAGACTTTTATTTTCAAACGTTAGCTGAGCTAGGGTTCGAACTCATGACCAATTGATTGAGTCCCGCGACGCTGCCGACTGAACTGCCGGAGCTCGAAGCACTCATAATAAGCGATCGTGATTTTCAACTTTCATTCATCATGTAAATAGGGAATATAAAGTTAAAGTAGCAATTCAATTCTTTGTATTTTACAACGGAGCTCTTTGAAAAATTGATATCTCGCCAGACCGAATGTAGAGAGAGATATGTCACCTTCCCTAAACTACGACTATCTATGGAACGCCGGCACTGTCTTTAGACGTGATGAAACTCCATTATTATGTCTGTTTGTTATTACATTATGTACAACGATCTTTACATGTTGTGCAAACATATTTATATTATGTCAGTATATGGTTATGTGTTGTGGTTTTGTACTTATATTCTGACAGTTTGTATTATATTATGTCGGTACATCTTTACATTATGTAGATACATCTTTATATTATGTCGGTACATCTTTACATTATGTAGATACATCTTTATATTATGTAGATACATCTTTATATTATGTAAATACATCTTTATATTATGTAGATACATCTTTATATTATGTAGATACATCTTTATATCATGTGCTTGCTTTAGTATATTATGTCCATACTTTATTATATTATGTGGATATATCTTTACATTATGTAGATACATCTTTATATTATGTGGATACATATTTATATTATGTGGATACATCTTTATATTATGTAAATACATCTTTATATCATGTAGATACATCTTTATATTATGTAGATACATATTTACATTATGTAGATACATCTTTATATTATGTAGGTACATCATTACATTATGTAGATACATCTTTATATTATGTAAGTACATCTTTATATTATGTAGATACTTTATTGTGTGCTGTGTTTACTTTATTACATTATGTCCATACTTTATTACATTATATCCATACGTTATTACAGTATGTGCATACTTTAGTATAGTGTGTACACAAATTATTATATAATGTCCATACCTAATTATATTGAGTAGTTGATTATTTTTTATTTTAGCCTGTCGTGACGTTATTGTATCTAGTTGTCATGTTATGGTAACTTAATTTAATCTTGTGCAATTTTGTTAGGCAGTGGATACTTTGAGCGGGATAATATTCTGCTTCCACACCGAACAATGAAAGCGTGCAGGTGATGTTGATTCATAGGTTATGGGTAAACTGTTTACGAATGTTATCTATGAATGAAAATACCAATATAATTATGGTGTAGGGTTTCTTTCATATAAATTTGAAACTTATTTATTTGTTTGACTTAATAATACATAAGATTTGGTACTTTAGGACTATGTGCGACTTATTTTTCGATCCAACATGACAAATCTTTGAACAAGAACTGAATTTGATGGAAATTAATGTCTTATGAATTTCAATGAATATTTGAACATACATTGAACCTCTGAAGTGTTCAGAGGCTTTTAAAACTTGACCTTGTGATCTAGTTTTTGACTCCACATACATGTAATCGCGTTTATAGATTGACATAGTTTTGATGAAGATACATATTCATAAAGATACGGATTTGATATAAAATATGTTCTCTACAGTTTCCATAAGAAATTTGAGACGAACACAGTTTATTTAAGGCAGATAACTAGTAATTTAAATAATGTCCAGTACATACACAATCTAAGTCTAAGGGGACATAACTCTTTGTGTTGTAAAGCAATCTTTGTTTCACTTACCGTCTAGCCTTTCAATATGTAGGTTAACATGTCCATACAGTTTTAATCAAATCCATCCACCAATGCCTTAAATATGGCACCGGACGGCATACGAACGCACGGACGGACGGACAGACGGACGGACGGAAGGTAAACGACAAACATATCCCATTCATATTTGCCCATGATTAACAAAGTAGTATATAATGTCCATGCAATATTATATTGTTTAGTTTTGTTTTTCTTATATTCTGTCGTAACGTTATTACATCTTGTGCTATCTGTGGTAACTTTATATGATGTGCAAACTTTGTTATATGTTGTGGATAGTTTAAGCAGGGTGATATTCCGCCTTGACACCGGAAATTAAAGCGCGAATGTACGGAATGTGACGGTAATGTGACCCGTAACGTTGAGGCTAGATACAATTCGATAAGCCGGCTAGAAACAATTAGATAAGCCTGTGTCCACTTACTGCCGTACATTTACACTTGGAAATCATTTTCATAAAGACGCGGTGCTTGCATTTTACCGGTGCATGTTGAAGAAAATCTCCTTTGCAAAATAATCCCGGGCATAGCTCATGATGTAACATAACAAGCACAAGATGTAAAGATACATCTACATACTATAACTATAAGCCTTATTCGCATAGGAGTACAGAATACAAATAAGTATGGACATGATATAATATTGTGTGCACATAATATAATAAAGTATGGACATAATATAATAACGTATGGACATAATATAATAAAGCAAGCACATGATATAAAGATATGTCTACATACTATAAAGATTTATCTACATAATACAAAGATGTACCTACATAATATAAAGATGTATCTACATAATGTAAAGATGTATCTACATAATATAAAGATGTATCTACATAATATAAAGATGTATCTACATAATATAAAGATGTATTTACATAATATAAAGATGTATCCACATAATATAAAGATGTATCTACATAATGTAAAGATGTATCCACATAATATAATAAAGTATGGACATAATATAATAAAGCAAGCACTTGATATAAAGATGTATCTACATAATATAAAGATGTATCTACATAATATAAAGATGTATCTACATAATATAAAGATGTATCTACATAATGTAAAGATGTACCGACATAATATAAAGATGTATCTACATAATGTAAAGATGTACCGACATAATATAATACAAACTGTCAGAATATAAGTACAAAACCACAACACATAACCATATACTGACATAATATAAATATGTTTGCACAACATGTAAAGATCATTGTACATAATGTAATAACAAACAGACATAATAATTGAGTTTCATCACGTCTAAAGACAGTGCCGGCGTTCCATAACTATCGCTACTGCATCTTGTATTATATACACTTTAAGACTATATAAAGAAAATAACATCCAAATTATTCTTATAGATATGTTTTCAATAATGAAATAACATATGTTACGGGAGATAAAATAAATGATGGCTTGTAGATGTAGTCCAACTACCGAATTTCGAATGACGTTAAACCATATATAACTATATTCCATACTGTAATTGTCTTCATTCAAATCCATCGTGATATATTTGCCCGTGACCTTTTGCATGTATAAGCGCCGGAAAATGTGCAGACAGCCCTATAAAATAGAACTGATTAAAAACACCCACTCTCCGCACTATCGTGTCAAAACAATCGGAAGCAAGATGTAAATACAAATGCAAAACGCGTTTGAAAGATTTAAAGACAAGGTGGCATATCTTGTCATATTTTAAGAATATTCCATGGCCGATTAGTTCATATTGTATTAAGTGTAACGTACGGATGTCAAACGGTTTACCGTAAACTGTAAACCTTTATGGACCACGACACACGAAAACCGACCGTCGGGTCTTTGCTTTCAGCGAACATCATATCAGCATGCGCATTCCGCGCAGTCTGATCATGATATGAGCCTTGCCGCGAGAAAACCAACATTATGGCTTCTGCGTAATGTATCGACCCAGATCAGCCTGCGCAGTCCGCGCAGACTGATCCGGGCCGACACATTCCGTCTCAGGGGGGATAGAGGTATAGAGAAATGATTCTTGAAACAGAAAATCCACAGGAGGCGAAAAGTATATATCCGGGTTAGCCTGCGCGGCATGCTTAGGCTGATCCGGGTCGATACTTTACGCAGAGTCCATGATGTTGGTTTTCTCGCTGGACGGCTCATATTCTATGTATACAAGTGAGTCGGCTTAGCATCCTTGAAGCGCTTAGAGTGAAGTTGTGACCAATAAAGGCGTTTGTATTATTGGGTTTTCAGTTATATCACGGCGACAGTTCACTTATTCGTGATCCCTGGGTAAACAAACCAGTTCTAGGCTAGGATATGTGTCTTACCCATGGACACCCCACCATGACCGTCGTGCCGCGGCGCCCGCATTCAAATCACCGTCGCTACGTCCAGACCCAAACTTGATGATCGCATATACACATTTCAACATACTAAGCGCAATGCATTTTACAGTTATTAAGATTGGAAAACATTTAAAACCAACTCTGCGAAAATACATTAAATCAAAATGTGGCTGCTGAACATAGGTGGCTGTTTATTACAAGTCAAATAAAAAAGAAAGTGTTGTTTTTTGGTTAATCTTCAAGTGGCTACTTAATACAAATTGGCTGCATAACAGAGGTGACCGCTAACACAAGTTTGACACAAGTTTGACTTCTTCATAGCACTGTTAAGTTCCTCATCTAAAAAGCCAACATGCATTCATTTAAAAGTGAAAACACAAAACACCAGTATTTCGAGTGAATTAGCCTTTTTTCACAACCTTTATAATTCGTTTAATTGTAGACAATTGTCAGTAAACTTGAAATTAAATGATGACATTTCCTTCTCAACTGATGCACGTTTTATATTCAGCAGTCAGGGGGCGGGGCATGCCCAAAGTACTTGATAACTTGTCGACAGCAAGTGACATTTTATATGACGGGCATTTTCGAACAAACTGCATGTTCGCGTGATACCTACCCTCATACAACACATATGAAGCAGACGACTTCCAAACAAAGCTAAACAAATATGTGGAAATAGTCTGTAAGTAAAAGAAAAAATAATATAGTTAAAAACATTGTGGTAAAAATATAAAATATTCATCCTAAACATATTCCGTTTTTGCCATAGTGTTTTCAAATGTCGCTTTCTGCAGGGGCGTCAAAAAACGTGTGTATGTAGGAAAGGGTAATGACTCTGTAATAGTATTAGATAAAAATTAATTTAAAGATATTCCTAATTTAAACCTTACCTTCTTAACGAAGATTCTGCTGCAGACGACTTTTGAAAGCAAAGTTGCAAAAGTGAAAATTGGTGATAATGAACAATTTTTCCTCTTACCACGCTGTTTTCAAAGTTCGGCAGTTATGTTTCATTTCTTTTTTGTGTATGGAGGAAAGTTTTAAAACACCGCTTCTAGAAGTTACAATTATTTATTACTGTGCCCCTGGGACGAGTCTATCGAAATGGACCCTAATTGTTTTTGAAAGCAAAGTTGTAAAAGTGGAAATTGATGATAAAGAACAATTTCTCCTCTTACCACGCTGTTTTAAATGTTCAGCAGTTATATTTCTTTTATTTCGTGTATGTAGGAAAGTGTTAAAACACCGCTACTAGAAGTTACAATTATTTATAACTGTGCCCTTCAGACGAGTCTATCGAAATGGAGCCTAATTACAACAACAACATACGAAAAGTGAAGCCTAGTGTGAGACTGTGTCGACTCGTACATACAGCCTCAATATACATATGAGCCGAATTACGAGAAAAACAACAGTCTGGACTCTGCGTAAAGTTTAGACCCGGATCAGCCTAAGCAATCCGCACAGACTAACCCGGACAGTCACTTTTCTCCTCCTGTGGATTTTCTGTTTCAGCAATCATTACTCTATACCCTTATTCCCCTAAGACGGAATGTGTCGGTCCGGATTAACCTGCGGGGACTGCGCAGCCTGATTTGGGTTGATACATTACGCGGAGTCCATAATGTTGGTTTCCTCGTGGAATGGCTCGTTTCACTGTCCTCGTATTTAAAGATTTACATGTTTCATCGGACACGGACAACTCTGGAAGAGTAGCCCCTAGCAGTGGAACGCCTATTTAGCTTTAAATGACGCCAAACCCGTGACGCAGCCCTAGCAGTGGAACGCCTATTTAGCTTTAAATGACGCCAATCCCGTGACGCAGCCCTAGCAGTGGAACGCCTATTTAGCTTTAAATGACGCCAAACCCGTGAAGCAAATAGACTAAAGATCGCCAGATAGTCAGATAACTAAAGGAGTTTGATACAAAGTCGAAAGATTGCGAGAAATTAATTAGGTGCAATTTCTCCTTTTGCAATAGTAATTTCAAAAGTCGTCCGCTGCAGGGGCGTAAGAAAGCATCTGTATCTGGGAAAGGGCTTTAATCAGGTCTATCTGTCAAGGTATTAATTAAAACTGCACACTATGTGGTGTAAATGTTGTTCTATAGTTTGTCACATATAAAAACACTTGAGAAGTTGACAATATGATGGACTGCACAGTTTGGACTTGATTTAATCCGGCAGAAAACGTTGAGTCTAGTTGAAGAGTATCCGCTACGTAAAACTAACAAAAAAAATCGACATTTTGGGACGTTTGCACGCAGCCAGCGAAATTCAAGCTGAGCCTGCAATTTTACAGATTTACTTCCGTGTTCGCTTTCCCGCCATGCAACTTTCACGGAGAAAGGCTTTAAAATACTGCTTCCCTTGTTCCATAAAAGAATTTTATCACTGGCAGTTTTCACATGATAACTCTTTTAATTAAATGTATGAATTGATTTAGAAAAAAAAATCCAGTGGATACTCGAATATAACAATAAAGGGAGGTAATTGTAAATTGCTTTCGATTGATTGATTGAGTGTTTGGTGTTTTACGGGGCTTTCAACAAGTTTTCAGTTATATCACGACGTTTCCTGGGTTATCTACCAGTACTACTGGTCCATTTACCCTGCCATAAGCCACTCAGTCGAAATGCTAACCCCGCAACCCTGAGCGCCAAGGAGGGCAGCCATTTCTACCAGTTTCAGAGTCTTTGGTATGACCCAACCAGGGAGTTAACCCGCGACCTCCCGCACCCGAGGCGGACCTTTACCACTATACCACCGACTCATAACCCTGCAACCCTGAACGCCAAGGAGGGCAGCCATTACTACAATGTTTAAGGATTGATTTCGTTACACCTTTTAACCTTTATCTTCTAAGTTTCTATGGTTAATGTAGCTTTTGATGAGATATCCAGTGCTTTCGAATTTCGTAGATGCGACAAGACCCAGTATTGTATGACGTGGTTTGTCGATACAGGTAAAACATTACCTAATACAGCCAAATAGTCCCTTGAAACCTGTGTTTGCCTAGAACTGAGTGCAAACCTTCACAAAACTGCATTGAATATGTGACGATGTATAGTATGCATTCGAACTGTTTAGTTTGATCATTTTTAGTCTTTTGAATTTGTCTTATAGTAAAATGAAAGTAAGTGAAATAACAGATTTGGCTAAGCCCGAATGGGAGTGATTTCTTTCCTGCGTACATTACCCCCTCCCATTTTTCTTTGGATTATTTTAAAGCTGAGACGTAACTCTTTTCAATGCTATATCAGTAAAAAACTCTTTGACAATTGATTGTTGAAACTTTTTGATGTACGTGGAAACAAAACAGGAATCTAATTGCTCCCTGTAATCGTCTTGTTAAACTGTTCGAAAATATATATATATCAATTTCTGATATACGTCTTAAAACGGAGAAACATGATTTGACAATTTATAAAAAAAAAACTACTATTATCTATAATTAAGTTTTGAAAATGTTCATGCAAATTTTAAAGAATTGATAAAACCCTTGAATTGACTGACCTTTGTACTTCTAAAGAGTGTGTAATTGAGCGCAAATACTGTCTCTAAGTATTGGAGTGTCTGTCACGTGATCCAATTTTCACGGGTTCGAGCGGGGTTCAAGCTTTGTGATTTTCTTGTACTATAGGCACGGGGCTGACGCCTCTGCAGCAGACGGCTTTTTGAAAACATAGCAACAAAAGAGGGAATTGCTCAAAACGAGCAATTTCTTCTTTTGCCAAAATGTTTTCCGCTTTTAGTCATAGGTTATCCATTCAATTATAGAGATTTTCTATTTTTTGTCAAAATATGTTCAAAGTCGTCTGCTGCAGAATCGTCGTATGAGGGAAAGGGTTAAGTCAAAGATGTATTCAAGAAATCTCCGGGAAACGACCAATTACTCCTTTTGCCATAATGTTTTTAACTTTTTTTTTCGTAATATACCTTCATTTGTGGGGATTTTCCATGTTTTTGCCTGGATGTTTTCAAAGGTGACTGCTGCAGATTTGTCGTATGCGGGGAAATATCACAATGAAGGATTATGGATGAAGAAATTTCATAGCCCTATTCTGTGTTGACAGTAACTTTGGAAACGGTTCAGTGATTGCAAACTCAGGAACGCATAGGTCGACTGTAATTGAAATGCAGAATTCAAGAGAATACAGTTCTTTTCCCTCACAATATCTTTCTGATTATTAAAACAAATCACAGGAACTTGCTCCTCTAAAAAAAAAATATGACCTACTCTATGCATAGATATTAATATCTATGCATAGAGAAGGTCATATCTATTTTTAGAGGAGCAAGTCCCTGTGAACAAACCCTAACATACGGGTACTCATTTTTAACGAATTATTTCTTCTCAAAAAATATATGAGTTTACTCGATCGCTATGAGATTTGACCTTTACAATTCCGCGTTCCGTTAAACTACACCTTTGCTGAAAATAGTCCTAGTTTACAATCTGTTCCTTTGACACAATGTTTTCTACTCTTTTCAATAATAATACTTACATGTATAGAGATTGTCCATAAGTTTGCCCATATGCTCTCAAAGTCGATGTTTATGGGAAATGGGTTAACCCTTTCGCTACCAAAGGTAGTTTAAGGCTTTTGCAAACAATGCAGATTCAGGTGAGACTGCTTCCCTCGAGATGTCTCTCCTGAAAGCTGCACTGTTTGCAACTTAGACATTGAATTGTACCAAATTTCCTGTTGGACGAAAAATGGAGTGGTCAAATGTTCAACATGGAAGAGTCGACGATGTGAAATTCGCCAGTAAAAGGGTCTAAACAAATAGGTTTACTTACAATTCTGATCATTATTACCATCATTACACCCTGTCATACTACTATACGGACAACCTCAAACACTTTATGAAGCAAACAACTTTGAGAGTATAGCAGATTGGAGAGATTGCTCAAAGCCAGAGATTTCTTCTTTTCCCACAATGTTTTCAACTATATCAAAAGCGTGTATCCAATGTACTTTTATTCGAATTTCAAAGAAGACGACAGATAAATGGCATAAAGATGTCATATAAAGTATCTAGTTTCACTATTTGTTTTCCAAAATGCATCACTCATGCATTCTTGTGGTAAGCTTAGGGGAGTTGAAACGTGGCGTCCCGTGTTCGACCCCTACTCGCGGCACGACGGTCATGGTGGAGTGCCCTTGGGCAAAGCACATTGTCTAGCCAAGTACTGGTTTGTTTACCCAGGTATCATGAATACGTGAACTGTCGCCGTGATATAATCCCCAATAAAACAAACATCAGAATGCCACGAATGAAAGTTGTGAGAGGAGCTGGGGTGAAAATTCCAATATGAGATTGTCCACGGGCAAAGAAACAAGTTGGCTTTTGTTAACTGTGTAGATCCATATTAATCTATGCATCCACACAATCCGATTAAGATATACACTGCTCACATATCATTAAAACAAAAACTTGCTCGAAGCAACTGCCAACATGTGAAGATTCTGATAAAACGTAGATAATCTGATACAGGCCGATGATCTGAACTAACACTGTTCAGAAATGCAACCCTGAACCCCTTTTCTTATGAACGGGCTCAAACATACATGGGTAAGTGAACTGGCTCCGTGATAGGAGTGAAATGTAACTACATATTGAATAGATTTGTATTCCGTTTTCAACATAATTTCAGTTATACATTTATCAGGGCATCCTGTTCACATAGCCATGTTTTTTCCTGGCTCGTGTGTGTTTGTATCTCGTAAAGGGAGATAACACACAGTTCACTTGTAATTCATGTAGACATAGGTTTCTAGTCTTGCTCGAACGATCACTGGCATACTGTCAATCAAATAATATAAAACATAATTATTGCAATAAATTCTGGATGAATGCCCCGATTTGCATTTGTAATTCAAACTGTAGCCCTATTAGTTTCAATAAGACCTCCTCAGGAGTTTGCCGTGGTCGAGTGGTTAGCGTCGGTGATTTGAAACCAAGTGTTCCAGGTTCGATCCCCAGTAGCGGCATAGCGGTCATGGCGGAGTGCCCTTGTGCAAGGCTCACTTTCTAGCCTATTACTGGTTTGTTTACCCAGGGATCATGAATAAGTGAACTTTCGCCGTGATATAACTGAAATAATGTTGAAAGCGGCGTAAAACCCCAATAAAAACAAACAAACCAATAAGACATAAGATTGTAAGTAGGCGGAGAAAGGAGGATGCAAATACACATCCTCACCACAATTAAACTGATTCAGATTTTCACTGGTCGCGAAGTCCCGATGGTCTGTTACCGTGTGTCGTGGCCAATTTTAGTTGAAGGGGGAATTATTTCAACAGTGACATTTACAAAATACCACGTCACGTGTAATCGTAGTTTTAAACCTTCGACTGTTGTAACCGAGTTTGTGAAACCAGAGCAACAAGTATTGACCCCCGCCATCTGGCGCTTCTGCGCAATCTGACCAGAATCCGTACTGTTGGCTGCACAATTGACCATTTTTAATTTTGACATATCCTGAATTTGCTATGGACTCTTCCAAATTCAAAGCTTGGTACATGTAAGTCCACTTTAGAATTTCAACTTTGAAAGGGCATATATTAGTTAATTACTGACAGTTACGACCATATTGCATAATGTTATCGTCCGCTTTTTGTCATGATTGTAAACTGTTATTTTGGAGAACGGAGAAACTGCTGTTCAGACTAAACGGTGAAGCAGACTGATCGGGACTTCAAGATGTTTTAATACTCTTGGCCCATATGGGCGTGATAGACAACAAACATATATAAAAACATGGAACAGTTATTAAAGTAAACATAGTATGTTTAACAACAAATGTGTATCAAAGTACCCATGGTCGGTTCATGTGTGACGTGTTTCTAACAGAACACAGCTATATAAATCAAAAACTACTTCACATAACTTGGTCGAAACAACATACTGAGAGGCACAGACATTACAATATGGAGGCACAATTAGTGATTTCGTTATTTACCGGACTATCGTTATGTTTAATGGTTGAGTGTACAGAACCAAAATGTTCCAAGTTCGATTACGACGAAAGACTGTTAGAAAAAATGATCAGGATGGAATTAAATGTCGAAAAAGTTAACTCTGAACTTGTAACACTTCGGAAAGAAAGGGACGAACTTAAAGAAGATCTAAAAGAAATGAACAAGAAGAATCTCGCGTCGTTTGAAGAATTGAACGGTAATGTAACTAATTATAAATTATGGAAAACCCTTGCTACATATAATCAGAATGCCTCTTCGAGAAATATCCAATGTCATATGCTGTTTTCGCATTGATACCAAACTGTTTTTGACTAAGTGGTATTGATATGAACCTGGAAAAAAATAACTTTGAGTCTATACCACTTAGTTAAACTGTTCATCTAAATGTTCCATAACATGCTAGTTGTCGGACCTGGTTAATGGCGGTTTTTTTTAATTCGGCTGCATGAAAAATATTTAAAAATAATTATGGCTGTGGATATAAGCATGTATAGGACGCGAAATGGATTGTTTATGCATATCTGCTATTTTTTTAGTAACTATTTAGCACACCTACTGGTTTACAACGGATTTCAGTCGTTATTTTTTAAGCAACTGACACATAAACGCGTCATAACAAAATCAAATGAATTTCTCTGCCTAGCAATGGGAAATATATTGAGAGTCCAATTCTAATATCAAAGCAGAAATAAAATCCTGTGTAATCTACATTTTCTACGGTGTAATATAACTGAATTATTGTCAAAAGCCACGTAAAACATCATACAAAAAAACTTAAGATATAACTGAAGTAATGTCAAAAGCCACGTAAAACATTATACAAACAAACTTAAGATATAACTGAAGTAATGTCAAAATCCACGTAAAACATTATACAAACAAACTTAAAATATAACTGAAGTCATGTCAAAAGCCACGTAAAACATTATACAAACAACCTTAACATTTTCTAATAAGGTTTCAAAGAGCTTAGTTGTTAAATGAAAATCAATGCTTTTGAATTTATTTTAAATCCCAACATCTTGAAGGAGTTGGTTGCACAGGGGATAAAGGATGTTTGTACCACTGATATGAGGAAATAAATGAAAAAGATGATTATAATATAGTTTAGAAAAAGAAAAAAAATACCGTGACCGGGAATCGAATAATGATCTCCCGCGTGCCAAGCGCACATGCTAACTTCATTACAGGCCAGACTATTGCATTGATATATGTAAATACATATAACATAATATCTACATATGATTTGTTAATAATTTCAACACTCTCTTTTGAAAATGAGTGTAAGTAACGACAACTCTGTGAAGGGGAATGCCATTTCATCAAGAATTTGCAAACATATTTTGATGCAACTATGTTATAATAGAAATCACTGACCGATAGAGGACTTTTGTCCGCAGTTTTCACCGTCCTTTTAGCAAGGGGTTCGTTAGAGCCAATTGCTATAGTAGGCGAAATCCGAAAACACTCATCATTTTGAGACTGGAATTTAGACTAGTGTTTTACGATATCGGCATTAAATTATTTCAAATCTGTCTTTCTATATCAGCTCTCCGTTTCTGAATATCACCTCGGGTTCAGAGAGATGTCTTGGTAGTTCCAGATCTTATATAATGTCAATGAAAGTGTTTGATCTGTGGAATATGTTTTAAAAATAAATGGACTGTTGCCAGCTAATACTCTTGTACCTTTCGAACTGCCAAATAGTTATTGTCTAAAAATCAAAATGCGGTTACTTTATGGCATATCAGCCAGACAAAGGATTTGATTCGACATCATTTACCCAAAAGAAAGGACTCGAAAGAGATGTTATGTTGAAATATATGAACTACATGATTAAAAAATAAAATGTATTTCTATTCTGTTAACATGACTTGATCACGCGCAACATACATGGACAAATTCACACTGAACACATTAAAGCATTTTAAAATTGAATTTGAATTAGTGACTTTACATTTGAAAGGGGAGAGAGTGCTGTGTATATTGTCTTAACTAATTAACTCATGAATGACAGTTTATCCACTCAAAGACACGCCTCTTAGTGTAACATATTTCTATATAACCCATGTATTCCATTTTAATCTTTGTAGTATTAAATATTCTGCTAAGATATATGGTTGTTCCTTCATTTAATGTCGTACACATACACAACAAATTGGCGACGAGGTTTGGATTTTGTAACGCTACAAAGGATGATGATAATGTTAATTGAGGTCATCGTGGACATTGGAACTTAATGGCTAATCACAATCGGCACAAATTAAAGCAGTACGTGTATACGTTCATCAGGTGTATTATGATTGCGATTTCAAAATTGAATTATAATTGATTACTTTATATTTGAAGGGAGATAGTGTTGTGTATATTGTCGTAATAAATGAACTCATGATTGAAAGAGTATCAACTCAAAACGACGCCTCTTAGTGTAACATATTTCTATATAACCCATGCATTTCATGTTAATCTTTGTAGTTTTAAATATGCTACTAAGCTATTCAGCTGTTCCTTCATTTAATGTTGTACACATACACAACACGGCCCTTATGTTTATAATTTCAAAATCCATTCTTATCGTGGTGAAAAGTAAATATCAATAGAAATTGTGTATCGTGAAAAACACTACAGAGTAAAAAGTACCACCGACCGATCTATAAGTCTTCAGATCAACAACCTGCTCATTGAATATTCACATGAGAATTTGAAAGTATAAAAAACAGTGCATGTATTTTTTCACCTCTGTTTTGGAAAATAACATGTTCAGTTGTTTTGAGGCAGCTGTGACTGTATAAAGCCATGCTAGAATGACCCCTACAATCTGGATTATTTCGTATTAACGTAGTTTTCTGTAAACTAATCTCCAGGCACGGACATTCTTTATTGTTCTATCAAAGCAGTGTAAATATTCTTTTGTTTATAAAAATGAATCATGTTAATTTTGTAAAGTATTATATAAATTATTTCAAACAAATATGCCACCAGTTTTTGATTTTAGTAACCAGAAAATGTAGATACAGATTGTTTATTTTTTGCTTTAATATTTTAATTGGAATTTCAATATAGTTTCCATTATTATGCAGCGTTCTTTTGATTTTAATATAGGATGGATTGTGAGTAATGCATCAATGAATGTGTAGACTATGCAACGACTTCTGTGAAATACCGCAAGTCAAATAACAGTTTTTGCGATAGACCCCCATTCTGTGTATACAATATTGTGCATTCAACTCAAATATTATTCAATTAACCGACATGACAAGGTCTTCTTGTGAAGTGTATGTGATAAAAAAAATAATGGATCGTTACATCCTTGTCCTAATGTATTCCGTGATCTGCAGTTAACCCCTTGCTGGCAGCACTTTGAGTGCTTTGATTTACCTATGTCGTTAGTAGTTTTCAACGTCCTTCTTTACCTTTGTGGTCAGCCGTTTTCAACTTTACGCGTGAGCAAGTCATGTTGACAGCGTAGAAATACATATTTTTTTTAATTCTTTGAAGATCTTTCTTTTGCTTAAGTTATATCAAATCAAATTCATTTTCCGGTGTATATGCCACCAAGTTACAGCATTTTGTTCTTTAAGTGATGGACTATTTGGCGGTACGATGCTGTAGAGATGGAAACTCTGGAACCAGAACATTCAGTTTTAGAAAATATCCCAAAGATAAATGTGCTTTCATTGACATTATATACAAACTACGAATATCAAGAAATATCTCTGAACCCGAAATGGTGTTCAGTAATGGAGAGCAACTGAAGAAAGAAAGTCGAAGTTATTCATTGCCGATATTGTAATAGGACTTTAACAATAGGGACTGATTTCAGTCTAGATTTCGATAAGTGTCTTCAGAATTCGCCTACTATTGCAATTGGATCTGACGAGCCCCTTGCTAAAAATGAAAGAAACTTCTTTCAGAGTTTGCAAGGTAAACCGGTTGGTCAGTACAAATGTTATCTTTATAGCATTTTGCTTGCTAAATTGGCAATGTTTGATGCATGCCTGACCCAGTGAGCGCCCGGGCTTACTTACCCAGGTTAACTTTCGCTACTCAGGTCGACTCGGGTATGTGTCAAACACCGAACCATTTTCGTCAACCAAATCTTCCACCATGTTGCAAAGACATTGTAGTAATGGAAGCTCTCCTGGCACTTAGCATTACGACTGACTGGCTGGTGTAATAATAACTTGACCTGTAGTATTGGTAACTTACCCAAAAAACGCCTGGATATAACTGAATAATTGTTGAAAGCGGTGTTAAACATCAAATAATCCTAGTAATAGTTTCCGGAAAAGTTTCCCGACATAACCTAGCTCTTGGGGGTAGGATGATAGTGGGTTAACCCGAGTAGGATGTCTTTTATTAAAACAAACGTCACTACAGTCAACTTGGGTTAACGTGTCTATAGAACAGGGTCTATAATCTAATGCCAGGGGCAGGTAACTCCAGACAAATATACCTTTCAATACATCGGTGCAAAGAGAAACGGACAAGATGGTGGAAGGGAAAGGGTTTTGTAGTTGATCATGTAATATCGGAGCCTCATATAAATTAAGTATAAAACAAAAGCGATAATGTGTATGTCTTTTTGGAAATGATAGGACTGAATTGTCCTCGCGCTTCTCTATCCATTTTGTTATGATTTGGTTCGACTTTTCACGACTGTATATTGTTCCTGTTTTGATCATGATTGCGAATTTGATCTTATACAAGTTTATAGCTGTATCAAGGTGTACTATATTTTTCACGAACTGAAGGCTTATCTGCAAACGTGCACTGATATGTAATGATACTACCTGTTCATTCTTGACTACAGAAATAAACGCAGTGTGAGTAGTTAATGTATTTCTTTTCGTTTACAGATCAACTGTCTGGCCACAGAGTTGAGTTCCGTGCCCGGGAAATCGCCGATACAACTCCAACAGACGGTCAGGTCATGGTCTTCTCGAAGGTTGACTTTAACCAAGGTCAGGGTTATGATGCAAGAACGGGTTACTTCACGGCACCCGTGGCAGGGACATACTTACTGATGACACAAATTTGTTTAAGAACATCAAGTTTTTTTTACTTCGAGATTGTTGTGGACGACGTTATTCAAACGGCCTTTCAAACATCGGCTTACCAGTACTATTCGTGTGTATCATGGCTATCTATTTCTAATATGGAGATCGGCGCAAAGGCGTGGTTAAAGAGCAAGCGTACAATGACCTCAAATGTGTTCAAGACATCTGATAGGCATTGGAATTTATTTTCTGGTATTCTTATGAATAAACTTTAAGTTTTACATCATAACCGCCACACCATAAACGAACATTCAAGGACTACACAAGTGTGGGAAATGTTATGTGTTAGTTACCTCAACTCAACTCAACTCATCTCAACTTTGCCTTTGGCCATTTACAAACAACTTAAAATAAAATATGGCAAAGAAACACAGCAGCATACATGCATGTACAATCAAAAATAGTAGCCCATACATGTACATATTAATACACACGTTATAACTAGCAAACTCATGTTTTTAACCATTAGTAAAGTCTTTTATTTCATTTTGTTCAATACACAGTTTTCTGATTTTAAAAGCTTCTTAAATAAAAGCTGCTAATTTTATTTGTATGTTTTTCCTATCATTCTTCATAAGAGTTATACATTTGCTTATGAAAGGCCAACTTGTATAGTATCTAGGAATTATTTGTTTTCTAATGTCAATATACAAGTAAAACATGGTATTCAGATTCAATCTGTTTTTGGTTACAAAATATACATAATCTATCATTTATCTCAATATTATTGTATCTACCAGTTTCTATTGCTAAATTATGTGCAGACAAACGAAATCTCGTTAGTTGAATTCTAGAAGTATCATAAGTAATGTTATGTAGGTATGGTTCGAATTCTAAAATGTTTTTTATATTTAGTGCAATATTCGAATTTGCGTAATGCAATTGTCCATTGACATCATATAACATAGATGCTAAGGCTACATGTTAATATAAGTTATGCTGTTTGCTGTTGAACCGTCTCTAGTTTTCGAGTACCAGCTGACAAATTTTCCTTTTCTTGCACCTTATATTCTTTTGTTTTTCACAAACACAACAATCAACCATTTCGGAATAAACATTACGTCCTGATTGAAAACACCAATTGTCACATAAAAAGATCAAAAACAGGAAACTTAGGTCCGATTGAAAAAAGTGCAGAGCTTTGTGATTAGATGTTGAGAATTTACACGCCACTTCTACAACTCAAAATGTTCTGCAATTATTTGTTTGCTTTAAAACTTATATTATGACTAAAAGGAATAAAGCATATACCAGGGTGATATACAATACACATATAGAAGACATTGCCTTGTTAGAGAACGTGTGTCCAGACCCTTTTGGCTATATATTATGTTACTTTTCTACAACTGTATGTTTGTATTTTTGTCATGTATATTGGCAATAAGATATGTGTAAAGTAAATCGTCACAATCTGTCGAAAAGTCGCATGATGCAGAGGCGATCAAAGTGCGTATTTATATGAGAAATCGTTAAGTTCATAATCAAAATTAAATGCACAAATCATGTTAACACCATAAGAGAGTTCGTCAATTTCCGACAAATATGAACAGCACTTTGTGTGTGCATTACGTACGTTGTTAAACAACACAAAGCATGTGTTTGTTTGGATAAAACTTCAGTTCGTCTGCATTAAGAACTAATTAACCTGACCCTTTCCAACATACAACACATCTTCAACGGACGACTTTGAAAGCATCTAGACGAAAATATGATAAAATCTCAATAAATAAACTATTGAACTATTTCAGAGTTAAAAAGAGTGTGGCATAAGGATAAATTTGTCACTTTTAATAATGTTTCATTTATCTTTGATTATTGTGTTTACTGATTTGTCTTTAAATAAATAGGGTTGATAAATGTTACATATGAATAATAATTATTTATTAAGAATTGTATGACGATGTTTTATCTCAACAAGTATGACTTAAAGCTAATCTAATAACAAGAAATGAGTCATTCCACGGGAAACCCAAAAGTATGGACTCTGTGTAATGTATCGTTCCAGATCAGCCTGCGCAGTCCGCGCAAACTAATTTGGGTCGACACATTCCGTCTCAAGGGAATAGAGGTATAGAGTATTGATTCCTGAAACAGAAAATCCACAGGAGGCGAAAAGTGTCGGTCCATGTTAGCCTGCGCGCCATGCTTAGGCTGATCCGGGTGGATATTTCAGTCCACAATGTTGGTTTTCTCGTGGAACGGCTCACATATTGCTCTTATCTAGAAGTCTGGCAGATTTGTCCATAGCCTTCCATTTAGCTCACGCCAATAAATATCACATGGCTTTTCGGACAAACTGTAATCCATTTGATGAAAGCAAACTATTTATCTTTGCACACAATTCAGGATGAATTCATCAATATTGTTGAACAATACAACACATGTTTAACTGTCATCAACTAAACAATTTCAAAATAATCATCAGAGATTTTGACAACAGTTTTACATAACGGACATGTCGGTATGACTTGAACCGATTTCCTCAGACATATTGAATGATAAATGTGTCCGCACGGTAAACGTTGTTCAGACAAACAGCGCGGTCATTTTCATAATGCTAAACCTGATCAACTGTGGCATCGGGTATGAGGTTCACTTGCTTAAATTATATGCTGTCGCTTGCTATAGTTCTTCCATCCTGTGAAAATCTCGGAAAAGGCTTTCTTGTATACAACCTTATATTATGTAAAATATTAATATGTGTATTGGCTATAAATATGTTATATTTAATGCTGAATAAAGATATAAAAGATATGATTGTGAGAATCAACGTAATGTATAAACAATCACAGATCCCAACAATCCATTTGATAAGGACAGGACCGGTGAAAAATGGGGAGGTAAATCTATAATAGGAAAACAGGAATGTACAGACCAAGTTGCAAATGCGCCCGAAAAGCCGTGTGTAAAAAATTGCATCAATTCCATCGTCAATTTTGATTATCAAATAAGAGAACGTTCTATGACACAGGTGAACGTTTCTGATTGGATGAGCATGTTACCAATCGTGTATAAGTGTACTGGCTACGCTTGTAGATGATGTACACAGACACGCGACACAAAGACACATGAGCCGTACCACAAGAAGACCAACATTATGAACTCTGCGTAATGTATCGACCCAGATCAGCCTGCGAAGTCCGCGCAGGCTAACCCGAGCCAACACATTCCGTCTCGGGAGGATATAGGTATAGATTAATGATTCCTGAAACAGAAACTCCACAGGAGGCGAACAGTGTCTGCCCGGATTAACCTTAGCGGCATGCTTAGGCTGATCCGGGTCGATACTTTATGCAGAGTCCACAATGTTGGTTTTCTCGTGGGATGACTCACATGTAAAACTGTATTACATGCATGCAGACAGTGTATACGCTGTTGTCTTCACTGTACGCGGATGCAACGAGACACCTATAATACCACAGACGTCCGAGTTTTCTTTTGAGAAACGACCGTAGTTATCGCATGAGAATCCCACACAAGACCGTGTTACTATAAATAGCCTCTCCCTATAGTACTAAATAAAAATACATTATTATTTTACTATATGAACCGTATAGATATTTATATTAACACGGTCCTTCGGACGCCTGTGATAAAACATAAAGTAGCTCATCTAATTACTGTGGTTTTATGCCGTTTACAACATTAAATCAGTAACACTTCCGCATCATATTCTCCGGGACTCTAAACAGTACTGTGGAATCCTCAAAAGACACAACATTAGGACTGCCGCGAGCTGGATCAGAACGAGAAAGCCGCTAGCAACCTTCCCGTCAAACACTCGCCCGGCTGAGTGTGTGTAACAATCGTACAGTTTGTTTTAGTCAACAAAATGCAAGTCAATTCTTTTATGTCTAAAGATCCTCATTTCTAGTCTTGAATATAAAAGAAATCGATATTTTTAAAATCAAAAGAGTTTTCATTTTGTGCTCAAAAAAGTGTTGACCTCTTAAAATGATTTAAGAAAGGCACAAAAACTTAAACCCTGTGTCTGAAAATTGAAGTATAACAACTTGCCCCGTGTAACGTAATGCCCCGGTCTCCCCTATGTAAGTTTTTTGTACAAATATATAATATAAGAAACTAAATGTATAAAATAAAATGAGTGGCACTACACGAAAACCAACCATGGGTCATTTGTGACCAGTTCCAGATAACCCTGGTCGACCGCTAATTATGATCCGGATCTGCTCCGTTTATTTAGTCAAAGATGAATTCAAGAAGACTCCGGGAAACACTGTTCATTCATATCACATGGTGAGTGCAAATTGTTCATTTTCTACACTTGTCAAAAGTTCTTTTAGGTTGGTTTCCACAGAGCACGTCAACGATGAATTCAAGAAGACTCCGGGAAACACTGTTCATTCATATCACATGGTGAGTGCAAATTGTTCATTTTCTACACTTGTCAAAAGTTCTTTTAGGTTGGTTTCCACAGAGCACGTCTCAAACATTGCTCAAACATTGTTTTAATAAATATTCCGTCAAATTACTAATATAGAAAGATATGACCAAGTAGATAAAATATTCACGATGTTTTCAAATGCCTGCACATGCGTCTGTAAGCGGAAAATGAGTACATCCTTCCATGAAAACGGAACCCTTTCTGTGATACTATAACAGTCGAATATTGGAAATATTTTGGAAAATGGAGCTATTGCTGACAATGATCAATTCCTCCTTTTCACACAATGCTTTCAAACACGTTTCAAATTAATTCTTTTCATATGTAAACGTTTCACTACGGACATTCTTTTACTCTTTCCACCTTCCGGACACATTTTGAATAACATGTAAGAGATGAACAAGAAGAATTTGGATGCAAAGCATCAAAGACGCTGCGCATGCTTTTGAAGCATGACTTAAAGGAAGCAGATGCAGTTCAGTACATTTAAATAACCTGCGCCCTGCGCAAGCAGACAGGATGTAAATATTTCGAACAAGAAGGCCAAGATGTGCCTATATTGCTAAATGGCCTATATAAAAAGGTTACCAAGAACAGAAAAGGTCAATATTGACGTAGGGATTAAACGTTTGACATGCTACGATATATGTGATATTCAGCATGTGAAGTTTAGTCGTGAAATGACAAGTTTAGTTCTGAAACCATTTGGTTTACGGTTTGCTTAACATGCACTGCAACTATAATGGGTCATACAAGCTGAAGTTTCTCTTTTTTTTTTTACTAATAAACTGTTTTACATCCTCTAACTAGATCCATTAGATAAATAAACATAGGTGCTTAAATATTAACATATATTAAGGTGTATTGCCTCTAGTTATAAGTTAAGTGTGACACAAGCTTAGGAAGGAGAGGTAGAAGTCTATTCTCTTTCCAGTTTAGCAGAAGTATGATAGCAAAAACGGGAGTATATAAACAAAAAATACGAAGTAATTAAAAAAGAAAAGAAAGATATGTATGATCAAGATTGAGCATTATGAAAGTTCACATGTATAGTCAACATATAGCAAGAATTATTAAGTCTGTTTTGTTTGTTTGTAATGTCACTTGAATCGTTTTGAACATGCCAGTAGAAAACGGAAAAATAAACAAAAGAAAATGGTCACGTCAGTTCCCCAATAGCAAAGAGCGAAACCCAGTTGGTACGAATCGTTCATCTCGAACGAAACATGAAAAACCGGGTACGAATCCAATAAATTTTAGAAATCGGATGAAATCGTGAAAACAGCGATGTATTCATAGCGGAAGGAAGCAGAGACAACTTAAGTACTCTATGGGAACCGATGACACCTTGTCGTCTATTAAATAAGAATGACCAAAATCGCCAAGCGATGACATGCTGCACTTACAAATAATAAAACGGGTCACGTTACGGCCATGCGTATTGCATAGTTGGGTTAACGTTGTTTTTACAGTTTCTAGAATTATAATGTAATATGTAGTAATTAAAATGAATCATCATTGATTGTTATAGATTACCCATTTATTTAAAAATCTCAATATCGTAAATAGGCGAAAACATCGCCAGAAACATTTTTCTGAGCTTTGATGAATCGTTTCGTGAACCAAACTATAAAAAAAGCGTAGCCTAGGAAGTTAGGGGAAAGTAATTAAATACCCAATAGATATGTCTAAAATTTTGTAATAACGGTAGAAGACATACGTATTGTGTATCTTGCTGTTTCCTAAATCATTTTATACAATTTATTTATTCATGGTTTAGTGTAAACATATTGTATTACCAAAATAACATATAGTATTTACAAACATACATATTATTTGTACATAATTTAATATTTATATAAAGGCAAAAGGGTCTGGATAAAGGCAAAAGGATCATTATTTATTCATAAAGGTTGTTGTTTTCAACCATATAATAGAGTTTTACTTAACAATAATAATGTTGGTTGCTCCCTTTTCGATTACGTCACCCCATGGTACAAAATTAAAACCTATCCCATACTGACGCCGCGTGGAAGCGCGGCGTCAATAATAACGAGCAATTTTGCCTTACCTCTAGGGAAATTTATATAGTTGAAACCTTTTTGGAAAAAGAGGAAATGGGTCACGATATGCCATTTCCCCTCTTGTCAATATGTATTCCATTGCATTCTGCTGCAAAACCGACTGTAAAATGGAAAGGGTTGAAACGTTTGCGTTATAGCTACTTAGTTACATACAAATATTAAAATTATTTTTGCAAAAGGAGCAAATGCTGACAATGAGTAATTCCTCCTCTTCAAACAATGCTTTGGAACATGAATGAAGTTTATTTTCTATAATCTAGATAACAAAAACATTTGCCTACAGTAATTATGTTAACGTTTGCCCCTTTTAGACTAACCTTACCAGATGCATGATAATCATCAAGTGTGTCTTTTTCCACAATGTTTTCATCACTATTCAAAATTATTCATTAATTCAGTTCAATATTGTAGCCTTAGTTTAATGTTGTTTGCTGTAGATTTAGTCTATATGGTCAAGGGTAATCTAGTCCTAGATGTATCTGTTGACAAATAAACTAAATGTAGTCTAAATAGGTTTTTGTCAATTAACCTTGTACGGTCCCGTTTCGGAAATTCAATTAAACTGCAAAACGCTAGATGCGGCTTATATGTGATAACAAATGCATTACAAATACCATAACATGTTAACCCTTTCCTGTACACAGACGTGTTTTGACGCATCGATCAAGTCTTTTGTAATCAATAATGTATGTGTTGTCTCTGTTTGCATATCTTGGAGGCATTATCCGGCGTTCGGTTGACTGTCTGCCTGAATGTGCATTCGTCCGTCCGTCACGGTTTGCATTTATTGGTCACAACATTTTTTCTGTTTGGTAGATTCATTCCAATGTGGTCACACTTATACTGTGTTATCAGGAGAACAGCAAAATACTAGGTACATAACTCTGGTCTGCTTATTTTAGTTATCTCAATTTTCCTGTTTTAGTTATCTCCATTTTTCCTTGTTTAGTTCAGCCATTGTCTAAACTAATTTCCATTGTATCCATTTCAAACTTGGTTTGTAGGTAACTTATGACCTACAGATGTGCAGTGCAAAATAACCATAACTTAAGCATGCTGTGTGTGGAGGGTGTATATTTTTGTCCTTCCGTGTTCTCCCTTATTATATGACTTTCGAATGCAACACATGCGTTCCGTGAAATGCTCTTGTTCGTTAATGAGTGCTTCCCAAAGCATTGTACTCTGTCCGGAGCTACTGTCTGTCCGTCTTTGTGTTCATCCATCCGTCTGTCTGTCCGCTACGGTTTGCTTTAATGGGTCAACACTTTGTTTCTGTTTGCCGGATTCATTTCAATGGTCACACTTATACATTGGAACATCTGGGGTGGTTTTTTAAGTGTTACCTCATGTTTTCATATTTTTTCTCCGGCCATTGTCTCAATAAATGTGCAATGTATCAATTTCAGAAATGGTGTATAGGAAACTTATGAGCTACAGCTGTGCAGTGCACAAGAAACATAACTATATCATGCATTCGATTGTCTGTCATTTATCAGCATGATTCCAATATACAGTGTGGATCTTTAGTGTTCTCTGAACTGGAAATATTATACCTATGGGTCGCTGCTCGGTTTTTTGACAATCTTTTGTCCTTCGTGATTTATTTTGTTTATTCAAGAAAAAAATCAAACTTTGATCAATTAGGTATTGGTTATTGGCAGGCAATCTGTGTTGCTTCAAACATTTTTGGTTTGGTTTGTTTAAAGGTCGGTGATTCATTGTTTCAACACTGTTTGTCAATATTAACTATGCCATATGTGTTCACCTTACATATGCCTCTATACCGAAGTACTTTCAGCGCTTCGATACAATCATGGAAGAGAAAACAGATGCTCAAAAAGACCAATGTTCTCCTTTTAATTCCCGTTGAAGGGCTCATTTTACTTTGATGGAAGATGCTCAAAAAGAACAATGCTTTCCTTTTGCCGACAATATATTACGCAACGGTATTACTCAGATTGCTCAGATATAACATTCGTATCTGAAAGCACTAACTGAATCATCTTAGCCATCCCGCAAGACCAACATTGTGGACTCTGTGTAAGGTATCGACCCAGATCAGCCTAAGCATGCCGCGCAGGCTAACCCGGACCGACAAGTTTCGCCTCCTTTTGATTGTCTATTTCAGGAATAATTACTCTATACCTCTATCCCCCTGAGACCGAATGTGTCGACCCGGATTAGCCTGATAGATACATTACACAAGATCCATAATGTTGGTTTTCTTGCGGGACGGTTCATCTGCAATGTTCACCTTGTTGCTAGATTTCGATAATAAAGATGTTTAACCATTCATACTACTCGAATTAAACAAATTCCTCTTTAACAGAGATACCTTCTGTATTGTCTGTCTGTCTGTCTGTCTGTCTGTCACACACTTGGTTCAACATAATTATGTTTCCTTCGCAGACGACACTAAAATGCAACATAGAAAAAGTTCTGTCTTTATGGAAAAGGGGGAATCAATTCAGGAAACACTGGTGAATTGGTCAACGTAATACAACTTAAATAATGTTGTGAACGGAACCAAACCAACGCTTATCAATGTCTTCCACGATTAGGATGATTTGGTTGAGTAATAAGAGAAATATTGTAGGGGAAAGACCAGTTCACTCCCTGTTATCTAGTCCTCTGTATTTACCCATATGACAGTAGGAAGACGCTATCCCTACTGCAGCGGCCTTAGGAAAGCTCTGAACTATATAGGGGTCTCGTCAAACGATTTAGGGTAGTATTGTCTGTGCGATCAGTGAAGACTCGGCACAGTCTCACCAGAGCCTTAACCCTTTCCCACATATAGACGCTTTCTGACGCATCTGCAGCAGACGACTTTTGAAAACAATGTGACAAAAGAAGAAATTGCTCAAAACCAGCCATTTCTCCTTTGCCACAATGTTTTCAATTATACCTTCATTTATGGGGATTTTCAATGTTTGGCCTACATGTGCTGCAGATTTGCTCTATGTGTGAAAGGGGTTGTTAAATGCCATGCATTCAATATATAGAGTTTAATTAACATTGTTTTCATGATACGGGATTTAAATCCCAAGTGGAAGAGATTCTTGCGATATAAAAACGAGTGCGCCATAGCGCACGAGTTTTTATATGCAAGAATCTCTTTCACGAGGGATTTAATTCCCAAATCATGAAAACAATGTTTATTAAACTATATATTATATACTCGGCGATAATTTTTGTTTTTAAACGACAATACCCCTGTGCAGCTCATTTATTTTTAGATCAGAAGTGACGAGATCTGAATGACGTAATCTGCCAGTTTTGCAATGACGTCACTATATATATATATATATATATATATATATATATATATACGTGACGTCACCGACAATGTGTACATTGATTGAAATAAACTTGTGTTATGTCGATTCAAGCTCTTATTTGCGGATTTAAAAGTTAAATTGTGGATTATTTAACGGTTCATCATGGAAATAAAGTGTTAAGTAGTGAAAACGGAGCTTAAAAGTGTTTAAAAGAGATTTAAAAAAAGTAGTTCCGAAAATCCGGCTAGTGAGCTATATCGCACACTAGGCGATATTGCTCAGTAGACAAAAAGCATGTTATAGGTTTTCTCAAGTTGGGAAATCTCTATATTTTATCATTCAGTATATAATATATATATATTCTTAGATGTAGCTTCACCAATAGTGAACATCAGTCTACGCGAAAGTCGTCAGTCCTCCAGTCCTGACTGACAAAAATCTTTCGGACTGACACGTTTTCATGCAATAATTGGTTGAGCAAAGAAGGAAACAAATAAAAAAAAAGAGCTTTTGGACTGACGGTTTTCAAAAGATTTCGTGAAGTCTGAACATGCACAGAGGACTATATAATGAAGAGAAAACGGATCTTTTCCCAACAATATCTCTCGTACATTGTATTAGTCAACCAAACCTATGTAATGGGTACTCAAAAGAACCCTTTCACTGAGTACGTCTCTTTTTTTGAGTACACGCAACATATGTTTTTAAAGTCAAATATCGACTTGATTTTAAGAACATGCACATCGCGCCTTATCTAGAGTTATGCATGAAACTTCAAATGATGGCACATTGAAATGGCTTCATAACACCAATACTTAACATGGTAGCTTTACATCCTCGCCGTTCAGGATTGTCGGATAAGCATAACTACTGACTGGCTTGTGTCAGGATAAATGGATCAGTAGTTATGGTACATAACCCAAAACACGTCGTGATATAACTGAACAATTGCTGAAAGCGGCGTTTAACGAGCCCGGATAGCTCAGTCGGTAACGACGCAGTGTTTCAACCTTAGGTTGTGAGTTCGAATCCAACCTCAGCCAACAATCATTCCGACGTTTGTTCCACAGGTGCCCGGCGCATAAACCGCCCACTTTACCCACTTCACATATAATATATAGATGTAAAGTGTATTATTATCCGCCAGGCACCTGTGGTTTGTCGACAAATGTCAATGCGACGAGCATCATTCGTCTTCAACCAATGGACTAACATGCTAAATTCAAATCGGCTCAGGACTTTTGGACAAGAATATTTTTAAAGTTTTGGCATTTGTCCCCCTTTGTGATGAATTTGATGAGACTTTTATATCATTATTTGAACACATTTTAAAGAGGACCACCAAATAAACATGCCTTTGTAGTTTAGTTGCATTGGACCGAGTCGTTTAATAAGAGATGTTGTTTAAGAAATCGTTCAGGAAGCCCGACGGACAAAAGGCTATCACAATGGCTCACATTGAGCACTTAAGCAGACAACTTTGCAAACATTTGGACAAAATAGTAAAATAAATCTCTGTAAATGTACGCTTGGCTGGCCCGTTGCTGTTTGTAAGTGCGTTTGGGTCTCTTAACAATTCAAGCCTTTTCAATACAAAATATAGTTTATCCTATAGACAAATGCTTTATGTCGCATCTGCAGCAGACAACTTTTAAAATCATTGTGACAAAGGGTACAATTGCCCATAATGAGCAATTTCTTCTTTTGCCAAAATGTTTAAATCATTCTTTCATTTATAGAGACATTTCACATTTTTGCCTAGATATTTTCAAATTTATTGGCTGCAAACTTGTCGTATGTGAGAAAGGGTTGATATCACAGTGATGCGTTCTACGGAATTATTGTGGATGAAGACATTTCACGGTCCTATGCTGGTATAGTCTGTATGGACAGTTACTCTTGAAACGGTTCAGTGATTGCAAAATTCAGGAACACATAGGTCAACTGAAATCGAAATGCAGAAATCGAGAGAAGGAGAGGTATACAGCACTTTTCCCCACAATATCTTTCTTATTATCCAAACAAACCCTGTAATATTGGTATTCATTTTTAATAATTTCTCCTTTTGACACAATGTTTTCAACTCTATACAATACTAATAATGTATAGAGGTTGTCCATAATTTTGCCCACATGCTCTCAAAGTCGATGTTAAGGGAGTTAGCCCTTTCGACGCGAAAGGCAATTAAAGGCTTTTGCCAAAAATGCAGATTCGTGTGAGACAGTTTATATCGAGCTGTCCCTCTTGAAATCTGCATTGTTAGCCACTTAGACATGGAATTTGAAAAGATTCCCTGGTGTACGAAAAACGGAGTGGTCAAATTTTCAACATAGGAGAGTCGACTTTGTGAAATTCGGCAATGAAAGGGTTAAATCAAATAGGTTTATTTAACATTCTGACCATTATTGCCTGACCATCATTACACCCTGTCATACTATACATGTATCCGCAAACATTTTATGAAGCAAGAGTATAGCGGATAAGAGAGATTGCTCAAAACCAGAGATTTCTTCTTTTCCCACAATGTTTTCAACTCTATCAATCCAATAATTCACAATGTTTTAATGTACTTTTATTCAAATTTCAAAGTAGACGATAGAAAAATGGCATAAAGATATCATATAAGGTATCTTTTTTTCTTTATTTGTCTTTCAAAATGTTTCACGAAATCGGTCGAGTGGTTAGCGTCGGAGATTTGAAACCGTGCGTCCCGGATTCGATCCCCACTCGCGGCACAAAGGTTACGGTGGGGTGGTCTTGGAAGTCACATTTGCTAGCCTAGTACTGCTTTGTTTACTAAGGGATCATGAATACGTGAACTGTCGCCGTGATATTTATAACTGAAATAATGTTGATTTCAACGTAAAACCAAAATAAATCAAACAGCAGGAATGCCATGAATGAATTGTGTGTGAGAAGCTGGGTTGAAAATGGCAATATGAGCTCTTGCACTGACAAAGAAACAAGTTGGCTCGTGTATGTTTGTATCTCGTAAAGAGAGATAATATACAGTTCACTTGTATTTCGCGGCTACAGCAAATACGCGTAGTGTCACAAATAGATTCATGACATCTTCAATGTAGTTATATCCATGTTTAACAGTATTTTCTTCCTGCAATTGACTTGGAGCATTATTTAGAAATAGTTTTTCATTGTAGAATTTAACCATGTAGTCTTCAAGTATTGTTTCTTTAACATAGGTTTTTGTCAGGGAAGGGGATGGTTGTTTGCGTAATGAGTTTTCCATAGATCTGACAAGCAGGAAGAAACTGTCTGAAGGATATTTCAGTCTACCTCGATCCTTTTTCGTTACTAGGGAAGAATACTTCTCAATGTAGGATTCATGTATAACATATGTTGTCAATGAATCCATAGTTTTTGTTTTTGAGCATCTTTCGTTTTCATCTTTAATTTTATTGTACTTTTTTCCCAATGCATGAATTATATATCCAGAAATATAGAACAGCACTTTCTGGTCATTTTCACTTAAACTTTTCATTTCTTCTTTTGACGTTTCTTTCATTGTTTTTTCAAAGTGGACAAGCAATGAGTTGATCAATTCAAGCAGAAATATTTGTATGAAACTATTGATATTATCCTGAAAGGGGCAGTTCTCTGAAATCAAGGTCTGTGTCAAATCTTTAATTGTAGTGCTGAATCGCATCACGTGCAGTTGGTTAAAAAGGGCTTCACGGTCTTCACTAAGCATCATATTTACTGGCTGTGATGCTAAATGCCCAGAAAGATCTTTCGTACCAACTCGGAAAGAATCACTATTCTTGCAATACCCAGCTATGACACAAATCGGAGATTTTCCAAATAAATTATGTATTGCGCTTTGTTCTATCTCTTCAAGTCCGACAATGTATGCAGCATCAAAGTTATCTGTATAAATATCATTTGGGATGAATTGTGACTTTATACTTGTTCTTTTCTTTGGGATGTCTGTTGAAAAACTGGCTTTTTCTACTTTATGATTGCTTGCTGTAAGTGTTAAAAAGTAAGTTGGCTATTAACCCTTTCTCACTTGTTGGCGCATTTTGACGCATCTGCAGCAGACGACTTCTATAAAACATTGTGGTAAAAGAGGAAATTCCTCATAATGAGCAATTCTCCTTTTGCTACAAAGTTTTCCACTGTTTAATAATTATACTGTCATTTCTAGAGAATTGTCATATTTTTGTCTAGATGTTTTCAAAGTCGTATGCTGCAGATTTTTCATATACATGTGGGAAAGGGTTAAAACAATTCAGGAAAGTGTTGAAATGATAAAATGGGCGAATATCAGAGAGGCACAAAATGATTTCTTCACTTGATGTAGTTGAAAACATTGTGGCAAATGGAGAAATTGCTCAAAACACTGTTATCAAAAGTTGTCTGTAGCATGTTGCGTCTGCATATGAGAAAGGATTAATTCTTGGTTCTCTAAATTGAAATGACTTTAACAATTGTAGTGTTGCCTATGATATTTTGAGAATAAATATTGTCCATAATTTGTAGGGAATGGACAAAATGTGTAAATCCTTTCCTTTTATAATCAACTTTGTTGACACCTTTGCAGAAAATAAAAATGAAGATATAAAAACATAGTGGGAAAAGTAAGAATTTGTTCAAAACAAGCAATATCTCCTTTTCCCACAATGTTTTCAACTTTTTATCTAAATGATTATTCCATATGAAATTTATTTTTCAAGAATATTACAGAGCAGACAAAACTGAAATATCATATCGGTTAAAATGGTCACCACTTATGGTATATGTAAATAAAAAATGATAATTAATTTTAAAATACTGGTTTCTCTTTCTTATAACAGATGCAAATCTGTCTCCCTAATTGCATTTTTCATATTTTCTAGAATTCAGAATATCTTTCTTTGTTTGCCGTCTTTAAAAAATACTTAAGATACCTCGACCGTGCAGAATATTGAAGACATCGAACCAAAGTAAAAGTGTTCCTTGTTTTCATATACGACTTGAATTAAATCTGAATCTACTCTCATTGTGCCCTGACCCTCACTACTTCGTGAAGATCTTTACATTTTTGAAAAAAAAATCGTTTTGTTTAAATATGATCTAGGTTTTAAGTCTAGTCCTCTGAACCCCGAAATTGTTTTGTATTCTTTTGGACATTCAGGACAGGAATAAATTTGTTGATCGCTAACCTTATTTTCTTTATGGTCATTTTCATCTGCAGTAAAATCACCTATCATAAAATCTAAATCAAGGTCATCGTCCCCAAACAAAAATCGTCATTCTTGAATCTGGCCATATTAAGGTGATAACTAAATTTCAAGTAAACTATGAATAGTTGAACGTCAATTTAGATGTGTTGAATGGTTGAAAAGGTAGCTACTTATATAGTCGGGAGAGTAACACTCTTGTTATACAAATGGTTCAGTCATAACTCTAAATAGAAATGCCTATGTGTCAACCAAGTGTCAAATTCTATATTGATAAATGTGTGATAATATTCGTCTCTCGCCTACAAGGTGTCAACATTTCTCAGTCGAGTCAAGACACACTATACAAATTACCAATCATGACGGCAGACCTTAAATTAAGACGATTTTGTCACATTTCACCTAAATACGATATATCGATACCCTGCGAATCCCTTTCTATTTAGGTCTCTGATATCGTGTAGGAGTGTATATTGAAAACCCCATGGTCAAAACTAGGGCTGTAACGAATACACTAGGTGACGAATACGATATGTATCACGAATACAGGGTAAATCAGATAATATCAACTTAATATTTTCAGTACTTTGATTTTATAATAGGCATAAGCAAGGGAACGAAATTGTGAATTTAATGTAGCGTTTTAACAAGTTTTACCTGATGTCATAGTGTGAGATGGAATGTCTACCTTGAATCCTTTCGGAAATCCGAAATGTTTACATACATTCGACGTATATTTGGCCGGAGATTCAATGATTTAAACTTCCATGTGGTTCGCCATTATTTTTTTGACGGGTTTTTGTTGTCATTAAATGAGAATCGAATTATAATTCAAAATTCATTAAATACACATTTTAAAAACACAAAAACGTATGTCAAAATAAATCATAGCGAACAAAACTTCAAATATTTTTTATTGAAAACATGAAAAAAAAACATGTCGCAAAATCAGTGGTCAGTTGTTGTAGGTGGGGTACTATATCAATATAGCGCCGAATGCGCTATGCAACTAAAGAGGTTTTCAAGTGTGACAACAGTTTTGTTATGTTTGTAGTTCAGTTACATTGAATTTGATTTAAATCATACAGCTTTTGATTATATTCGTAAATATTCGAATATAGATGAGGCGAATAACGAATACGTATCGTACAGACCCGTATTCGATTATATCGAATATTCGAATGTATCGTTACAGCCCTAGTCAAAATCCCCATGGGTCAAAATTGCCCTATTATTCAAAATCCCCACAGCTTTACCAGAGCTTTCACTGGCCGTATGCATGTAATTTATTCCTAGTTGCATAGTTAGATATAAAAGAAGAAAAAACACTGTAGCTCCATTAGTTTGACACCAATCTCAGCTCAGTCGGTAGCGACGCGGGCTGTCAATCCAAGGGTTTCAATCCCAAATCTCAGCTTGACCAACATTTTCCCAGACGTTTGACAAAAGTCACTCTGACGGGCATCTTTCACCAATAGACCTACAGTCTATGTTGAAAATCAGACAGTTGCTAGGAAAGTATGTTGGGTGCATAAATTGTGTGAAAAAGCCAGAAAACACATGAGTAGGTCAACTGGCCGGGGGACATTCAAAACCCATATGGTCAAAACCCATATGGTACATTTTATTCATAGTAGTCAAAACACATAGGTTTAAAAAAAACAGGGTTGTCAAAACCCATACGATAGAAACAAGAAAAATCTTTAAAAAAGATAAATGGCGATCAATATGAGAAAACACTAAGAAATGGAACATGCGCATATTATAAGACTTGAATATCAGAAAGGTTTTTTTAATAATCAAAACAATCAGTAATTGTTCATGAATTATAAAATTTGCTCAATAATCTATGTGTTTACCAAACGCTAATCGGCCATCTCCATCCAGCTTCAGTTTCTATAAATAGATTATCAAGGCCGAGAAACGTCATATGACTGGAGATTACGCGAGGCTCCCAAGAGGTTCAAACGTTTCAATTGACAACAAGAAGAATTTTGATGCAAAGCATCAAAGACGCCGCGCATGATTTTGATGCATGACTTAAAGGAAGCAGATGCAGTTCAGTACATTTAAATAACCTGTACAAGCAGACAGGATGTAAATATTTCGAACAAGAAGGCCAAATGTCCCTTTATTTTAAACAAGACGGGCAAGATGTGCCTATATTGCTCACCTGGCTACCATAGCCTATATAAAAAGGTTACCAAGAGCAAAAAGGGTCAATATTGACGTAGGGATTAAACATTGTATATGCTACTATCTATGTGATATTCAGCATGTGAAGTTTAGTCGTGAAAAAGGGAAGTTTAGTCCCAAAACCATTTGGTTTACGGTTTGCTTAACATTCACTGCAACTATAATGCGTCATACAAGCTGAAGTTTCTCAAGTGTTTTTTACCAATAAACTGTTTTAAATCCTCTAACTAGATTTATTAGATAAAACACAAACATACGTGCTTAAATATTAACATATATTAAGGTTTATTGCCTCTAGTTATAAGTTAAGTGTGACACAAGCTTTGGAAGGAGAGGGGGAAGTCAATTCTCCTTCCAGTTTAGCAGAAGTATGATAGCAAAAACGGGAGTATATAAACAAAAGATACGAAGTAATTAAAAAAAAAAGAAGATATTTATGATCAAGATTGAGCATTATGAAAGTTCACATGTATAGTCAACGTATAGCAAGAATTATTAAGTCTGTTTTGTTTGTTTGTAATGTCACTTTAATCGTTTTTAACATGCCAGTAGAAAACTGAAAATAAATAAAAGAAAATGGTCAAGTCAGTTCCCCAAGAGCAAAGAGCGAAAACCAGTTGGTACGAATCGTTCATCTCGAACGAAACATGAAAACCCGGGTACGAATCCAATAAATTTTAGAAAAGTATTCATAACGGAAGGAAGCAGAGACCACCTTGTCGTCTATTCAATAAGAATGACTAAAATCGCCAAGCGATGACATGCTGCATTTACAAATAGAACGGGTCACGTTACGGCCATGCCTATTGCATAGTTGGGTTAACGTTGCTTTTACAGTTTTTAGAATTATACTGTAATATGTAGTGAAAATCTCAATATTGTAAATAGGCAAACACATCGCCAGAAACCTTTGATGAATCGGGTCGTAAACCAAACTATAAAAAAAAGCGTAGCCTAGGAAGTTAGGGGAAAGTTATTAAATACCCATTAGATGTGTCTAAAGTTTTGTAATAACGGTAGAAGACATGCCTATTTTGTATCTTGTTGTGTCTTAAATCATTTTATACAATTTATTGATTCATAAAGGTTGTTTTTGTCAAACAAACAACAGAGGTTTTTCTTTAACAATAATAACATTGGTTTCTCCCTTTTCGATTACGTCACTCCACGGTACAAAATTAAAACCTATCCCATACTGACGCCGCGCTTTCACGCGGCGTCAATAAATAACTGAAAACTTATCATGTTTCAAAAATAATTAATATTTTGCTCTTAGATATTATATTTCATACGTTTTCACTGATTTTTTTCAATTAAATTTATTTCTTAAGGAAAGCAATTAAAGGTTAGTATGCAGAACATTTCATTTAAAAACTTCATCTTATTAGTGCCTCTCGTAGGATCGCCAACTTAAGTATGAACAAATCAAAACGTTTCATTTCCTTTATTTCTTCGACATTATTCATAAAATACAACATTTGATTGATCTACAATCTAGATCATTTGTTTAACATCTAGGTCAACCACATGGGTTTTGACTCCCCTGTTTTTTTTAATCATATGGGTTTTGACTACTATGACAAAAATGATCCATACGGGTTTTGACATACACTCGAACTGGCCGCCGTGATATGGCTGAGAAAATTCATGAAAACGGCGTTAAACCCCAATCATTCAATCAATCAACATCAGCAACGTTTCACCTGAGCTTTCATTGTCCGTATTCATGTAATGTATTCCTAGTTGTATAGTTAGATAAAACAAAAACAAACATATAGAAGTGTAGCCACATTAGTTCTACGCAAATACAACTTAATATCATCCAATTAAAGAGAGTCAATAATGCCCCTTATCGCTGAAATGTTTGAATTCCCAATAAAAATGCAAAAAAAAAAAAATCTTAACAAGTATTTTTATTCAGAAAGGTAACTATTGTGTCAACTTAGTTATTTACTTAAATATATATTTCATCAATCCCCCTTTACAGAAGATACATTGTAAACATACAATACAATACATACAAGTATAATATCATTTCTTTTCAGAATGTACATGAAATTGTAAAAGTCAGAAAAACAGCACAGACAGAGGATGAGTGAGATTATAATAAAGCTATGCAACAGATGACAAAGCTTAATTGAAACGAAATGTTGAAGCATTGTCATCTAAATGCATATAATGCACAAATGGAAAATTTAAATACAGCACCTATCTACCGAAACGAAATATAGACATGTACAGCATTAATTATTACAAATCATGAAATACATGGATGAATGGGTGAGTAAGTGAATGGATAGATGTATGCGTGGATGGATGGGTGAATAGCTGAATTGATGGGTAGGTGGATGAATTGAAGAATATATGCACACACATATGTATACATAAAGACAATTATATAAGAAAATAGAGCATCGTAAAATGAGCCGTCATGCTAGAAAACCAACATAATGGCATCTCGGAATGTATCGACCAGATCAGCCTGCGCTGTCAGCGCAGACTGATCCGGCCCACACATTCCGTCTTAGGGGATAGATGTATAGAGTAGTGGTTCCTACAACAGAAAATCCACAATATCGAAAAGTGTCTATCCGGGTAGGCCTGTGTGGCATGCTTAGGCTGATCCGGGTCGATACTTTACGCAGGGTTCACACTGTTGGTGTTCTCACGAGACGGCTCAAATAAACATGCACACATTATAAATGAGGACATCATTAGTGTTCATAGTTCATCGGTTATTGCGATGTGAACCCCACTGGAGACCAAGGTGAACAATGGATGAAATTGTTGTTGGTAAGATGAGAAATAAGAAAAGGTTCCACATTTTCAACAAAACTTTCAAAAAGTCCAATATTACATTATGTAGCCGTGTACATCAGTGAAGGTATACAAAATGATGGTTTATTAGTACAAAATACATATAACTCATGCTAGGCTTACACAAAAAGTGTATAGACAACGCATGCAATTAAACAAATGTAAAATATGTACAAACAGAACAAACAATTACCAACGTAGTAACATACATGTATATAGAAAAAAAGAAAAAGAGAAAGAGCAAATGGTGATAATGATTATGATAAGATTATTATGATGATTATTGTGGCAACATGCATCTGAACATAAATATGCACACAGTTATCTGTCTGTGTTATCATACTCAAATTCATATCGAACAATGCAAGTATGTCGTCGAACAAATGAAGATGGGAGACAGGAGGGGTCTTGTCAACGGGAGCCGGACAATACACCCCCCGCTCATTGTTGTATAGGTGGATAAAACACCCCTCATCATTTTTACAAGGTGGACAACCCCCTTCCACCCCCCCCCCCCCCTTCGGTTTTTAAAAGGCGGTCAAAACACCCCCTATGGTTTCTTTTTTTCTGCTAAGGTTAATTAGGAAGTTTTTTATTGTTGGAATTCCTTAATTAGCTGTTATCATGTATAATTGATATCATAGAATATATGAATGGTTATTGCCAATTATATTAATTTTACACATAAAGATTTTAATTGACAATTAATAATTAATTAAGGTTGCCAATTGATATTGCAAACTGCGAAATGCAAAATGAAAAATGCAAAGTGGAAAAAGATGCAAACTGCACAAAATGTCTGTTATATAAAGAAACATATCTTCTGTTCCATCATTGCAACTGCAAATATGGAATTCATAACCAGTAATAAAGGCTCTAGAAAACTCTGCTATGCAGGGTATGCGTACACTTAGAAGAAAGAGTCGAAAACAACAGTTCGGTGGGAGTGTGTACTCATCGCTGAAGCAAACAGTGCAAAGGTGCACTCACAACTGATTGTCCTGCTACAGAGGTGAAGTCTACAACAGAACACAGCCATAAGGCTGATCTGTTCGCCATCGCTGCCATGAAGGTGAAGTCCGAAATCAAGGCTACCGTCCAGGCCAACATAGGGAAATCTAGGCAGATTGTTACAGACAAACTAGCCACCGTGCCTAAGGAGGTAGCATCTGCGGCTGGCAGTGTCGATTCCCTGAAGAGAGTCGTACGTCGGGCGAAACGTGGAACAGCACCCTCAGAGCCAGCAACCAGACAGGCCATCCCATACCTACTACCAGAGGAATACACCACTATGCGAGGGGATGGGTCATTCCTAATCTACGACAACGGATTCAGACATCAGAGGCTACTGGTGTTCGCAAACGATGATGGACTTGAGCTCCTCGAAAACGCTGATACATGGTTCATGGATGGAACCCACTCCACAGCGCCCTCTTAGTTCCCTCAGCTGTTCTGCATCCGTGTTCCTCTGGGAGAACCATGTGTATCTGCTGCCTACGCGCTGCTGCCATCCAAACATCAGGAAGTGTATGAAGAGTGCCTCACCGCCCTCCTAGACGCCTGCCTGAGAAAGGACATCCGTCCTAACCCCAACCGCATTGTCGCAGACTACGAGGTTGCCATACACAACGCAGTAAGAGCTGTCATCTCGGCAAATATTCATATACAGGGATGTTTCTACCACCTCACTTAGTCAACATAGCGACGTGTCCAGTCCGAGGGTCTTCAGAATCTCTTCAAGTCAGATGAAGAAGTTCGCATCTTCTGTGGGATGCTTGATGCACTGGCGTTCCTTTCAGTCGACCGGGTCAAAGAGGGAATGAGAATCCTGAAGGAAACTGCGCCAGAAAATCTCAACGGGCTGATCGAGTATTTCGACGGAACGTATGTGTCCGGAAATTACAGAGCTGTGGTTGGTGAGGAAGGAAGAATGAGGTTATTATAACTTGAAATCTTTAATTTACTATATACAGTAATGTGCTATATCAATCATATTTTTATATTAATAATATTATTTTTATATTATCTGAAATTTAAATTTTCTTTGGTAATGAAATATAATGAAATATAATGTTAATGTAAAATTGGTCTTTAGGTGTTGAAACTCAACTGATTTTCAATTTAAAGGTAACACTTTGTAAGCAATTAATAGTGATTAAATACTTCAAAGTGTTACCTTTAATTTGACAATCAGTTGAAAACTGATATCTTATTATGTTATGTAAATCCATTTGGATGTTTTATTTTCTGTGTAAATTAAACATGTGTAATAAAATAAAAATTAAAATATTGAAAAATATGTTGTCATTATTGTAACCTCATTATTGGGAGGTGTTTTAGTTAAGGGGTGTTTTGTCCACCCTTTAAAAACCTTAGGGGGTGTTTTGTCCACCTTGTAAAAACCGTAGGGGGTGTTTTGTCCACCTTGTAAAAATGATGAGGGGTGTTTTGTCCACCTAAACAAAAATAAGCGGGAGGTGTTTTGTCCGGGGGGGGGGGGGGGGTGTTGTTTTGTCCTACACTCCTTGTCAACACGATAATATTTAAACATGCAAAGTATGATAGTAACGGCATTATAGATAGAACTTTTACAACACATGTTAAATAAAGTGACATAACTCTGTATGCAAGAGTAGGGGGGAAAGGAGACACTACTTCTATAAGTAATGTCGGTTGTCTATTTTGCTATAAAAGGGTTGTTTTACATTATATACTAATAGCTCAATGAACTCTAATGGTTGTTATTACACACGGATACGCTAATGGTTGTTATCATACACGGATACGCTAATGGTTGTTATTACACACGGATACACTAATGGTTGTTATTACACACGGATACACTAATGGTTGTTATTACACACGGATACACTAATGGTTGTTATTATACACGGATACACTAATGGTTGTTATTACACACGGATACCTAATAAAACAAGGATGATGATGTGAGAGTGAGTCATGGCGATGTATGAGATTAGGGAGAGCAATAAGAAGGAGGAGAAGCGCTAATTGTAACCTGATCATAAACGTATCACGCTTTAAATGCACGGAGTTTCACAAACAATCAGGTTTATTTTCTTTCGAATAACACTTGTTGCTACGATATTGATGTTTTAAGCTTAACGGTTACATTACGCCAAACACATCCGCGGTCATGCTTATCTAGAACCAAATAGTCTCTAAAATACTTGTGCCGAAATGAGTGAATGCATTAAATATATGACATTGAGTTTAAATTCATTGTAAATGTGTTAACGATATACACTGGAAATTAATGATTTGGTCATTTTTAGTATTTTGACCTTGTTTGAAAGTGAAAGTAGAGAATTTGAAAAACCGGTTTAGGCTGATCCGGGTCGATGGTTTAAGCAGAGTCCACACTGTTGGTTTTCTGGCGTTTGTGCCTTTACTGTCCGTATTCATGTAATATATGTGTAGCAGAGTGGTCTGTCCCATGTGTTTTTATAAAGCGATACTTATATACCTTGTTATAGATCTAGCATTTATAGCGACGTGGTTGAGTATTCGCATCCGGGACAAGAGTTCCCGAGTTCGAGCCCTGGTCGGGTCGGACCGTTTCAGTCAAGGTTACGTTTATGCATGTTATTGCATAATTTGAAGGAAAAAAACACAGAACTAACCCTCTTAGTTAACTGTTGACACCAATATACCTTTATATCATCCCATTAAGGAGATTCAATAATGCCCCTAATCGCTGAAAACGGTCCATATATAAATTGCATAGTTAGATTAAAAAACAAACAAGAGAAAATATATATATATAAAACTGAAGCCCCATTAGTTTGACACCAATATACTTTAATATCATCCAATTAAGGAGATTTCAATAATGCCCCTAATCGCTGGAAGCGCTCCATATGTAAATGGCATAGTTAGATAAAAAAATAAATATTGACACCAATCTTCCTTCATATATTCCCATTTGGGAAAGTCAATAAGACCTCAAAATGCTAGACGCGGGACAAATATAGATTGTATGTAGGCGGAGAATGAAGGACGCAAATAAACATCCTGAGCTGGGTTTCCAATAGGTTCACTGTTCTCACGTTAAACGAGACTCAATTATGCTTGAATTTCGCCAAATAATGATAATAAAAAACCCTGTCGACATTTAGAATTGAAAAGTCAAGCATATTATATAATTTCGAAAGTTTAAATGGTAACGGAGCATATTCATGGGAGCGAGGGACTAATTTGTAACACGACCTTTAAAATACAACATGGATACAAATCTAAATGGTTACGGTGAATAATTTGAAACATGGCCTTTACAACAAATACAGCATAGATAATATATATTTGAACCGTTCCGTGAGAACACCAACATTATGGACTCTGCGTAATGTATCGAACCAGATCAGCCTGTGCAGTCCGCGCAGGCTAATCCGGGCCGACACATTCCGTCTCAGACAGGATGCGAAAAGTGTCTGTCCGGGTTAGCCTGTGCGGCATGCTTATGCTGGTCAGGGTCGATTATTTACGCAGAGTCCATATTGTTGGTTTTCTCGTGGAACGACTCATTTGTCCCGTCACACGAAAACATCATGATCGACCTTCGAGGGTTTTCGAGGTTGGCGCCAGTAACGCTTAACTTGTTAATGTCGGATTCTGGTCATGATCTAGCGGGTTGGGTTCTAGGATGTTCGTTTGACTAATGGGCAAACATTGTTAAGATACAATTAGACTGATTCAGATATTCACTGGTCGCGAAGTCCCGAAGGTCTGTTACCGTGTGTAGTGGCAAATTTTGTTGATGGGGGAATTATTTCAACAGTGACATTTACAAAATACCACGTCACGTGGAATCGGAGTTTTAAATCTTCGACTGTTGTAACCGAGTTTGTGAAACCAGAGCAACAAGTATTGACCCCCGCCATCTGGCGCTTCAGCGCAATCTGACAGAATTTGTACTGTTGGCTGAACACTTTACTATTTTTGTTTGTGATATATCCTGAATTTGCTATGGACTCTTCCAAATTCATAGATGTGTAAGTCCATCTTAGAATTTCAACTTTGAAAGGGCGTATATTAGTTGATTATTGACAGTTACGACCATATAGCATAATGTTATAGTCCACTTGTTGTCATGATTGTAAACTGCTATTTGGGAGCACATAGAAGCTGCTGTTCAGACTAAACGGTGAAGCAGACTGATCGGGACCTTTACAAGTTTCACGCTTCAAGTTGTTGTAATACTCTTAGCCCATATGGGCGTGATAGACAACAAACATACATCAAAACATAGAACAGTTATTAAAGTAAACATAGTATGTGTAACAAGTCAACAACACATTTGTATCAAAGTACCCATGGTCGGTTTACGTGTGACATGTTTCTAACAGAACACAGCTATATAAATCCAAAACTACCTCACATAACTTGGTCGAAAACAACATACTGAGAGGCACAGACATTACAATATGGATGCACAATTAGTGATTTCGTTATTTACCGGACTATCGTTATTTTTAATGGTTGAGTGTACAGAACCAAAATGTTCCAAGTTCGATTACGAGGAAAAACTGTTAGAAAAAATGATCAAGATGGAATTAAATGTCGAAAAAGTTCTCGGTGAATTGAAAACAACCCAGGGCAATGTTAACTCTGATCTTGCAATACTTCGGAAAGAAAGGGAGAAATTTAAGGAAGAAATCACAAACTCTAAGGAAGATCGAGAAGAAATGAACAAGAAGAATCTCGCTTCGTTTGAAGAACTGAAAGGTAATGTAACTTATAAAATTAATATGGAAAACCCTTGCTACAAATAATAAGAATGCCTTCTCGAGAAATATGCAATGCCAAATGCTGTTTTCGCATTGCAGTCTTCAGAATAAGCCCACCAAACTGCTCAAAAGGTGTATGATACCCCCCACTGGTCAGTAATGTGATAATTATCTGCTCTGGTCAGTAATGGGATAATCATTAGTCACGGGCCACAAGAGTTAATTAGTTAGGGCAATAAAATCTCTATTTCCTGTTAGACATGTGTAGACATTTGCTGCACAGACCTAACTTCTGATATGAGAATTGAGAAAAAAGACATTCTCTGTAATTTTCATATATTTATTAATTTTTTAAAAATCAGCAAATGCAGTTAAAAAAATATACATGTACACATGTTTAATATTATAATATATAATATTATACATATTTAAATTGATACAATGTTTTAGTTAAATTGAAAATAAAAGTGTTAATTAGAATTTTAATAGTTTAAAAATGTATAAGATCTAGGGCAGTATTTAAACAGTTTGAGGAAAAATGTATTAGTGCATTATGTAAACACTGTAAGTGACATAAATTGACTTTAGTAACCCAATTTCACTGTTATCTTTATCTCTTTTTATGTCTAATGCTATATACATTTTATATTTTGACAATATGAACAAAGTATTTTGTAAGGTATCAAGCCAATATTGCATACATGCATAGTATTTGCGCGCGTGTGTAAAAAATAATTGATTCCACCGTCCATAATTTGATGATAGATTTCTTTAATATTTAAAACTTTTGTTCAACTCTCAATACATGTACACAGGTATTCACAGTAATTTTCATACTCTTTTCTTCTGTTTTGATTTTGGTGTGGATGTCATTTGCCGTTTTTTCCTAGAACCCTTCTGTGGTGTGGAGTTAATACGTCGCTTTGGCAAACTGTCAATTGCTGGCAATTCTTCTAAACTATTGAAGTGTGCATCTTGCCCAAAATAATACTCAACTTCTCCAGATTCGTGTTTGACAAGACAGTCACTTTTCAGAAAGTCTGGCATAATTGCGCTGTGGTTTCCTGCAGTTCCTATATAATCGATTTGGAGCTGAAATAGGTGGGCCAGTTGTGTTATAGCAGTTTCCGGTGGAAGCCATCTGCGGGGATCATTTGTGATGTAGCCGCCCTTTTGTGATTGACATTGAGATTTTCCTATTGTCAACGCACGTACATGATCATATGACATATTCATCCCACGATGTTTTTTGGGACAAAACACAGTTTTGTAGAATGTCTTCAAGTATGGCTCGCTCACTTCTATCTTTTGGCCTACTTTAAACAGATTTTTTCGAAATTCTGGATCTTCCATTACCAGATTGAGGACAGTTTCATGAGAAATGTGCTGACATTTCGGAAAAAAGTCGTTCCCTCCTAGACATAGTGACAACGCAACCTTTACACCAACCTCTTCACCGGGATATCTGTCCTCGAAGACATTTATAATAGAGGTAATATTATAAATATCCAATTTCGCCCTTGGTTTTTGTAGAACAACAAAAACAGGATTCCTGAACTTGCCACTTTCAATTCTTGGCCACAGTCTGCTGATGGTAAATATATGTATATAGACAGCATCTATATCTCCCGATGTTATCAAGCTGACAAAGGCATCGCCTTCCTTTGCTTCATTCTTGAAATGCATCATCCAGTCAACTACTGACATTTCAGCTTCTCCCTTCATTTGTTTTATGGTGGACATGGGCTTTGCTGTACATGAACCTCCTACCCCATCTGTATTCTGGTAGGTACACATAATTGGTGTACAGTATTTTGTACATTTACATTGTTGTGTACACTGGCAGGATGGTGACATGTGCAGTTCACTATCAATAATGAGTGTGAAGTTATTGTCAAAGTACAGTTGTTCAACGTTTTGTGCTAGATACTGGCTAATTGCTTGTTTTCCAACTTCGGTTTTTGTGACAGCATCCTTGTTGAAAACGTTCTCATTAATGACTGTCTCTCCAGTTTTCAAGTGATCAATAGAAGTGGATTTTTTGCTTGCTTTTCTCTGCTCTCTTGTGGCTGCTTTCAAATCATCTGGTGTAAAATTATATTTTTCTTCACATACAATCACATTTGAGATAGCTGAGCAATTACGAAGCAGACTGTTTAGATATGTTTGTATGTATGAGAGATATTCGGCGCCACTTTTGATATTTCCTACTTTAAACTTTATTCCAGCAAACTCTATTGCACAAACAGAAACCTTCTTTGCAACAGACTGGGGAATTCGTGGTGCATTTAATATGATGAGTTCATCGCTGCTGACTATTTCATGTGTAGGTGGTCGATGTTCAAGACAGGAGGTTAGGAGATTTCGTAAAGCTCTTTGCATCCCTACGGACTTCATTACTTTCGGTTTGCTGCTGTCCGGCTTAACAAGTGATTGGCATGCGTTATTAGCTGAAGAGAAGCAGTCAATACGTTTCGTCTCCTTTGCAACTGCTTTAATTCTTTCTGACTCGATAAGTTGGGTTTCTGTTCGGACTAGTGCTATCTTGGATTTGATGGCTCTTTTAATTGTGACTCCTTTACTTTTAACAGCCCTAGATACTAATTCTTTAGGTCCACTTATCTCTGTCACTGGTAGTGCTTCCTTATCCATTTGAAACATCTTTTCATTTTTCAAATAACGTAGAAGAAGAAACTCTCCTGCGGAATTACTGTTTATATCTAATATGGATGGCGGCAGACAAATGGCAACAGGGGTGTAAACATTGGTAGGTATGTGGCTTTCATAAGTAGATAGTCCACCTTTTCTAAGAATGAGTTCAACAGTTGGCAGTATGTGTGCTTTGTCAGTCTCTGTTATTTCCCATCCAAGAGTATCATCATCTACTGCATAGTTAGAAGAATTTTTCGTATGTCGCTGTCGTTGTTCTCTCACTTCATTAAGTGAATCAATAAGAGACATTCTGCACGTAACGGATGATATATTAGACCCAGATCTAAATCCCTTTAATGCTTCAATGTGGTCGATTTCTCTTTTTGTATCGCATGCATAGTTTCTGGTGCTGCTATTGAAAGGTGTACTGAAAATGGTCTCTTTTAGACATTTATGGTAATAGCCAGCACTGTAATGATGGTAAAGTAACTTGGCACAAAACGGGGCATAGTATGTAGCATTGTTCACAAAGAGGTATCTGATTGAATCCTTGACGGTTGCTAAGAGCAAAGCATAACCTTCAGAGCCTCCTAATCGTTCGGCGAGATGTATTGCAATGACATTATCACAGTGTCTCATCATGTCAATGTGTAACGCAAATGTAGCATTCTTTTCAGAGGATCTTAGCATAAAAGCTTCAAGTTCATTTGACCAGTTATCAGCAACAATATTTGGCTGTTCTGACTCCATATCATGTAGAAAGCACTCTCTTTGGTCTGGTTGGAGCGATCTTGAAAACACAACCAATAATGCTAAATGCAGAGATAACGCCAGACGTCTGACATGTCTAGTTGCAGTATCAATATGCTGTGCAGAAACTAACTTCTTCCAGTCATCTAGATTATCATTTCGCATGAACTTAAGAATCTGAACCAGGCCAGCTTCTTGGTACCCGCTGAACAGAATTGTTATGTTGGATTTGCGTAAGTGAAGCAAGGGGAACTCTGGTAGAAAAGCTTGATATCTGTCATCCATATCAATTAGATTCATGACACATTTGCCAATCTTATTGTCGGGACCACATAATATTCTGTTTATAGCCATAGTTGGATTAGATAAATAGCCCATTTTCTGGAGGGTGTCATCTAGTATTTCTTTAATTTTGTAAATGTCGTCATCCTTCCCAATAGCTGGCGGTGGGTGGCGACATAAAAGTGGCGGTACAACAAACTTTGTAAAACCAAATGAAGACAACAGAGCTTGAATTTCTTCATGCTTCGCAACAGATTCATCAACATCTAAAATACTAAGCTGATCGATCGATATTTCTAGGTCAGATAAACAACTATCATTCTCATGACTGTTCAGATTGGATAAATTAGAGTCCACAATCTCTTCTATTTCTTCCAATTCATCAAAGTCGAAATCTTGTAATACTTCTTCTAAGTCTATGTCATCATCGGTTTCCTTAGAGATGGACCCTTCGCTGTCATCAATATGTGCCTGAAATAGTTAGATTATGACACTTAGGTATAAATTAAGTTAATTTAAAAGGTTCTACAAGATTTTTCCCACGGAACTGCGACAAATGCATTTTTTCAAAAAATGTTTATGAACAATACCTTACTATTCGATTGCAAAATGTACATCTAAGGTGTTTTATAACCTATCCATATACATTATTAATCTAAAGAGATGGTGAGATTCCAGTCTGCATCTTCTGTTAGCCAAAACAACGTTAAATATTCAATCAATCAATACATTCTGCAAATTTGTGTGCTTTTGTAATTAACACAATTTATTTCTGTTTGAACAATGAATTTTAACAATTTAAAAAAAGTGACATTATGAAGACTGACCCCAGTTTGATCTGTATAGACACCACGGTCACTCTCCCCGCTGTCTCGAATTATCTCATCACTTTCGATATGCGAAAGAATCTCGTCTGAAAATAAAACATGGTTCTCAAAATTAATGAAATTAAAATAAAATCATTTTGACAATTAATGAGCTTAATATGTATGTTACTATGTACTTTATATATATAATATATTATGATGAAAAACAAACATACTATTTAAATGCCAAGATGAAGTGGATTCCTTTATATATTAAAAAAATCCCTTTCCCTTTTTGTGTAGCCTTTAACGAACTTAGCTGATGAGTGATTTTAACTTTTTAATGAGATCATTTTGGAAAATAGCCGTATCTTAACAATTTAAAATTATTGTATTACCTGTTAGTTTATCCCAAAGTCTTGTGCCCCATGTCATTAATTTCTGAAATTGTTTGAGAACTTTGTCTTGTCTTTCATCTGCCTGTAGCAGCGTGCTGTCAATGTCCCCTTTGCCGAGGATTTTTGGCCTTTTACATTGGCACATATTGCTGCCGTCACAAGTGTCGTCATGCCATGTACTCGTTATTTCGGCATCCAGTGGCAGTCCTTGTAGTGTGATGGGCAGAGTACATATTTGTTTTGATCTGCATTCCCCTGGGTTTGGGTCAGCTGTGTATCTCAAACGTACAAGATTGTCGAGCATCAAGATAACATGGCACTTTCTCAAATTGACTGTTTCACATTTTGATCCAGAAACTGTTTTGTACTGTAGGGCATGCGGTTTTATAAATGTGTTGTAGTAGCAGAGATCCTCAGTTGTGTTTGTTTTCAACTTGTTTTCTGCAAAGCGTAGACTTGTTGTCAAGCCAGCAGAAGATGTTACATTAAACACAGAGGTGACACTTTTATACTCAACAAGAAGTTCATCTGTGCTAGCCTTCTGGTGTATCCCAATGTAATTTCTGTTAAGTATGTTTAAAAGAATGTCATACACACGGTACAGCTTTTCAATTTTTTGCTTTATAAATTCATCTTTACTTTTAGTTTTTCTTAAACTACTTTTATTAATGAATTGATCAAGTAAAATTTGTACTTCAATGGGTGTTTCAACAAACCACTCTGACAATATATCAAATGATTGTGCAGAAAGAGGTTTCAACAATGTTTGGTCAAAACACCTTGGACACCTTTGAAAGTTTGTAGACGTGTCAACATGTTCAGATTCATCTATGTGGTCCTTAGCATCCCATTCGAAATAAATTCCCTGCACTTTTTTTAATTCAATGTCATCTCTTAGCAAAAAACGAGAATAATTGTCTTGGTCACAATAACTTTGTAAAGTATCAGTATTGACAATATATATATGTTCTATGTTGACACAATGTTTCCTACGCACGGAATGGAAAGCACTCTCACATACATATTTAAGTTCGAAGTCCAGCTCAAATGAGAAAAGGGAGATCACTAATTGGATAGTGTTTGTTGATCCAGAGTTAATTGTATCAAAACTAATTATTTTGTCCACATTGTCACCACAATATCTTTGTAATAGTGTTAATAATTCACATTCGATAACTGATGGAAAATGACGCTTTTGTGCACACAATTCTACCGTATTCTTTACGTTTGCTGCATCTATTCTTCTGCATTTTTCCTTTATTAAACTCTCGGAAAGAGATCTTATTTTTTCACTTACTTGTTTTGCTGACAAAATGTCTTGAAATTTAGAAAATTTTAATTCAATTAATCTATTATATTCTAAATCATAATCATTATCAATGTCTTTCTCAAAATGACGTTCAAACCAGCAGATTTTCTGCCATTCACACGGTGAGAAATGTGGTTTATGTTCATTTATCAGAAACTTCAACTTCTTTTCCTCAAACTTTATATCCTCGAGTTGATATTCAGAATCAAATAACTTAGTTTTTGCTATCTTTTTGTACAATTCAAATGAAGATTGAGAATAAGATGAATCTGTGTTTTCGGAAATTTGTTCCTCAATGACCTCAGATATTAATTTACACGATTTGTAAGTCTCCCTATTTCTAAAAGCATACTTTATTATAGAACCTACAGGAACTCCAATTTTATTATCTAATGTCTGAAGTCCATCCAATGACCGTTTGATATTGTTAACTTTTATGTTTTCATCTTTTGATTTTGAAAACTGTACAAATTCCTCTAGCCAAATGAAATTGTTTTTTCCAAAACTTTCGTTTTTAAACACTTTGAATATCTTGGCGAATTTCATGGTTAATCACATGGTATTCTATTCTGAAAAATAACAAGTATTTTCATTAAAGAGTCTGTTGCTAAGTATTAAACTAAAATATGCCGCCTTTGTGTAACTTTACTGATTTACACAGATACTAAATATAAGTACCAGATGCATTTGAAAAGTTCTACAATAAAATTATATAATGAAAAACAATTAAAACAATATACATAATAATGTATTACTTTGAAAGTTTAGACGGTGGTTTAATACATTTTTTCATTAAGGATTTCAATTTAAGGCAGTTTGTGTAAATGGACAAACAGACTAAGGATCAAAATAATAAGTATGTAAAGCTAAAGCAGATTTAAAAAAGATTTAAAAAGAATGCATTTTTTTCTGAATTGACAACGTATAGTTTTATAAGATAAGTAGAAATTATTTATTAGTTCTAATAGTAAATGTGAATGGCGGTACCGTATTATATTTCAATAAATGAGGAAAACAAACTTACCTTCTATAAAGAAGCCCATGTTGTCAATTAGTTAAAATATCCACACTATGCTGCATTTGAAAAACTGAACACAATAAATGTAACTTTCTATCAACGTAAAACAAATTAATACTCTATAACAATAACAATAACATAATACATTTTAATTGGCATTAATAATGATTTCCATGCATAGTGCACAGTGATACAACAACACCTGATTTCACAGACACAGATAACATATAATTTCATTGCGGTCTATACAGAACTGAAAATATAAGAACATGTGAATAGCAAGTAACACAAGTAACCCAGTAACACATGTGCAGGCAGGAAACAGACCAAGTATTTATTGGGGCTATTAATTACTGTGGTCAAGATTGTACCATAATAGCAGCACACTTCTAATTAGCTACATGCTGTGATAATGGTTTCAGTTCTTGATCAGAAGTGAGCAGATTTTTGGGTCTGTACTGTAGACTGATTGGTATCAAACTGTTTTTGACTTAGTGGTATTGTTATACCGGTTAGTTAAACTCTGCTCGATAACTACTACGTACATAACTCTACCGGTACAACTAAAAACGAAATTCTGTTTATCTTACTGTTCCATAACATTTTAGTTGTCGGATCTGATTCATGACGGCTTTTCGAATTTGGCTCAATAAAAAATATTGAAAATTAATTATGGGTGTGGTAAGCATGTATAAGATGGATTGTTTTCTAGGCCTAGGAAATGTTAGGTAAACGTGGATATGATTTGTGTAGCAATAACTACTGAGAGTAACATTTTTCGCTTGACTTAATTTGTGTCTATACTGGTGACCTCGGGTGGAAATATTCAATGGCAAATGATATCGAAATATTAACGAGAAAAATACCCACCGTTTGAAAACGATTTTCGAAATAAATTAAAAACTCGAAGCTCTCGTGACGGTTATATCTAACACACTCCTATTGTTAAATTGGAAGTGTAAAGCTATCTGGCCAGTAAGTATTAAAGTTAAGTAAGTAAGTAAATATTTTATTAAAGTGACATGTGTACATGTAACATGGTATACAATAATATAAATTTAAACAAAACACCCGGCCCAATGGACCTATAAGTCACCTATACAATAGTATGTAATATAATTTTCACGTGAAATTAATTTGGCATTACTAACATCATCAATAAATAAATAATAAATGTCAAACATTTGCATAATATTATATGGATTGGAATGAGACTAGTTATATAATGCCTTTCCTCTTCTCATATACGATTTAACAATGTATTTAGCTACTTTTCTTGGAACGTTTCTGATAAGATATGTAAGTTTATCCGCATCACTCAAAACATTAAACTGTATATTAGAAAATTGATCATTAAAAACGTCTGCTCTAATATCATTGTAAAATGTACACTGAGTTAAAAAATGTATTTCATCTTCAATTTGATGTTGATTACAAAATGTACTAAGTCTTTGCTCCGGTGGCTCGCCTACGTATCGTCCTGTTTCCACTCTTATCGGTAAAATACCACATCTGAACTGAGCTAACAATGAACGTTCCCAGTACGTGGTTGAAAGGTATATTTTGATTTGGCACGGAATACAATTATACTAGTAGCCTTGTAACCTGTGTACTTCAGTAAATAAGAACGTCTGGCATGAACCAACAATGAAGGAGAATGCCATTTCATCAAGAATTTACAAAAATATTTTGAAGCAACTATGTCATAATAGGAATTTCTGGCCGATAGAGAATTATTAAACGCAGTTTTCACCGTCCTTCTTTACCAATGTCGTTGGCAATTTTCAATGTCTTTCTTTACCTTTGGGGTCAGCCGTTTTCAGCGTCATGAATTTTGTAATTCATATATTTCAAAAGCAAACTTCTTTGGATATCTTTCTATTGCTTAAGTTATATTAAATCAAATTCATTTTCCGGTTGATTTCCCACAGCATTTAGTTTTTTTAGTGACGGATATTGTAGAGATGGATACTCTGGAACCAGAAGATTCAGTTTTAGCAAATATCCCACAGATGCATGTGCTTTCATTGACATTTTATACAAACTACGAATATCAAGACATCTCTCTGAACCCGAAATGGTGTTCAGTAATGGAAAGGTACTGAAGAAAGATATTCGAAGTTATTCAATGCCGATGTTGTAATAAGACTTTAGCAATAGGGACTGATTCCAGTCTAGATTTTGATAAGTGTCTTCGGTGTCTATAGCAATTGGCTCTGACGAGCCCCTTGATCAATGTGAAAGAAACTACTTTCAGAGTTTGCAATGTTAACTGGTTGGTGAATAAAAAGTTTATCTCTATAGCCTTCTGCATGCTTAATTGGGCGTCGCAATTGTTAGTTCATGCCTGACCCAAAGAGCGCCCGGGCTTACTTACCCGGGTAACCTTTCTCTACACAGGTCGATTCGGGTATGTGTCAAACACCGTACCATTTTCGTCAACCAAATCTCCCGCCCTGTTGCAAAGACATTTTAGTAATGGCTGCCCTCATTGATGCTCAGGGTTGAGGGGATAGCATTACGACTGACTGGCTGGTGTCAGGATCAAAGGACCTGTAGTACTGGTAACTTACCCAGGAAACGCCGGGATATAACTGAATAAGTGTTGAAAGCGGTGTTAAACACCAAATAATCAAAGTACTAGTTTCCGGAAAAGTTTCACGACATAACCCAGTTCTTGGGGGTAGAATGATAGTGGGTTAACCCGAGTAGGATGTCTCTGGTTAAAACAAACGTCACTACAGTCAATTTGGGTCAACGTGTGTTGACGCAGGAGATAATGTTGAACAGGGTCTATAATCTAATGCCAGAGGCAGGTAACTCCAGACAAATATACCTTTGAATACATCGGTTCAACGAGAAACGGACAATATGGTGGAAGGGAAAGGGTTTTGTAGTTAATCATGTAATATAGGAGCCTCATAAAAATTAAGTATAAAACAAATTTGTCTTTTTGGAAATGATAGAACTGAATTGTCCTCGCGCTTCTCTGTCCATTTAATTATGATTGTATGACTGTATATTGTTCCTGTTTTGATCATGATTGCAAATTTGATCTTATACAAGTTTATAGCTGTATCAAGGTGTGCTATCTTTTTCGCGAAGAGGCTTTCCTGCAAAAGTACATCGATATGTAATGATACTACCTTTAATGATATAAGTCCAGTACTTACTGCAGAAATAAACGCAGTGTCAGTAATTAATGTATTTCTTTTCGTTTTCAGATCAACTGTCTGTTCCCAGAGTTGAGTTTCGAGCCCGGAAAATCGCCGATACAACTCCAACAGACGGTCAGGTCGTGGTCTTCTCGAAGGTTGACTTTAACCAAGGTCAGGGTTATGATGCAAGAACAGGTTACTTCACGGCACCCGTGGCAGGGACATACTTACTGATGACACAAATGTGTTTAGCTTCAAATTATATTTTCTTTGATATTGTTGTGGACGACGTTATTCAAACAGCTTTTCAAGCATCGGCTTACAATTACAATTTTTGTATATCATGGCTTTCTATTTCTAATATGGAGGTCGGCGCCAGGGCGTGGTTAAAGAGCAAGCGTACAATTAACTCAAATGTGTTCCAGATATCTGATAGGCATTGGAATTTATTTTCTGGTATTCTTATCAATAAACATTAAATTTTACAGCCTAACCGCCACGCCACAAGGACATTCAATGACTACACCATTGTGGGACATTGTTTTGTGGTAGTTACGTCAACTCAACTCAACTCAACTTGCCTTTGGCCATTTACAAACAACTTAAAATGAAATATAGCAAAGACACACAGCAACATACATGCATGTACAATAAAAGATAGTAGTAAACACATATTAATACACTTGTTATAACTAGCAGACAAACGTTTTTAAGCACTAATAAAGTATTCTACTTCATTTTGTTCAATACACAGTTTTCTGATTTTAAAAGTTTCTTTAGTAAAAGCTGCAAATTTAATTTGTATGTTTTTCACAAAATTTCTAAAATGTTTTTATATTTAGCGTTATATTCTAATATCCGTGATGCAATTAGCCGTTCGCTCCGTTCTTTGATATTTTGGTCCCGTAATCGTCTGTATTAGATATATAAATTTGCTCATAGAAGGCCATCTTATATAGTATCTGGGAATCAATTGTTTTCTAATTTCAATATACGTTGGACATACAAGTAAAAAATAGTATTCAGATTCAATCTGTTTTTGGTTATATCATTGTATCTACAAGTTTCTATTGCTAAATTATGTGCTAACAAACAAAATCTCGTTAGTTGAATTCTAGAAGTAAAGGTATGGTTCAAATTCTAAAATGTTTTTATATTTAGCGTAATATTCTAATATCCGTGATGCAATTAGCCCTTCGCTCCATTCATTGATATTTTGGTCCCGTAATCGTCTTTGTATAATAGGAAAATAGTTTATATCAGGATTAAAATTAGTTAAAGACGTAAAACTATCTAGAGTTTGTTTGTTACCGAGACATGCTCTACAAAATACTTATTCATGCCAAACATGCGACCAATTTAGATTCTGATCAATGTGCGCATTTGTCACTAATGGATATAAGTCTGCACTGCTCGATAATTATTTACAGCAGCATTTAACAAACATTTGATCATTGTTTGCCATTGACATCATGTAACATATTACATATAATTTAGGCTGTCTGCATTTGAACCTTCTCTAGTTTTCGAGTACCAGCTGAAAACCCTTTTTTTCTTGCACCTTTTTTCAAGATATACATTATATATTCTTTTATTTTTCACAAACCCAACAATCAACCATTTCGGAATAAAAATTTCGTCTTTACTTAATTTAGTTTCAGATATTTTCCCGTTTATTATTTTTTATTTATTTAGTCAAAACATATAAATCATGTTATGAATGTGCAACAATAGTTACCAAACTGGAATTAAATTTTCTTCTCGGCACACATGTCAACCTCCTACCTAATTTCATCATCCTGATTGAAAACACCAAATGTCACATAAAAAAGATCAATAAACAGGAAACTTTGGTCCGATTAAAAAAAGTGCAGAGCTTTGTGATTAGAGGTTGATAATTTACACGTCACTTCTACAACTCACAATGTTCTGCAATTATTTGTTTGCTTTCAAACTTATATTATAAATAAAAGGAATAAAGCCTATACCAGTGTGATATACAATACACATATAAAAGACATTGCCTTGTCTAACTTTAGAGAACTTGTGTCCAGACCCTTTTGGCTATATATTCTGTTACTTTTCTACAACTGTATGTTTGTATTTTTTCATGTATATTGGCAATAAGATATGTTTTAAGTAATGAATCTAAGGCACATCTACACTTGTCATAAATACTCTAAAGCTGGTTTTATCTTGAGCCCAGTTCAAATAATCTGCAGCAGACGACTTTGAAAACATAGTGAGAAAAACCTAAAAAATCTCCATAAACGAGAGCTTAATTGTTAAATAAAGTTGAAAACATTGTGGCCAAAGGAGAAATTGCTCATCATGAGCAATTTCACCGTTGGTCACAATGTTTTCAAAAGGCGTCTGCTGCTATTGCGTAAAAATGCGTCTGCAGGTGGGAAAGGGTTAAAAGGCAGTTTCAACAGTTTGTCGGTTATATCACATTAAACCTATTTTAACCAAACATGTTATACGCTATTAAAAATGTCGCGGCCACGTGCCCTATATCATGACCGACACTAGCGGGGATCAAAACTGAAGACGCTCGGTCCAAAATCCCCTACGATAACCACTAGGACAAGTCGAATCCTAATCATGAATGCATAACGTTTTATAGAAGTGAGTGTGTCAGGGTCGCAACTCTTAGATTGTTGTCATAAGTGACTTCTCAACCTCTTCCAAAGTTGGGCGGGCCGTGAAAGCTCTGGTGCAATAAGACCTCATGCCGCACGACGATTTTTCCCATTCTAAACGATTGAGCGATTGCTCTTTAATATACCATCGTAAGTGTACTTTTGACAAGTGCAGAAATAACCAAATTGCACAGCAGAACTATGTGATCAAAATGCACACTGTATGTCAGAGACTTCTTTGATGTTTCTTTTACTTGTAAGCGGACAGTGCAGATCAGGATCAGACTGCGCGGACGCCATAGGTTTTCTTTTCATAAAGTGCCAATTGTGTGATATGTATTGGGTTATAGTGGACTTATTTGTACTTTTCCTTTAATAAAATATATCTTTCTGCTTCCACAGTATAACTTAATTTATCGCTATTCTTGATCACCTTTCTGCTAAGCATCCTTCTGGAAATCTATAAACGGTGGTCCGCGAACGGTAACATGAGCGTATTTATAAGACGCATAGAAATACTAAATGTACGTCCGTTGTCGTCTGTTTTAATAGGCAAATATAATAAGTATGTATAGAGAATATTTAATCAATATGTGACAATTAGGAAAATCAAAGGAATTAAGGTTTGCAACTATATTGCATTGACGCTTTTGATTTACCTGACTACTCATCTTGATCTAATTATATGTGTACAAGTAGTTATTGAATTATACTTTACTTGATCTTTCTCTTGCAAACATATGAGAAATATTAAGATGGCTGCCCGAGGAGGTTAATGTTGTAGTTCTTAGAATAAAGAATTTTAGTCTAAGGATAATGATCATCATGTACCTACGCATCCATATTATCGGACCCAAATGGACAATGCATGTCAGGAGTTTCTTGCTAGCTTCCATCACTTACTCGCGAACTGTGCAGACCCAGACCAACCTCTACTGATGGCCCTAAGGTTGGTTTTCCTCGAGCGCCTTTCGTTAGCTCTTTTCACACATAGGCCAAGTTTCAAACCTGACTGGGTTTGAATGGACATGAATGTTCTGATGATTTTTCATGAAGATGAGATAAAATAGTGCACCCCTTGTGTGTTCACAAGTGTTTTCTTAAGTTTTAGCCTAGTGACCTAATTTATGACCACACATTATCCAATTTCGAAAAATTTGGCCATTGACCAAGTGGTTTACCCCATGTGCTCCAGTTTAGAGTTACTGCCTCGGTGGTGTAGTTGTAGAGCGTTCGCCTCGGTAGTGTAGTGGTAGAGCGTCCGCCTCGGTGGTGTAGTTGTAGAGCGTCCGCCTCGATGGTGTAGTTGTAGAGCGTTCGCCTCGGTGGTGTAGTGGTAGAGCGTTCGCCTCGGTGGTGTAGTTGTAGAGCGTCCGCCTCGGTGGTGTAATGGTAGAGCGTTCGCCTCGGTGGTGTAGTTGTAGAGCGTTCGCCTCGGTGGTGTAGTCGTAGAGCGTTCGCCTCGGTGGTGTAGTTGTAGAGCGTCCGCCTCGGTGGTGTAATGGTAGAGCGTTCGCCTCGGTGGTGTAGTTGTAGAGCGTTCGCCTCGGTGGTGTAGTCGTAGAGCGTTCGCCTCGGTGGTGTAGTTGTAGAGCGTTCGCCTCGGTGGTGTAGTTGTAGAGCGTTCGCCTCGGTGGTGTAGTCGTAGAGCGTTCGCCTCGGTGGTGTAGTTGTAGAGTGTTCGCCTCGGTGGTGTAGTTGTAGAGCGTTCGCCTCGGTGGTGTAGTGGTAGAGCGTTCGCCTCGGTGGTGTAGCTGTAGAGCGTTCGCCTCGGTGGTGTAGTTGTAGAGCGTTCGCCTCGGGTGTGCGAGGTCGCTGGTTCGATCCCTGGCCGGGCCATTCAAACAAAAGACTTTTAAAAATGGTAGTAATTGCTGTCCTCCTTGGCGTTTAGGGTTGCAGGGTTAGCAATACGACTGACTAGCTGGTGTCAGGGTAAATGGACCAGTAGTACTAGTAACTTGACCAGTAGTACTAGTAACTTGACCAGTAGTACTAGTAACTTGACCAGTAGTACTAGTAACTTGACCAGTAGTACTAGCAACTTGACCAGTAGTACTAGCAACTTGACCAGTAGTACTAGTAACTTGACCAGGAAATGCCGTGATATAACTGAAAGGTTGTTGAAAGCGGCGTTAAACACCAAACAATCAATCAGCCAGTTCAAAGATTGACAGAGATTTGATAGAGAAGAAAGTTCTGATTTCATGAAGATTGTATCTTCAATTTGGTTTATCCCTACATTTCCTCGATGTTTTTAAAGTGGTCTGTTGCAAAAGCGTACACAGGACGTACTGGGCAACTTCTCCGTTTCCCACAGTGTTTTAAACTCTCTTGCGTAGTCAATTCATAGAGATCTCATTGTTTTCAACTAGGTGTGATGGAGAAACGTGAAAAGGATATGCGGGACAACTTTTCCTTGCCCCACAGCGGTTTTTTCAACTGTATTGTATAGTTCATTCATAGAGATGTTGCCTTCATTTCCTCTGTGTTGTCAAGCTGGTCTGATGCAGAAACGAGAAACGGACACACTAGGCAACTTCTCCTTTTTCTCAAAGTGTTTACAACTCTTTTGCGTAGTCTATTTATAGAAATGTGCCCTATATTTCCTAGGTGTTTTTAAAGTGGTCTGTTGCAGAAGCGTGAACTGGTGAACTTCTCCTTTTCCCGTGTGTGTTTTCTACTCTCTTGTATAGTTCATTTATAGATATCTCCCCTACATGTCCTCGGTGTTAACAACTTTGTATGTTGCAGAAGCGTGGAAAGCACATACTGGGCAGTACCCCCTTTCCCCACTGTGTTTTCAACTCTAGTTCAGTTATAGACATATTTCCAACACTTCTTGGCTGTATTTAACGTGGTAGGTTGCAGACGCGAGGAAGGGACAGACGTACTGGGCAAGTTCTGATTTAATATAATATTAATGTTAACGATCAATTCCTTATTTTTCCCACAATGTTTTCATTTCTGCATCAGCACTTTACTTCCTTTTCCGGATGTAAACGTGATTTCCCTAGATGATTTCAAAGCACATGACTCGAAACAAGAAGGCAAAGATGACCATTAATCCCTCACCCAAGTGAAAGTGTTATCATCCTTTCATTTTGTTTGAGAATGGATGAGTTGGGGTTTTACGGCACTGCATTGAACAATCTTGGAAGAATACCACAACATGCTACACACCAATTATCTAAGCTGCCTTTTGGTTTAGACAAGAAGATTTTCTCAGTTTTTCCCTGTAAATCTCTATGTAAAAAAGTCGACCGCGGGTAAGACCCAATGTTGATCTGCATTGAACAATCTTGGTAGAGGACCACTACACCATGCTTCACACCAAATATCTACGCTCTAGGCCTTTCAGTTTCAGACAAGAAAATGTTCAAAGTGTTCCCTATATATCTCTTTGTAAAAGAGGTGAACCACAGGTTGGGGCCAATTTTTACCAAAGAGGCATAATTTCAACAATCATAGTAAAGGACCACTAGAGAATCTAAGCTCTATGTGTATGTCAAGAAGATATTGATATATTTTCGATTCTGTTGCCATGGCAACCATAGTTCTTCACGAAGTTAAAATCATTGAACAAAATCAAAAAGGCATCACCCAAGGAAACACGCCTGTGAAGATTCGTTATAAATGACTTAGCAATTTAGGAGGAGATTTTTTACAGACATCATGCTCAGTTGCGACATGGGCTGTCAATCCAGTTGTTGTGAGTTCGATTCCCAGCTCAGCCAACGTTCTGACCACCGTTTGACATATTCACTGTGACAAAGGTCATTCGTTCTTCACCAAGCAACTAACAGTCTATGTTGAAAGCAGACAGTTGCCGTGATATGACTGAAACATTGTTGAAAACGGCATTTAATCCCAATCAATCAATACAAATACACAGCAACTACGTGATTGAAATAGCAAAAGCAGGTAAAACAGTAAACAAATAATGACATCAATATCAGAGAATAAAACTTTAATGTATTGCTTTAAACATACAAAGTAAAAAGATAACTGTTGAAAAAAGAACAAGAAATACACACATTCATTAACACAGAATTCTACAAAATGAGGTTACACACTATTTCTCCCCTGGTTTAATTACTCATTTTACCAAAATGTTTTTAAACATGTATCACTGTGGTACAGAGTGTTGCAGATATTAAATTTCTATCTGACGTAGACACTTCTTTAAACTTCACATCTTATTACTAAGGTCAAAATCAAAGCGATACACATCAGGCTAGCATAGGCTTTTCAAGGCTTACTCACTGAATCAAATGATTGTTCTTTGAAAATAAATAGAAAAGAGGAAAATGAATTATTGGGATGAAAAGAGAAATTGCTTATTTAACACCGGGACTGGGGATGGAACCCAGGATGCCCGTTTTCAAATCCCTGATGCTAACCACTCGCCCACAGATTTCTATAAGATTGATACACTGGACCAACACAACATGTACAGTAAGAACTTTTGAGATCGCAATAATTGCATACAAGTAATTTTAAACATATTAAATTGTCAATTTGTTTTAAGGCACTCTGCGGTATAACCTTTATTAACTGAAACAATATGTCAAGAGTTGTCTACTTTAACCCTTTCCCAAATATGAAAAATCTATTGCAGACGACTTTGAAATCATCTTGACATAAATATGGCAACCCTCTAAGAAATAAAAATTATTGAATAAAAATTAAAACATTGTGGCAAAATATAAAATTGTTCAATATGAGGATTTCACTTTTTGCCACAATGTCTTCAAAAGTCATCTGCTGCAGAGGCATCAGAAAGCGTCCAGTTGTGGCAACGGGTTATGGGACTGAGTCTGTCACTCTGGTGTATAACCTTTGTAGCCAAAAAATATTTAAAGAGACATCTACAATAACAAAAAAGATGTGTGATACCTCAGAAGTTAGAAGAATCAGAGCGATACAACATTAACCCTTTCCCTCATATAGACGCTTTCTGACGCCTCTGCAGCAGATGGCTTTTTGAAAACATAGTGACAAAAGAAGAAATTGCACAGAACGTGCAATTTCTCCTTTTGCCACAATGTTTTCCACTTTTTGTCATAGGTTATCCATTCAATTATGGAGATTTTCTATGTTTTGACAAAATACGTTTAAAGTCGTCTGCTGCAGAATTGTCGTATGAGGGAAAGGGTTAACTCTTTCCCATATATACAACAAATTGAAAACACAGTGGCAAAAGGGTGAAAACTCGCTATAAATGTAAGTATGCTTATTGTATAGAGTTGAAAACATTGTAGCAAAAGGAAAAAAATAGCTCATCTCTATATGCCATACTGATTGATCGAAAGTCTTCTGCTGCAGAGGCATCGGAAAGTGTCAGCATGTGGGAAAGGGTAAAAAATCCTTGAGGAAAGATGATTAGTATCACTGACACCTGTACAGTTAATTTTTTCTCTCAAATTGTCCTTTTACCACAATGCTAAAGAGTCATATAAGGTAGAAGGGTACATAATGATTAACTCTTTCGCACATATAGACGCCTTCTGACACCTCTGCAGCAGATGACTTTTGAAAGTATTGTGAGAAAAAGAAGAATCAATTAGGGTTAATAAGTTCTACTGAGACCATTAGGGAACCAGAGTCAACTCTTTCAATGCCAATGCTTTCAAAAATTGTCTGCTAAAGAGTCATATAAGTTAGTAGGTTACATAATGCTTAAGCCTTTCGTACATATAGACCTCTGCAGCAGATGACTTTTGAAAGTATTGTGAGAAAAGAAGAATAAATAAGGGTTAATAAGTTCTGCTGGGACCATTAGGGAACCAGAGACAACTCGAAAAATATCAGGTTATCTGCTTGTAGCATTTTGAGGCATCTGCAGCAGCTGACTTTTGTAATACTGTGGCAAAAGTAGGAATCGTGTTGATGGTTTTAAAAGAATATGCTATTCAATAAGTTTAAATGTGGATATATTTCATTTAAATGAGGTTGTCAACGATATAAATCTTAGTATTTTTTGTTAAAATGACCATGAACTAATTTCTTTATTTGAACAGTATTACAAGATGCATGTTTTATGTATTTTTGCCTGAAAGTTTTCAAACAGATTGTTGGTCCTTTAATATCTAATGTAGAAGAACGTCCATGTTGTACAAAACACTGTTCTAAGTTGAACCACTAAGGTTGAATATTATATCTAATGTAGTAGAATGTTCTTGTTGCATAAACACTGTTCTAAGTTGAGCCACTGAGGTCGAATATCTAATGTAGTAGAATATTCTTGTTGCATAAAACACTGTTCTAAGTTGAGCCACTGAGGTTGAATATCTAATGTAGTAGAATGTTCTCGTTGCACAAAACACTGTTCTAAGTTGAGCCACTGAGGACGAATATTTAATGTAGAAGAATGTCGCCGTTGTACAAAACACTGTTCTAAGTTGAGCCACTGAGGTTGAATATCTAATGTAATAGAATGTTCTTGTTGTATAAAACACTGTTCTAAGTTGAGCCACTGAGGTCGAATATCTAATGTAGAAGAATGCCGACGTTGGACTGTTTTCTTAGTTGAGCCACTGATGTCAAATATTTACTACAAACACATCACACATTGAAGAAACTGTAATGAAAGATACAAAAGGGTTAAATTACTTATCATGCAAAAACTCATGGAAAATGTCCCATGGGTGACCCTCTAACAAGATTGTTTTTTCATTCTATCTTTTAAGTTAGATCATTGAAAAAAATTCAGTTCCATTAAATCATGGTCCTTTTGTTCATTCATATCATGGCAGCCAGTTCACCTACTCGTATCTTTCCTGCCTTACCTACACCAGTACCCCACACAATATATTTTCCAAGCAACTGGCTGCTTTTCCCATTGGTGAAAGAAGAATGATGCTATGATGCTTGTCAAAGTGACTTTTGTCGAATGTCGGAAGAATGTTGGCCGAGCTGGGCTTTCAACTTACAATCCCTGGATTGACAGCCTGTGTCACTACCAACTGAGCAGCCGGGGCTTGGTCATTGGTGTCGGAAGAGTTTGTTTGGAGTTTAACGCCGCTTTCAACAGCTTTGGTCATATCACGGCGGTCAGTGCACCTACCCATGTTTTCCTGGCTTTCCAACACCAGTACTTACACAACATTCTTTCGAAGCCACTGACTACTTTCTCACATAGATCAGAGGTGAGAGGCAATGGAAAACATCGCCCGAAAGAATGTCGCCGCAACCGGGTATCGAACCCGTGACCTCCAGATCACGAGTCAGATACGCTACCAATTGAGCTACCCGGCCGGGTGGTGTCGGAAGAGAGGTTGTTCATAGGAACATGTGAACAGACAGCTGGCGGACAATCTTAATTGTTCACCCCACACTTCTTGCTCAAGTGAGCTATGAACATTAAGGAAACAGATTGAACTCCTTGAAATGAACACTTTTTCACGATTTGTTGTCCATCATATACCTTTATATGTCTAAATTGTGTATTCTTGGCTTATAAGACTATTTTAAATTTAGAAGAATTTGTAAATAGTCCAGTCAAAACATCAATGAAATCACCCAAAAAACTTCAGAAAATTGGAAAATCACAAAAATTGGCACAAACGTGTTGAAAGGACTTACAAACCCTAGACCCATTTTGTATCTTTCAAAATGGCCAACTGGCCCCCAAAATTTACGAAAACTCAAATAAATCTTAAGTATTTGAATTAAAACAAGTTTTACACATAATTATAGTGAGTGACCAAATTTGTTTATAAACCTTACTGGGTATAATATAGAGACAAAGAAAACGGGAATATAGAACATAATCTATCAAATTTAATATAATAAGTTGTTTCCATAGAAATTGCATATAAATTGTGTAATGGGTTGCTTCCTCGCACAGACAGCATATTTAACTTCAGTTGGAGATGACATTTGGGAACAATATGGGAAAAGGGGAAATTGCTGAAACTGCTAGAGAGGTTTTTAAGTCTTTTGTAACAGGTAAAACATTTACTGTAGCCCAATCTCCGAAGCAGGAGAAATTTCAATCCCCTGCAGAGGATACCTTTATCCACAATGTTTTCAGCTCTATCAAAATTGTACTCTGTATTTTCCAGATGACATACTTTTTTCCTTAGATGTTTTAACCCTTTCCCACATACAGACGCTTTTTGAAGCCTCTGCAGCAGACGTCTTTTGAAAACATTGTGGCAAAAGATGACATGAGCAATATATCCTTTTGTGGCAATGTTTTCGACTTAAGTCAATAATTATTCATTTTCTTATAGAAAATTTCCTTATTTTTGTGAACTCATCAGTTGCAAATTTGTTGTATGTGGGAACAGGATACAAGCAGACAACTTTTAAAATAATAATTGAGTTAACCCTTTCCCTCATACGACAATTCTGCAGCAGACGAATTTGAATGTATTTTGTCAAAACATAGAAAATCTCCATAATTGAATGGATAACCTATGACAAAAAGTGGAAAACATTGTGGCAAAAGGAGAAATTGCACGTTTTGTGCAATTTCTTCGTTTGTCACTATGTTTTCAAAAAGCCGTCTGCTGCAGAGGCGTCAGAAAGCGTCTATATGAGGGAAAGGGTTAAGAAGTTAACTGAATACTAATTTGATTCAACTTGAATATTCTAAAGTCAAAATCTGAACAAATTAACCAATTACCACAAAGAGACGCTTTCTGATGTCTCTGCAGCAGATCACTTTTGAAAACATTGTGGCAAAAGGAGAAATTGCATCCTTTTGCAAGAATGCTTTCAACATTATTCAATAGCTAAACATGTATACATTCACTTAGACATTTTTGTCTAGATGTTTATAATAATCGTCTGCTGCAGAACTATTGTATGTCACCAGGGAAAGGTATGACCAGCCAACAATTGATTGATTGATTGATTGGGGTTTAACACCGTTTTTAACAATTTTTCAGTCATATCATGGCGGCCAGTTCACCTACTCATGTGTTTCCTGGTTTTCTCACACCAGTACTCCACACAATGGAGCAATGGTACCTAAATTTCCATTGTTTACTAAGAAAAATTATTTAACGCTTAACGAGACTGTATGGCGAGGTTATTAACCTTGGTAAAAAAATAAGTATTTTAGTTACAACCGTTTCACGCCAAGCCCTCGATTTGTCCTTACAACAGTGATTCAGTCATAATGGTTATTCCGCAATCTAGAGGGCCAATGAGGGAATGTCTATACATGTACAACCAGTTTTACCAATTTCAAAAGTCTTTGGTATGACCTAGTCCGGAATTGACCCACTACCACACACCCAAGGCGGACATTACCACTACACCAATGAGGCGGTATACACTAGACAAACCTTGATTGCTGGGGTATAACTATGCAAACTAGAACTATCACTGAATGTGATTAATACCCCCGAACGTCGCCCTGATAATAATAATAATAATAATAATAATAATAATACTTTATTTAATGAGGGTAACACAGTTAGTTACACTAATCTTCCCTGTGGCCCTCAACAATCATACATTGAACATGAAATTCAACAATGTAATTAAACATTAAAATATAAAACAAGCATTCACATAATGTTTATAAATGCAATGACAGAAACTTTTCCATTCGTCTGTAACCTAGCCCCAGAAATTCCCCCATAATTGATGAGAGCTATTGTCTTATCTCCAAATCACCATGAAATCAATTAGGGGTCTGCATGGCTATTTTCACAGCATGCATGCCACCAATTAACATCTGAAAAGGTGTATCAGTCAACACACCATGAAGAATTTAAGGGCCATTTATGTTCACACCAGGGTGATAATTACAGACCCTGCTGAGATAAACAGACAGTCAATTTCAAGGAATTCCTGGGAAATGTGGGGCCAAGTCACAGACTGTATTGAATACTCACAATCATTCGTCAATCAAACAGTTTATTTCCAACTAACAATTAAGGTTCAGAAGATAATTTTTTAGATTATTTTTGAAGCTGTATAGACTTGGTGATGATCTAATATCGGTAGGCAGATTGTTCCATAAAAGTGACCCAGAATAATGAAAAGAACGTTTGTAAAGCTCTGTCTTTGATTTTTTAACATATAAATTTCCATTTACAACATTCCTTATACTGTATGGGTTATTATCTCCCACGTATACAAGTCTATTTGACAAATATTCAGGTGCCTGGGAATTTAAGCATTTATAGACAAGTAATAGTTTATGATACTGAATCCTTATATGTACTGGCATCCAGTTTAGTTCTTTAAATAAAGGCTCCGAGGCTGAAAGAGGATCTGCATTGAGAATAATTCTTGCTGCTCTTTTCTGTAATTTTAGTATTCTATCAAGCCCATTTTTAGTGCAGTTTCCCCAAACAGTGCAACAGTAATCAATCAATGGTAGTATATATCCACTGTAAAATAATTTTCTTGCTTCAAGATGAAGATAGTTTCTTATTTTTGACAAAAGGTATATGCGTGATGAGATGACAGTGCATATATGGTTTATTTGACTTGACCAATTTAACTGAGGTTCAATTTTAACACCTAAAAGTTTCTCACATTGAGAATTTTGCAAAATCCCTGCATTTATGGTAATAGTAAGGCAGTCCTTTTGAACTGATAGTTTTTGTCTTGTTCCTATTGTCATACACTTAGTTTTTTCTGTATTAATATACATCATATTTCTTGAACACCATTTATTTATAGAAGTTAAGTCGGCTTGTAATCTCTGCTGAATTTCTCCAACAGTTTTTCCTGAAGTGTGGAATGTGGAGTCATCTGCATACATATCAGTTTCACTGTTTTTTACATGTAATGGGAGATCATTAATATATAGAATGAAAAGTAATGGACCCAGTATGGAACCTTGGGGGACTCCATGAGAAATAGGGGCAGATTTAGACTTGGCATTTCCTACTTTTACCTGCTGTGTTCTATTATTAAGATATGATTCAAACAACTTCAGGGAAGTTTGAGTACAACCATATATATTAAGCTTTTGGCATAAGAGTTTGTGATCAACAACATCAAAAGCTTTTTTTAAATCCAAGAATACAACTCCGTTTATGTTTCCATCATTCATTTCTTGTAACCATTTGTCGGTTATATTTATTAGTGCTGTTTGACAGGAGTGATTCGGCCTAAATCCAGATTGAGATGGATGTAATAGGTTAAAATCTGACAGATACTTATAAAGTAAATGATAGGAAAGGTAGTGGAATATTAAGAAACCCCACCTTAAATTCCAACTTGTAGTTTTAAAGATAATCTCCGGACAAGAAAAAAGTAAGAAAGGGCGATGAAAATTATTCTACGAACAAGAAAATATAACAAAGGGCATTAAATCTGTAATTAGCTAAAATACAGTTATGGTTCTTGTTCACTGCATTTCCTCTCAATGTGTTGTATCATAGTATGAAGTTTTATTGGATTTCATCCATTAGTTTTGAAATTATTCTACGCTCAACAAAAAGTAACAAAGGGCAATAACTCTGTAACTAAATCAGAGTTATGGTTCTTGTTCACTGCACTTCCTCTCATAGTGCTCTACCATTGTATGCAGTTTTATTAGATTCCATCTATTAGTTATTAAGTAATTCTCCGGACAATAAAAAGTAACAAAGGGCAATAACTCTGTATTTAGAAAAAATAGAGTTATGGTTCCTGTACACCACACTTCCTCTCTTTGTGTTGTATCATCGTTTGACGTTTTATTAAATTCCAACAATTAGTTTTAAAGTTATGCTCCGGATACGACTCTAGGCACAAGAAAACGTTATAAAGGGCAATAACTTTGTAATTATGTAAATTATAGTTATGGTTCTTGTACACTGCACTTCTTCTCATTGTGCTCTACCATTGTATGAAGTTTTATTAAATTCAATTTATTAGTTAAGTAATTCTCCGGACAAGAAAAAGTAATAAAGGGCAATAACTCTGTATTTAGATTAAAATAGAGTTATGGTTCCTGTACACCACACTTTCTCTCAACGTGTTGTATCATCTTATGAAGTTTTATTAAATTCCAACAATTAGTTTTAAAGTTATGCTCCGGACAAGACTCTACGCACAAGAAAAATTAACAAAGGGCAATAACTCTGTAACTATGTAAATTAGAGTTATGGTTCTTGCACACTGCACTTCCTCTCATTGCGCTATATCAGTGTATGAAGTTTTATTAGATTCCATCTAATAGTTATTAAGTAATTCTCCGGACAAGAAAAAGTAACAAAGGACAATAACTCTGTAATTAGGTAAAGTAGAGATATGGTTCCTGTACACCGCACTTCCTCTCAATGTGTTGTATCATCGTATGAAGATTTATTAAATTCCAACAATTAGTTTTAAAGTTATGCTCCGGACAAGGAAAATCGCAACGGACCAACCGACCGAGGGGCGGACCGTCCGACCAACTACAGGCTGACTCCAATATACCCCCTCTAAACTTCGTTTATCGGCGGGTGTAATTAAAATGTAGACTTCATGGCTAAGGAATACTCACGTCATCATAACTAAAGGTGCAGTCACCTGTCTCTCCTCCACCATGGCATAATCTGTCTCGTTTACGGAAGGCATCTGTAATGACATGAAATCAAATTTACCCGTTATCCATGGTCCACATGCTACAAATTGACTGCAGACAACTTTTAAATAATCCAAGGCAAAATTATGGGAAATCTCTTTAAATGAATGTATAATTAATTATCAATTAGAACTGAAAACATAGTGACAAAAGTCATTTGTATTAACCCTTTCTACTTTAGCCACAATCTTTTCAAAATGCTGCAAATTTGTACAAACGCACTCCGATGTCTCTAAAATAATTTCATAAAACACAGATATTACTTTAATTCTAGCAAGGTTTGCAGAAATAAATCAAACATTGTTTATTAAATCTACATCTAACAGACATGCCATTGACAGGATTACAACAAATCTGAAGCAGATGCCAAAAATATTGAAACTGTCCATGAATTAAGGTAGTCAGAAAGCTTCTATAAGTGGAATAGGGTTAACCCTTTCCCTCATACGACAATTCTGCAGCAGACGACTTTGAACGTATTATGTCAAAACATAAACAAGAGGCCCATGAGGGCCTATGCTCTACTGGTATGGTTCTTTGATCATTTTCAATCCAGAGCATGTATGTATGGTGAAGCTCGGATAGTAAATGGAGGCTCTTTTGTGTTCACAAGCTGTATTATAGCAATTTTTACAATTTCATGGGCCATAATCCAGTCTTGCATGGGCGGATCTGGCTGATTTTCAAAAGGAACCAAGCTCTCATCAATATTTAACTACTATCTAAGTTTGGTGAAGATTAGATAGGAAATGGAGCCTCTATTGTGTTCACATGCTCAATTATAGCAATTTGGACAATTTCAAGGGCCATAATCCAGTCTTGCATAGGCGGATCTGGCTGGTTTACGAAAGGAACTGAGCTCTCATGGATATCTAACTACTGTATAAGTTTGGTTGAGATACATTCAAAAGTGAAGACTGTATCGTGTTAACAAGCTCTTTTATAGCAATTTTGACCATTTCAAGGGCCATAATCCAGTCATGCATGGGCGGATCTGGCTGGTTTTCGAAAGGAACCAAGCTCTTATGGATATCTAACTACTGTATAAGTTTGGTTGAGATACAATCAAAAAAGAAGACTGTATTGTGTTAACAAGCTCTTTTATAGCAATTTTGACCATTTCAAGGGCCATAATCCAGTCATGCATGGGCGGATCTGGCTGGTTTTCGAAAGGAACCGAGCTCTTATGGATATCTAACTACTGTATAAGTTCGGTTGAGATACAATCAAAAAAGAAGACTGTATTGTGTTAACAAGCTCTTTTATAGCAATTTTGACCATTTCAAGGGCCATAATCCAGTCATGCATGGGCAGATCTGGCTGGTTTTTGAAAGGAACCGAGCTCTTATGGATATCTGACTACTGTATAAGTTTGGTTGAGATACAATCAAAAGTAAAGACTGTATCGTGTTAACAAGCTCTTTTATAGCAATTTTGACCATTTCAAGGGCCATAATCCGGATCTGGCTGGTTTTCGAAAGGAACCGAGCTCTCATAGATATCTAACTACTGTATAAGTTTAGTTGAGATACAATCAAAAGTGAAGACTGTATCGTGTTAACAAGAAATTGTTTACGGACGCACGCACGCACGCACGCACGGACGACAGACAAATCGCCACGACATAAGCCCTTCTGGCCTTTGGCCAGTAGAGCTAAAAACCTCCATAATTGAATGGATAACCTATGACAAAAAGTAGAAAACATTGTGGCAAAAGGAGAAATTGCACGTTCTGTGCAATTTCTTCTTTTGTCACTATATTTTCAAAAAGCCGTCTGCTGCAGAGGCGTCAGAAAGCGTCTATATGAGGGAAAGGGTTAAACTAGTTGTACCTACCTGTATAAGCCCTTATTCGAACACAAAGAGAAACAAAGTCGTCGAAGGCAATCAAGGTTTGTACCTGTCCATTTACTATATGCGCTCTCGAATAACGCTTTAATAATGTGGTCATTATTTGCGGAGAGATTCGATAGCCTGAAAGTGAAAATAACTGTCTTGTGGGATGATATTAGAAATCTGACCTTTCCCACTCACCACAAATCTGCAGCTGACAACCGAGAAAACTTTATAGAAACTCTCCATAAATGAAAGAATAATTATTGGATCAAAGTGAAAATTATGAGCAATTTCCCTTTTAAGGATTTTGTCACAATTATATCAAGAGTCGTCTGCTGCAGAGGTGTGATAAAGCTTCTGTATGTGGGAAAGCGTTAAAGAAAATGCAGTTGTGTATTCACTAAAATGTTACTACAGTAAATGATTTCAATATGTACGAATATGTTACAAGCATATCAGGTAAGGGCTTATCCCTTTCCCACATATAGACGCTTCCCAATGCCTCAGACGACTTTTGAAAACAATGTGACAAAAGTAAATATTGCTCTAAACAAGCAATTTCTTCTTTTGCAACAATGTTTTCAATTCTTTTTTAGTAATTATAGCTACAGTTATAGAGCTTTTTCGTGTTTTTGCCTCGTTGTTTTCAAAGTCGTCTGCTGTAGATTGGTTGTATGTGGGAAAGGGTTAAAAGACTAGCAATCTACTCTACTAAGAACTTTAAAAAAGAGTTCATTTTTTTGGTTAAGATTTGCATTTGATCATTTGATATTAAATTTGGAAGAGTCTAAAATTAATCTTTAATTTGGAATGGCTTAATTAACTAGCCAAGCCCCGGTAGCTCAGTCGGTAGCGACACAGGCTGTCAATCCAGGGGTTGTGAGTTCGAACCCCGGCTCGGCCAACTTTCTTTCCGACAATGCGTCATTCGTCTTCCACCAATGGGCTAAGTCTATGTGGAAAAGCAGCCAGTTGCTTGGGAAGACTGCTGTGTGGAGTACTGGTGTGAGAAAACCAGGAAACACGTACATGAGTAGGTGAACTGGCCGCCATGATATAACTGAGAAATTGTTAAAAACGGCGTTAAACCCCATTCAATCAATCAATCTTAATTAACTATAATCAGATGCATCAAAATGTGTTTGCATTATAAATTATATGAATTAGATATATATCTTAAGATTCATGAAATTCATTTAATCTTGAAATGCTTCTCTGCTTTTTCATCCTAATGACTCATAATGTAGATATTTGATCCACTTTGACTACATACATTCACAAATAAACATAATATGTCATTATCACAGCTGACATAATGACCTATGGCCTTTACTTTAATGTGTGCAAAGGCACTTTTGTGATATATACTCTTCTCACTTCAACGAGCAGACGACTTTTGAAAATATTGTGGCCAAAGGTGAAATTGCTCATGATGAGCAATTACCTCTTTGGCCACATGTTTTCAACTTTATTTAACAAATAAGCTATCTTTAATGGAGATGTTTAAGGTTTTTGTCACCATGTTTTCAAGGTTGTCTGCTGTAGATTTGCTGTATGTGGGAAAAGGTTAATATAATACATACCAAAAACTTTGATAACTTGGGCAAGTTCACAAGCCTCAATAAATCCTGATTTATCCAGATCATGTTGCCTAAACATGTTGTGCCAAGCTAGAAGGCATTTCTGTAGCTCCATGAACTCTGGCCACTGCATGAATCCATCTGGATTGCGCTGTGTCATAATCATTAAGGATTTAACGATATAACCGTTTCCTGCATGCAGTTTGTATCTGTAGCTGATAACTTTTAAAAAACATTGTGGCAAAACGAGAAATAAGTCATAATCATCAATTTCTGCTTTTGCCACAATATTTTCAACGCCATTCAATACTTGAGACATGCTCTACAAAAAAAACTATTTGTTGACTAATGTAGAAAACAATCAATTTGCACATTTATAGAATGTGATCTAAATGTCCAATGTATATAAGACATTTTGAAAGCTTCCTTGATATTTTAGCAAATAGTGCAGATTCAGGTTAGACAGGGCAAATGTGAAGCATGATCTGGTATTTAAAAAGTCCGCCACACTGAGCTGTAATTGGTTTCGTCAATTACAATAGCATTCCACTAAACACATGTGTCTCCTGTGAAAGTTGGATAAAAAGTGATAAAATGGCTGGATAAAAAAAAAAAAAATCAAGATGATAACTAAAGCAAGTGGGCCATGGTGGCCCTGGATTGCTCACTAGAGCACCCTGTCTCTGTGTCATAATGTGTTCATGAATGATACATAAATATGTACAATTCAATAAACAAGTAAAACAAGAGGGCCATGAGGCCCTGGAATCTCTCACCTGAGAATGGGCTATTTAAGACATAACCCTTTCCCTCATATAGATGCTTTCTGACGCCTCTGCAGCAGACGGCTTATTGAAAACATAGTGACAAAAGAAGAAATTGCTCAAAACGAGCAATTTCTCCTTTTGACACAATATTTTCCATTTTAAGTCATAGGTTATCCATTCAAATATGGAGATTTTCTATTTTTTGACAAAATATGTTCAAAGTCGTCTGCTGAAAAATTGTCGTATGAGGGAAAGGGTTAACTCTTGCAGCACCAATGGCAATATCATCAAGACAAACATTCTGACAAAATTTCAAGCAGATCAAGTCAAAAATGCAATCTCTATAGTCTATAGTGTTAACAAGATTGTTCTTCAATTTGGCCTTGTGATCTAGTTTTTGACCCGACATAACCCATATTCGAACTTGGATATCACTAAGACAAATTTTCTGACATAGTTTCAACATGCTAAAGCCAAAAATGTGGCTTCCAGAGTGTTAACAAGATTTTTCTTAAATTTGGCCTAGTGACCTAGTGTTTGACCGGACATGACCCATATTCGAACTAGGCCTAGATATCATCAAGACAAACTTTCTGACAAGTATGTAACTGCTAATGTTGGTGAAAATCTAATAAAGAGTTGGAATGAAACTGCATGGAGTGGACACTGTAAATGAAATGGCATATCAGATAGTCTCAGTCCATGGCAGCCATTATGTTTGACCAATCAGTATTGCTTGAACAGGTCTTGAACAGGGTCATATAAAACTTTCTAGAAAATTAAATTCAAATCAGACAAGCAGATTCAGAGGTGAACAATTTAAAAGTTGTGTCATTTAACCATGTTATAGATGTTGACTAGTAGCCATGTTTGTCATTTGGCTTGAATAAATTTTAAAAAGGGTCTGTGAAGGAACATTTCTACCAAATTATCTTGAAATCAGTTATAATGCTGCCAGGCTGCCATGTTGTTCAATGAATCAATATGACTTCAACAACTTTTTATGTAGAGGGTCAGCTAAGGAATATTTCTGTCAAGTTATCTTAGAATCAGACAAGCAGATTCAAGACAGTGGAGAAGAAATTTAGAGTTTATTATCTTACTCCTATTTTCCTGCCACCTTGTGACTATGTTTTTGAAATCAATAAATATAGTTTAAACACATTATGCAAAGGCTCACTGAGGAAACATTTCTGCTAAACAAATTTGACACTTTTCTAATGCTTGAACAAGTTTGTAAGATTGGCACCAAATAAACATTTAAATCAGATAAGCAATTATGAAAAAGGATCACCAAAGGAACAATGCTGTAAAGTGTAAACTTTAGTTGAAATTGATCCATTGGTTTAGGAGGAGATGTCGTTTGAATAACAATGGACGGACAGCAGACAGAGAGTTATCAGAATAGATGACCTCTGTATCAAACCTTTGGCTCAGGTGTTCTTAAAAATGAGAAAGGGCACTGGATTGCTCATCTGAGTTATGTAATGTGATTTGTCATGCCTACCACAATAACTCATTTTGCGGTCAGGTAAGGTAATATATGAGGCCCAAGAGGACCAGTATAGCTCCACACCCACAGAGCAAATAAAACACACCCTATGTTGTCTTTCTTTTGTCAAGTTGATGTGACTTAGAAGGTCACCAAAGAAACATTTATGTACCAATTAGTATTAAACAAGAAGATTTTCTAAGTTTTTCCTTATATATCTTTATGTAAAACAGGTGACCCCCAGGGGCATATTTTGAACAATCTTCGTAGTGGACCACTTGAAAACACCAACACCTACACCTACACACCAAATATCTAAGCTCTAGGCCTTTCGGTTTCAAACATGAAGATTTTCAAAGTTTTTTCCTATATATATCTCTATGTAAAACAGGAGACCCACAGGCAGGGCCAATTTTGACCCCAGGGACATAATTTGAATACTCTTTGTAGAGGACCTGTAAACAATGCTACACACAAAATATCTAAGCTCTAGGCCTTTCGGTTCTCTATTAAAACAGGTGACCCCAGGGGAATAATTTGAACAATCTTTGTAAAGAACCACTTGACAATGCAACACACCAAATATATTTATAAGCTCTAAGCCTTTCGGTTTCAGATAAGAAGATTTTCATATTTTTTTTAAAAAATCCTTTCAGTATGGAATTAATTTCTTTATTTCTTTATACAATTTTGAAAGAGGATCACCCAAGACAAATTCCTTTGAAAACTGGCTGCAATTGACCCAGCGATTTAAGAGGAAAAATTGTTGACAACGGACGATGCATGACGTACAATGCTCGACAGGAGCCGGACAAAAGGTGATCACAATAGCTCATTTTGAGCATTTCGTGCACAGGTGAGCTAAAAATGCAGGCTTCGAAATGAATCGGACAAACAGACAAAATGTTTATGCAAACTGAAGGATGGACAGACAATAATTATTAGGGATACATGATCCTTAGTGTGTCTCCGCCTAACAGACAGGCAACACAAAACAGAAAATTCAACAGATTATAGGACCTTGCATGAAAAAGTAAGTTGATGAATAATTTTCTTGAGTTTCAAAGTCATATAAAAATTATGGCTTTGATATTTTAGGGGTACAATAATTGTAACAAATATTGCAATGCTACCATCAAAAACTCCCATGGGATAATAACTGTCCTTTGGCTATTTTGTTATTAACCCTTTCCCTCATACGACAATTCTGCAGCAGACGACTTTGAACATACTTTGTCAAAACATAGAAAATCTCCATAATTGAATGGATAACCTATGACAAAAAGTAGAAAACATTGTGGCAAAAGGAGAAATTGCACGTTTTGTGCAATTTCTTCTTTTGTCACTATGTTTTCAAAAAGCCGTCTGCCGCAGGTGTCAGAAAGCGTCTATATGAGGGAAAGGGTTAAGATAAATTGGAGTCATTGCTCAAAACAAGCAATTTCACCTCTTTCCATTTATTCTGCAGACGACTTTGTAAAAACATTTTGGCAAAAAATACGGAAAATCTCTGTAAATGAAAGATAATGATTAAATAGAGTTGCAAACCATGTAGCAAAAGGTGAAATGTCTCGTTAGGAGCAATTTCTCCTTTTGTCACAATGTTTCTATAGTTGTCTGCTGCAGAGGCTTCAGAAAGCTTCTGTATGCGAGAAAGGGTTAGTATATCACATCAGGTTAACGGTTCAATCAGAGCACAGCTTAAAGGATACATCCAACATCGCCATCAGTACACTGGAAACAAAAAAGTAAATCATCAATTATTTCTTAACCTTTCCCACATATAACAAATCAATAACAGATGACTCCAAAAACATCTAGTAAAATTATAGAAAATCTATAAATGTAGGTATAATTACTGAAAAAAGTTGAATATATTATGGCAAAATGAGAAATTTCTCATTATGAGCAATTATTCCTTTTGCCATAATGTTTTCAAATGTCGTCTGCGACAGAGGTGTCAGAAAGCATCTGTATGTGGGAGACGGTGAAACATGATTACGTGATACAGTTAATTGTTGAAGTTTATGTATGTGGATGACTTTGTTTTAATAAGTGATGCTGTTGTTGACCTCCAGCGGCCACTTAATGCACTACATTCGTATTGCACTGAATCGCAGTTGGAAGTCAACACGCAGAAAACAAAGATAGTCAAATTCAAAAATGGTGGGCCACTGTCAAGAAAAGAATGTTGGTATGACAATATTATTCAAATTGAAATTGTACAATATATCATCTATGTAGGTGTATGTTTTTTTAGCAAGTTGTTAACTATTTAGATGTCTGATTATATGGCTTGTAAAGGTAAAAAGGCATTGATGTCTTTTTTAAAAAGTTTGGAAACTGTTTTGCAATTGTCATATAAAACTTTCTTCAAACTGTTTGATACTAAAATAAGTCCTATATTACTTTATGGCTCAGAAATTTAGGTTCTTGATAAAATGGAAACTACAGAAATGGTGCAATTGTTGGCGTGTAAGCGTTATATTAATGCTCCGTTTAAATGTAATCCTTGGAGACAGTGAAAGATATCCCTTATACATTGAAGCTTCAAAAAAATGCATTAAATACTGGTTAAATATAAATGTTATGTTAAATGAACGATTTTTAAAAAAATGTTATTATATGAGTTAATTGTTTGATGAAATCGGATATAATAATTGGGTGACCAAAGTAAGAAATTATTTGTATAAAAATGGTTTTGGCTATGTATGGTAGAGTCAGTCCGTCAGAAATGTTAAGCATTTTCTTTCAGCTTGCACTATATTAGACTAAAAGATCAATTTATTCAAACATGGCATGAATATTGTGATACCAGTAATAAACTTGAGGTTTGGTTGCATTTTGGTTGCTCATTGTCTTATTATTGACAAAGGGTGACATCTAGGCATTGAAAGGGATTCAAGATACGTACTGTTTGTATATATCGAATGTGAATACCATTTCATTCTTATTTGTCCCCTATTTAATGATATTCGTCATAAATATATAAAGAAAAAGTTCTGCAGTTAATTTGAATAAGTTTTATCTCCTGATGTCAAGTGAGAACTAGGTCAGAGTCAGGAATCTAGCTATGTTCATATATTATGCTATGAGAAAAATAAATGTTGAGTTAAGTAACGTTTGATTATCTGTATGAATGGCAACAACAGTTATCACGTTATGATTATTATTTTATTGTATATCATTATTTGTAAAAGGGCTGCAGGCCTAAATACAATAAATATTTGAAATTTTGAAAAAAAAATCTGTAACAGACGACTTTGAAACCACTACAGGAAGGAGGAGGAATTGGTCAAAAGAAGCAATTTCTCCATTTCCAATAATGTATTCAACTCAATTGTGAATCAAAATTGTAAATTTTCAAGTTTATACATTTCATTTTTCCATACCTTAACCCTTTCCCTCAAACATACATTCTCTGGTGCCTCAACAGAAGGCGAATTTTGAAAACATCATAACAAAAGGAAAAATTGCTCACAATGAGCACTTTCTACCCGGCTGTAGCTTTTCCCGGGACTCATAACAGAAAATACAAAAATACACGGAAAATACACGGAAACCATGGAAAAACCATGGAAAAAAACAAGGAATTTAATGTTAAAATGCGGAAATGTGTCCGAATACTCCGGGGTCCCGGAACCATTCCAGCATGTTTTCCGGGGTTTCCATGAAACTTTTCCGGGTTGTCCATGGAATTTCCGGGTTTTCCACATAAATGTCCTGGAATTTCCATGGAAAGTGTCAGATTATCCCTGGAAAGTTGTCCGAATACTCCGGGGATTTTCCATGGAATTTGGTAAGTCTCCCCGGAAAAGCTACAGCCGGGCACTTTTGCCACAAGATTTTTTAACTTTTTTCATAACTATACCTTCATTGACTGAGACTTGCCACATGTTGGCTAGATGTTTTCAAAGTCTTCAGCTTCAGTTTTGTAGTATGTGGGAAAGGGTTAAAAGTATTCATCATATCAGGAAAGAGCTTAACCCTTTCCCACTTGCAGACGCATTCCGACACATTTGCAGCAGACGTCTTTTGAAAACATAATGACAAAAGAAGAAATTGCACAAAACGTGCAATTTCTCCTTTTGCCACAATGTTTTCCACTTTTTGTCATGGGTTATACATTTAATTATGGAGATTTTCTATGTTTTGACAAAATACGTTCAAAGTCGTCTGCTGCAGAATTGTCGTATGAGGGAAAGGGTTAACTTGAGTCAGATGACTTTTCAAAATATCATACTGAAAGGAGTAAGTTCCTTGTACCCATAGTGATCAAGTTCAACTTTTAGCACGTTTTCCTCTCTATAGCTTCTTTCCCCTATATTTTTTTATTATTTGAATTTTATTTCTATTTTAAAATTAAATACAAGTTCTATTCATTTGATGTGACACATATATATATAGCACCAAAAACATCATTGAAGAATCATGTTAACCCTTTCCCTCATACAAAAATTCTGCAGCAGACGACTTTGAACATATTTTGTCAAACAAGAGGGCCATGATGGCCCTGGATCGCTCACCTGATAATTTTTTTTTTCACTTTAGCTATATAAGCCCCGCCCCCTGGCGGCCATAGTTTCCGACCAATCAACTTGGCTTGAAGGAATCAGATAGAGGGTCACCCAAGGAACATTTCTACAAAATTATTTGAAAATCGGCCTGACACTTTTGGAGGAGAAGATTTTTTAAGTTTTCACTATAGCATCCATATAATGCAAAATAGCTCTGCCACCCCTGGCAACCATGTTTTTCGACCAATCAACATGGCTTGAAGGAATCTGATAGAGGGTCATCCAAGGAACATTTCTACAAAATTATATGAAAATCGGCCTGACACATTCGGGGGAGAAGATTTTTTAAGTTTTCACTATAGCCATATAAGGCAAAATAGCCCCGCCACCCTGGCTGCCATGTTTTTTGACCAATCAACATGGCTTGAAGGAATCTGATAGAGGGTCATCCAATGAACATTTCTACAAAATTATTCGAAAATCTGCCAACTAGTTTGGGAGAAGAAGAATTTTGAAGTTTTTTTCATTTCGTTGCCATGGAAACCAGAATTCTGCATGGATCCCCAAAATTTGAAGGAAATCTGGTAGGGTCATTGAGAGGATGCTTTCTGTGAGGTTTCATCCCAATTGACCCACTGGTTACTGAGGAGAAGAAGTTGACGCACCACGCACGCCGGACGCCGGACAAAAGGCAATCACAATAACTCACCTTGAGCAAAGCTCAGGTGAGCTAAAAATAGAAAATCTCTATAACTGAATGGATAACCTATGACCAAAAGTGGAAAACATTGTGGCAAAAGAAGAAATTGCACGTTTTGTGCAATTTCTTCTTTTGTCACTATGTTTTCAAAAAGCTGTCTGCTGCAGAGGTGTCAGAAAGCGTTTATATGAGGGAAAGGGTTAATTACCGTTACCCTTTATCTGACTGATATAGACACATTTTGACATCAGACGACTTTTTAAAACATTGTAGAAATCATTGAAATTGCTCAAATCAATAATAAACTTTTTTTTTCATCATTATGTTTTCAAAGAAAAAACCCTAAAATCATTATATCTCGTAAACGATGGTTAAACTTTTTTACACGTACAACAAACTTGCTACAGACCACTTTGACAATTATTTCTGGGAAAATATAGGAAATCCTTACCAAACAGTCATTAGGTATTAGGGAATACTGTAGGAAATATTGTGAGATTATCAGAAATTGCTCATAATAAGCAATTTCTCCATTTACCAAAATGTTTTAAAAGTCGTCTGCTGCAGATGCTTCTAAAGTGGTTTACATTTTGGACAGGTTTACGGTCTCCTATTGCCGAGAACAGCCTATTGTAAATCAAAATGGCAAGATTGGTTTTCCCTTTTCCTTATACGGTCTTTCGTTAAACAAAAACATTATTTAACACGTTCCCATACACGACAATTTGCAGCAGCCGAAAATGTCCAAGCAAACCCAGGGAAATTCTCTATCAATGAAGATAAAAATACTGAAAAAGGTTACAATGTGGCAAAAGGAGAATTTAAACCTTTCCCGCATACAAAAAACCTACAGCCTATGACTTTGAAAACATCCAGGAAGAATGATGAAATATCTCTATAAATGAAAGAACAATTATTGAATAAAGATGAAAACATTGTGGCAAAATCAGAAATTGCTCATTATAAGCAATTTCTCCTTTTGCCACAATGTTTTTTAAAGTCCTCTGCTGCAGACGCGTCTTCAAATGAGAGAGGGATAAAATATAAATCCAAAAAGTGACTTACCTGCATAGTTCTCTGCTCCAAGTTACTGAAAAGTAATAACAAATCAGATTGATATCTAAGTGAAATACTTAAATTGTACTCTCATTAAGATCAGATCATCTCTTAAGCTTAAGCTTATCAAAGCCAAATCAGATGGAGCTAGGTTATTGGAGTGTAATATAGAATCTAATTTTAATCAAATTTAAAAAAATTTTTTATCAATGATCGAATATTCCTGAATTGAAATGCAGATGTTTTTAAACATTTTCTTACCTTTTTCCCCTATACAAAATATTTAGGGTAAAAATTGAAAATTGAAAATCCTCACTCATACAGAGCAATTTTCCTATTTCTGACCATGATTTTTACTTAGTAGTTAGTACATGACTTTGTATCTTCTATTATGTTATACTTCTCTAGACTTTCTGTTATAAAGTAATTCCTGTTTAAGTGTAGTGTGAATGAAAGAAATCCATGCATAAATCAATTGACCCTTTCCAATTTACAACAAATCTGCAGCAGACAACTTTGAAAACCTCTGGGCAAAAGTATGGTTAACCCTTTCCCTCATGTAGATGCTTTCTGATGCCTCTGCAGCAGACAGCTTTTTGAAAACATAGTGACAAAAGAAGAAATGTTTTCCACTTTTTGTCATAGGTTATCCATTCAATTATAGAGATTTTCTATGTTTTGACAAAATATGTTCAAAGTCGTCTGCTGCAGAATTGTCGTATGAGGGAAAGGGTTAATCTGTATAAATGACTGAAAAAAGTTAAAAACATTGCAACAGAAGGAAACATTTCTTGTTTTGCGCATTTTCTCCTTTTGTCACTATATGTTTTCAAAAAATTCATCTGCTGCTGATGCATCAAAAGCTTCTGTTTGTAGGAAAGATGTTACATTAACAAACATTTGGATTCAAAGTCTACCATGCTTTATCATTTCCCACCTGCAGATGCATTTTGACTCAAAATGAAGCAGACGACTTTTGAAAACGTTTTGACAAAGGAAAAATTTGGAAGGGATTGAATAATTATATACAGCTGGTAATTAATGGCACAAAACCTTGATAGCTTAAAATGTTTCATTGTTTGGTGTTTTACAACGCTTTCAACAATTTTCAGTTTTATCACAGCATTTCCTGGGTAAGTAACCAGTTTTGAGTGTATTCCATAATTGTGTCTAGTGGTAGATTTTTTTCGATGTTGTCCATTGCAGCAGGAAAGATTGAAAGAGATCATAGTAGGACAGATGGTAATTGATAGAGCAAATGAGCCGTCCCGCGAGAAAACCAACATTATGGCCTCTGCTTAATGTATCGACCCAGATCAGCAGCCTGCGCAGTTTGTGCAGACTGATTGGGCCAACACAATCCATCTCAGGGGGATAGAGTAAGAGTAAAGATTCCTAAAATAGGAAATCCACAGGAGGTGAAAAATATCCTTCTAGGTAAGCCTGCGCAGCATGCTTAGGCTGATCCGGATCGATACTTTATGCAGTGTCAACAATGTTGGTTTTTTCTCGCGGGATGGCTCAAATGTTGACTGCTTCAAAAGAGTCAAATGGCGTCTTCATCCAAGAAAACAAAAGTTTAAGCGAATCTTCAGCAGCCAACATTTAAAAACATTGTGGCAATAGGAGAACATTATTCATTAACTATTTCTCCATTTGCCACAATGTTTTACAATCTATCCACTTATTCACAGTCTACTGTCTTTTATAGATACTTTCAATATTTTTGCATAGATGGTTTCAAAGTCATCTACAGCATGTTTGCTGTATGTGGGAAAGGGGTGTTAAATATATACATGTACTTACTTCCATAGTAGTTCCTAATTGACTGTGTTTCGTTCAATATTTTACACAAGTCTTCAGATTGGATACCATTTGATATCTAAAATCAGACACATTTTCAACAAGTAGATCGTTTCAGTAAAATTAGCCCTTTTCCACTTAGAGGTTACAATACACCAAATAGATTCCTTCTTTGTTTTCATGTAAATCGATGAGTTTCAGTCCTCAATTGTCACACTCCTAAGCATTTCTCATGTAGAACACAATATATCATTGAAAGGAGTTACCTCTAAGCTTTAAAACAATCCAAAGAAAATGGGCATTACGCAAGAAAGAACTCACCAGACGAAAATGGTTACCGTCATTTTGGACCAAATCGGGCCCGGACAAAACCGGTGTTTAGCATTCTCTACTTTTACTTTCAAACAAGGTCAAAATAATATAAGTGATCAAATCAATCATTTCCAGTGCATCCTATACACATTTACAATGAATTTAAACTCAATGTCATTATATTCAATACATTCTTGTGATGGTAAACACTCATTTCTGCGCAAACAAAGTTTTTTTAGATACTTTTTGGGCGTAGATCAGCATGACAGCAGATGTATTTGGCGTAATTTGATTTATAGACGCTTTCTGACTCATCTAAAGCCAACAACTTTTGAAATGTTTGTGGCATAAGGATAAATTGCTCATTTTCCTTTTCTTTTTAACTGAGCTGTTTTCAAAGTCATCCGCTGCAGATTTGTATTATGTGGGAAAGAGATAATATCCTGTCTCGAGATCTAGGCTAGAGGTTAGGGGAGAGTAAGCTGGTCTTTTCCCCTCAATGTTTCAGTTATTATAAAACAGAACAGAACAGAACATTAGATTAATTATTGATTTGATCTAAAATACAGATCATCATCGTAAAATATAACATAACATACGTGAATGTATAAAAAAAAGAAAATTACAGAACACAAAAAGTATAAATATTTATCTCTTGAATAATCCTCCCCGAGATCTTAAATAGAGGTTAATCGTACATGCAGTACATTTATTCTATACATTTAATTATTCAACAATTGTTATTACTTATTATAATACCCTAGCACTAAACCCAATGTTGTTGGCACTCAAAATAATTGCTTTACTGAGACATTCGTTTTGAACACCCACAACATAGGGTTTGAGGGCCAAATAAGGATTTTAGATCTACTTAGATCTGCCTCACACCATACTGATAAAGATTGTTAAGATCAATTTTGTAACTTTAAATGAAATAATTTCTATTCATTTTATGCTAAATAATTAACCTTTGCCCACATAAAGACACTTTCTGACTCCTCTGCAGCAGACGACTTTTGTAAACATTGTGACAAAAGAAGAAATTGCTCAAGACGAGCAATTCCTCCTTTGGCCACACTGTTTTCAACTCTTTTCAATGAGTATACTTTCTTTTATAGAGATGATTTTGTTTTGCCCAGAGGTTTTCAAAGCCGTTTGCTGCAGTTTTGTTGTATGTGGAAAAGGGTTAATGGCAAGCTGCTCAATCGGTACCAACAGGGCCTACCAATCTCGGGGTCCCCAGTTTGACGAGCATCATTCGTCTTACCCCTTATGGGCTAAATAGTTTATGTAAAGCCTGGAGCTACCTGGAAAGAATGCCGTGTGGAGTACTTGAAAACGTTGTGAAAAATGGAGAAAATTGCTCATTATGTGCAAGAAAGTGAAGAATACCCACATCAGGTGAAACGGCCTCTGTGAAATAACTGAAATACCGTTGAAAATGGCATGCAGTGTATGATTCCCATTGAATTGGGGTCAGTATTGTACCTTTTTGATTCAAACCGTACAAAGCAAGAAAACACAGAGGAAAAACTCTGTAATAACAGATATATTGAAAAAGGCACCATATTACAGGTATATATTGAAAAGGGCATGCACTTACAGATATATAAGGCAAGCAGTAACAGGTATATTTTGATATTTTGTATTCAAGCCTTATTTTCATCCAAATATTGTATATATATTTAATGATGAAAGTGAGGCTAAATTGTTTGTGCACTAGCTGCCAGATATTTTTCAAACTAATATTGGCTGGAAGAGCACTATTCTCATGGAAGGCTGAAATCATGATAATAGTTGCTTACATAAATGAGCGTGAGATTATTCTCTATATTCTTTATATTTCACTTATTATTATAACAAAAAAGATCATGCTAGATATATAACTTACCATGTTAGCCTCAGAACTGCTGACATATCTTCCGTACAGCGTTGCAAGTTCATCCTCTGCGGACATATTGTACGCCTACAAAAATAGTAATTTGCAGTGACACATTAAGCTTGAAATATAGCAGAAGATAGCATGATGTACACATGAATGGGCAAACAAGCAGATGACAGAGAAATGATCCAGAGGACCAGATAAGGATGAGTGAACTGATCCTTTTTCCCAAAATATCTCTCTTATTACCCAACCAAACCTTATGTTGCGTGTACTCAAAAGAATCATCTCACTGAGACGATTCTTTTGAGTACCCGCAACATAGGGTTTGAGTGGTAAATAAGGTTCGAATCTATCAGTGTAACGGATGTTTTTTTAATTGTAATATCTTTTGAAATAAATGTGTGGATCATATAAAGGGGTGTGTGGATCATATAATGGGGTGTGTGAGAGAAAGGATGGGGCTACAACGTCGCTATCTGCTTATAAATAACAGGCAAAAGGGATGCTTATACACACATACAGGAATGCACTGTATTTATCCCATTTTAACCCTTTCCCACATACAACAAATCTGCAGCAGACCACTTTGAAAACATCCTGGCAAAATTTGGAAAAAAGTCAATTAAAGGGAGTTAAATGACTAAATAGAGTTGAAAACATTGTGGCAAAAGAAGAAATTGCTCATCATGAGCAATTTCTCCTCCTGCCACAATGTTTTCAAAAGTCATCTGCTACAGGTGTGTCAGAATGCGTCTGCAGGTGGGAAATGGAAACTCTTCCCTACTTGTAGACACATGTCACGGTCACGGTCTGAACTTGTACGTAGTAGGAGAGATTATATGTAAGCAGTCCGGTTAGCTCAGTCGATGGAGTACTTGCCCTGAAAGCGAGAGGTCCTTGGACTGGCTGCATGTTTTTCTCTCCTTGTGACATTGGCGCCCAAAAAGGGACCGTGACAGCACTGCTTGGTCAGTCTAATAGCGCTTACAGTGCAATTTATGACATCCTTGGCACTGGAATTCCGAAATTCGAGGACGAATTTCCAGTTAACCATGCAGGGGTGTATATGTCACGGTCTGAACTTGCACACAGTTGGAGAGACCGAGTCATGTAAGCGGCCCGGTTAGCTCAGTCGGTAGAGTACTTGCCAGGAAAGCGAGAGGTCCTCGGTTCGAGCCCCTGACTGGCTAGCTATTCTGTGGTGCTGTACATTTCAGATCCAGGTGTCAATTAATACAAATACTACCCACCAGTCTCTGTGATATATAAATACATGTAACAGTTTCAATATGATTAAAGTTTGAATTATCGATCTCAATAGTACCTGCCATGCATTCGTTTCAAATACACTCTTCTGGTAATATTGTCCATAATCCCCATAATGTGGACTCTGTTGACACTGTTGCTGTGGAACATACTGTGGGTGATGTTGTTGGTAGTGACCTTGCATTGCCTGAGGCTGCTGAGCCTGCTGAGTGTAGTTCCATGCCATCTTTATTTATATTGTGTTGTGTTAAAGCGCTACCTGTGTCTATTTATAAATATGTTATGTCAAAAGAATTCCAAACAATTGAATACGATGCCGATAAGATCTGACAGATTGGTTTTATGTTTACGAGGATAATAACCGAAGGATTCCGTATACTATATTTACAGTATGACGCAAAGTCGCTACTATGGGTTTAACCAATCGGGAAGCGCTCGGCTTTTACGGCAATAATCAACAAGCGGATTCGTAAATTGAAGTCGAAGGGGAGTAACTCGGTTAGCTTCGCTGATAAGTAGTTGTCTCCCATCAGAAATAATCGATTTCCCTTGAATTAATTTAATACACAATTGTTCTCCTAAGTTAACAGGAAATGTGCTTATGCAGTTCTTTTTACATTTGTTTTCAAATATTCTTTTAAACATTCTGAGAGCTACATCATTAAAAAGGAGTGAAAAGTAAATACTTGAAAAAAATATTTGAAAAGTGTTGAAAATATGATTTTAAAATGAGAATGTGATCATTGTGGACAATTTCTCCTGTTGCTGCTATGTTTTCAAACGTAAGCTGCTGCACAGGCGTCAGAATGCGTCTGTATGTATGAACCCCTAATAGCGTAAAACCCAAGTATCACATACCAATAACTCTTTTCAATTAGCCTACAAATAACGATTGTAGGATAAAAAGTAACAGGACAAAAGGCAACGGACAACAAGAAACAGGATAAAAAGCAACACATTTTACAAAAGACAATGAAAATCAATATATTTAAGTCTACAGATATGAAAAAGACAAAAACTAGCAGAAGATTAATGAATCTTCTTGATATTGTAATGATTTTTTTTTTTTCAATGCATTTTTTGTGTGTTCAATACCTTAATGCAATGTTCAATGATTGGGCCGGATTAAACTATTTACAAGCCTACAATAATATATGTAACTCAAAGTGTTAATATTTCTTTCTTTTTGCAACGTTATTTTATATATTATGCATGTCTACGTGAAGATGTTTGAAAAGGCGGAAGGAAAACATTGTGGACGAAGGAAATGTTTAAATATAATTAGGACCTTTTTTGCCGAGACATAGAAATACCGCTCCAAATATTTTGGTCAGCAGTCCGGAGTTTTGTTATATGAAAATAAAACTCAAAGTTAGACAGAGTGAAACACATAATTGTTTAACATTTGCCCCTCTCGGATAAAGGGTTTGTATCACATACACGTGAGCATCTTCTGTCGATTTGAGGTTCAGCTGTCTTACCCAAACAGTCGCAGATGAGCTTACATGTGTATAAACAGTCTCATCAGACCATCCATGTCCGCATACGACAATGACAATGACAACTATTTATTGAAAGTAATTAGGCCAACGGGACGTAGCACAAAGCATTCTATTTAACAAATATTATATAGCTGAGAATGATGACCTTATCATTTTTTCATCAACATATAGATGAAATATGAAAGTTTCTTTATTATATCAGGGTAGTCGTTTTGAGGCAGCGTATAAAAGTCCGCCTACATACCAATCAAATAAAAATAAAGTTCTAAATTGATCAAACTTTTGGCATAGAGACCTAAATGCATGTTGCCAACAAACATAGAAGTGCAATCCAACTAGTTATACGCCAGTGTACTTTCAAAAGATACCAATGCGTAGATTTAAACATTTCCCATATATCGAGGGCTTGGCGTGAAACGGTTGTAACTCAAAACCTATTTTGAAAACCATAGATAAGGGGCAATTTTGACCCTTTTATAAACAATGAAAATTTAGGTGCCATTGCTCAGAACGAGCAATGGCACCTAAATTTCCATTGTTTACCAAGAAAAATGATTTAACGCTTATAAAGACTTTATGGCGAGGTAAATAACCTTGGTAAAAAAATACCAATTTTAGTTACAACCGTTTCACGCCAAGCCCTTGACATACTGGCAGGATAAAGAAGCGCACGGTAAACATTTGAGGTGACTTAAAGTGATGTGTTTGATGTTATAAAGTTTCGGTTAGAAACTTCTTACGGTCAGGGTCAAAGGTCACATATACTATGGTGCTATTTTTGCTTGTTACAAAACGAACTCTATGGGTCATTTGGGATCTACTCGGACATCCGCTTTCCGATTTCAGACTGTATATCAAATGTTTACATCATTGAACGTGTATCGAAGATTCTGTTCAGAGAACAATTCCATAAAAATTGACGTCGGTGTCACTAAGCGCATTCAAATTTCAAGCTTTTCATTAACCGAGTTAACAATGGCCGATTCTTGACCTCTGACACGGCTCGACTCGATTTAATTTTTCGATCTAGTAGATCCGATATGCGTTCGTTGGTAACAAAATACAGGAAACACCCGTCATTTTATCATTTAGATATCTGTTCAATGGATTTATTGCGTTAAACTGTCCATAACTGCTGAAAGTCAACGACCGTCAGGTAAGCTGGTGCTAGCGTGATTCGTTCAAAACTGTTGATCATGGCACATTTGTCACAAATCGTGGTCACATAATTATATGTTTATTGCTAGGCCCAATGGGAGTCATGTTGTTTTGTTTAATCTTTGTGTCACGAAACCATACTTGTGCGAAACATGATCATTATTTGCAATGTTCCCGTTACATTAGAGTTGCCGTTCGTGTCTAACATGCTTGTAAAGACAACCAAAATGTGCAGACTCGGAGTGTTTTGCCGAGCTATCATGTAAGTTTGAGCTGCATCCTCACAAGTATGATTATATAAATAGCTTTTATAAGCACCTCGCAAAATTATTTCCATGTCAGACATGTCCAATGCTTCTTAATGCTTAAAATGAAACAAGGATTCCGTTTCGTACCCTATGTTTTACGCACTTGAAGTCAAGTCTGAAGTTGTGAACAGTATGTTTCGTCTTTCGTTCATCTGCTGATAAGTAGAACCACTGAAGATATTCTCGGTTCATATATGTTGTAATCTTGCGTCGCCTTGAGGAAGACATTATAGTGATGGTTTAGATTTTGTTATTGTTACTTCTTTATGGATAAAGATAAAATTTCTTTAAATTTAGTAGTTAATACCAATTTTTATTCATTTAACCGATGGATCAGCTTATCAATTATAAGTGATCAATTGGTGGGTCCATCCGTGTGAATGTGTAGAATCTAATGAACCTTGGCAGATCTGTAGTAAAGACAATTCCCTATCCAAGTTGCCCATTTGTACTGGTTTGAACCAATGAACAGTCATTATGACAAGTAGTAAATTTTACCTGACACCGTACAGTTACACTTTGGCTTTATGGCATTACTACCTCTTGTACTGGCTATGTCTCTTAACTGTGTCATTGTTTGGTGTGTATTTAAATGTTTTAGTTTTTTACACCGCCTTCAACAATTCTCTAGTTATCTGATGGCGTGTACTGGGTAAGTTACCAGTACTTTTGGTCCATTCATCCTGACACCAGCCAGTCAGTTGTAATGCTAACCCCGCAACCCTGAGCATCAAGAATGGCAGTCACAACTACCATTACTTAAGCTTGACCCGACTGGGGATCTGACTCGCGACCTCCCGCATCCCAGTCCAAATAAATGTGGGACTACCCACACCAAAGACAGACGTTCTACCAAAACACTGCCGAGGCCGTCCACTGTGTTATAGGCACACTGGTGAAAAAAGTTTCTTCTCAATCAGAATTTACTTAACTCTGTTGCTACCTTCAATTACGACAAGATTTTATGGATTCATATAGGTTAAAGTTTAAACATATAATGTTAGTACATGTCCACTACACAGTCAATACAATCAAGGATTTTGCAAGCTGGAATGTACATGCTGGTTTCTAATAAGATGTAAACAATTTTTTTTTTTAATGTGTACAACTAAACTTGTTCTTTCAGATTGAAATTGCAGGGGTTCGGGGGCGCAGCCCCTGATGTTATTTTCAGTTGATAAAAAGTTCAGGATGCGTCTGGCAACATGAAATGAAATATTTTAACATTCATTCAAAGGGGCTGATGTTGACCAATGTGTGGCAAATTATCTTCATTCTATATAGGTTTTAACAATTATAGAGATGTTCCTTATATTTTAGTAGACATTTTCAAAGTCTTCTACTGCGGATTTGTCATATGAGGGAAAGCTTCAAAGCATTAAATTGATGATGTCTGTTTAAATTATTCTTTGATAAATTGGCAGTTAAACTAGATTTGCATGAAATTATAACCTTCAATTGTGAAAAGATTTTATTGATTCATATAAGTGAAATGTACTGTGCATGTCCACTCAAAAGATTTGCATTCTTGAATATGGTTATTTTTACTGACAGGCATAAAAACATTGTTTATATATTATGTTGCCACAAAGTGTATTCAGTTTGACCTAGTCACCTATTGTTCTTTGTTACAAAGTTTTTGTTTTTTTTGTCTTTGCACAGTATAATTGAATTAATGATGAAGCAGGAGTTTAGGGGTGTAGCCCCAATTGGCAAATTAGAATGGAATATCAGTTTAAATAAAATATATTAACCTAAATCCATTCTCACATAAAATAAATATGCAACAGACCATTTTGAAAACATCTAAGCAAAACAAATGGAAAATCTCTTCAAATGAAAGTAAAATTATTGATAAGAATTGAAATAATTCACTATTGCTCAATATGATTAACCCTTTCCGTCATACGACAATTCTGCAGCAGATGACTTTGAACGTATTTTGTCAAAGGATAGAAAATCTCTATAATTGAATGGACAACCTATGACTTAAAGAGGAAAACATTGTGGCAAAAGGAGAAATTGCTCATTTTGAGCAATTTCTTCTTTTGTCACTGTATTCAAAAAGCCGTCTGCTGCAGAGGCATCAGAAAACGTCCATGTGAGGGAAAAGGTTAAACTTAGTTGTTTGTTTCTTCCAAACTAGGGTCTAAAGCTTGTTCTGAACTTTCTTTCCATCCTCATATCCCTTTCCCAAAGACAGCATTAAAAAAAGCTGGGCCAAAATATGGAAAATCTCTTTGGATAAAAGCTAAACTTGCAAAAGGATGAAATATTCACTATGAGCGTTATCTCCCTTTGCCACAGTGATTTCAAATGTCATTTACATTACAAGTGGGAAAGTGTTAAACAATGTCTCCATCTGTACCACTTTGTCCATTGCAATCCACCTTCATAAGAATGTTCTTTAATGCTTATCCTCTTTGCAATGGAAATACATTTGTTTTGAAAATACTGGCCTGATTTAAAAATAATTTGGCCCAATTGTTCATCCTCTTCAAATATTGATTAAATGATTTCAATCCTTGAAAAACATGGCTTATTCTACTGGTAAATGCATTTGAACAACTTCTTATACTCATGTTTTACATAGCAAATACATGAGATGATATAAGGGACATGGTTGCATAAGTCTAATCAGTAATAAGAATATTATAGTGTTGTAAGATAACAATTCAATATTTTGTCAGCTCAATAACTTAAGAAGCCTTTGTCCAATCATCATCAAATTTGGTCAGAATGTGTATTAGTATAATATCTCATACACGTTTGATAACTAGCTATATCGACAGTTATCGCCCTTTAATTATAGAAATTACCTAAAATTGGTCTTTTCAGCTCAATAACTTAAGAAGCCTTTGGGCAATCATCATCAATTTTGGTCAGAAAGTGTATTGGCATAAAATCTCGGACAAAATGGATAACTAGCCATATCGCTTCAGTCAATCGAGAGTTATTGCCCTTATTTATGGAAATTACCTAAAACTGGTCTTGTCAGCTCAATAACTTAAGAAGCCTTTGTTTAATCATCACCAAATTTGATCAGAATGTGTATTGGCATAATATTTCAGACAAGTTCGATAACTAGCTATATTGCTTTAGTCAATCGAGAGTTATTGCTCTTTAATTATAAAAATTACCTATAATTTGTCTTGTCAGCCCAATAACTTTAGAAGCATTTGACCAATCAACACCAAATTTTGTCAGAATGTGTATTGGCATAATATCTCGGACAAGTTTGATAACTAGCTATATCGCTTCAGTCAATCGAGAGTTATCACCCTTTTATTATAGAAATTACCTAAAATTGGTCTTGTCAGCTAAATAACTTGTGAAGCCTTTATCCGATCATCACCAAATTTAGACAATATGTTGATGGGCAGAATATTTTGGTCGGGTTCAATAACTTACCATGTTATCTTAGTCACTACACACTTATGTCCCTCAGAATGGCCAAAACTGTACTAACAGTGTTCGCTCTCTAAATTTGCCTGACGTACAACCAATTATCACTAAACTTGGTCTCAAAAAAACAGGACAGTCGTATTTTGTGACATTTGGGGCTCTTGCTTAAATTACAATTAAATTATCACAAGCTCTGATTTATTAGGAATTCCTTTTTTTGGTAAAGAACATGAGGCATTTACTAAATGTGACTTTCTTTGAGGACAATTTGATCGTAAATTAAATGTGTTTAGCTACATTTTGAGACCTTATAGTTTTAACTGGTAAAACACCTGGTCTAGCCAGGAGTTCTGAGTTCAAATCTCAGTAGGGGAAAAATTACACTGTAGCTAAATACATACAATTTAATCAAGATCAGCACAGCTTTTGTGATAATCCTCAATCCATCATGCAATATCCACCAGCAACTATTTATTTAAACAATGACTGCTTTTAAACTACTTGACCAATTTTAACTGAACTGCACAGAAATATTGATTTGGTGTCCTCTTTCAAAATGTTCAAAGGAATAAATTCTGTGTTGAATTCTGGAAACTACCCCATCAGAAAAGAAGTAAAGTGACACAATGTTTAGGTATTCTGGTATTGCTGTATAACTTGGCAGGAAAGTTCCTTATGTAACCCTAAAAATATTCAAATCATATTGATTGGTTGAAAAATAGTATCCGCATGTGGCATGGGAAAAGGAAGTTGCAGGTATAATTTCAAAGTTATAACACTGTTGCATTAATTTTCCCTATGTGACCATCCATACACTTATTCAAGTCATATTTATTAAATAAAAACAAATGTTGCTAGGCATTATCAGAGTGTAGGGTCTTGTTTCAAGATAATTTGGCTTAAAAAAACATTATGTTGCCCTTTCCAGAGTGTTGCCCTTTGCTGCCAAAAAAACTCAGAAAGGGAGTAAAATAAAAAAATAAACGTTCTTTAATTAACCCTCTACATAAATTGTTCAAGGGATATTGATTAGTTCAAAGCAATGCTGAAATGTGGGATCAGAAAAATGGTAAAATGACAAATCTGAACGTTTTTCCTCTGCAACTGCTTGTCTGATTTCAAGTTCAGTTGCCAGAAATGTTTTTGTTTTTTTTCAAAATGTTGATGCATTTATCCAAAGACATATTTATAAACATATTTGATATGTTAATTCATGCATTTATTATGGCTATCAGGATATTCCCTCAAACTTCATGGTCATAATATGTTCTATACTCTTTAAAGCTCTTTAAGTGTTCAATATTCACTGGTAAAAGTAGTCTTTGACATTCGGGAAGTAAGTTGACTCACTCGGCTTGAACTCTCTACCCCTGGGTGACAACTCTATCCATTATCAATTGAGCAAATAGTAAAAGCGTTAGTGCACAACAGCTTAGTACGTGATTAAATCTGTTGAGACTGAATGCACTTTCCGAAACTTTCTGAGGCTTTGCCTTAATTCATATTATACAATACTGAATATGTCATATAGGTATAACAAACCTATCTTTAATCAACAAATTACCAAAATGTCATAAGATTTTGACTGATATTTGGTTATTATTTGACGCACATTTTACGGGACCTCCGAATAGCGCAAAGTGAAATCGACTGACTCTTCAGTATTTCGTACGGCTCCCTCGCGCATCTGTTACAGCCCTGGTTCTCTTGTGCATGGAATTCATCAGTGCATTAATCCTTCTCATGCGGATAGTGTTTCTCTCTTCGAACACTGCAGTCTTTATTTGGTCGAGAGTAAACGGGGAATTCATACGCCAATAGGTGTGCCAAACGACTGTAGCACATCTATACATGTGTATATTACACACACTATATATGTGCTAGTGCATGAGAACAGATACGAGTTGGCATTTCTGAACAGTGCAGGTTCAGATCAACTTGTCCCCCTGCTCAGTCTGATCAGAATCTTCAAAAGTTGCTTCAAAAGTTGATAGAATCTTCTTACAAGCTTGTGTAAGTAACATGTTAACTTGTGAAGATCTCAATCAGAGTATGCGGATGTACATGCTGATCTGAATATATACTGTTCACCAAAAGCAGTGTGTACCTCTTCCCACGATTATTTCGCTTGATTCCGTAAGACAGCTCAACCCATTCTGCACTGATTTTTTAAAAAATAGACCGTTTGCAGCATTGCATTTGGTAGAGTCCATAGTAAATTCTAGATATATAAAGATAGATGTTGAGATGACAAGCCAACAGTACAATACTATGAAATTAATATTCTGTGGTTTTGAGCCTTTAATTAGTGTGTTTGGTCGTGGCTTTGCTCGGACAAGATTCTCTCCGACGTTTGACAAAAGTTACTGTGACCTGCGTCATTCGTCTTTCACCAATAGGCTAACAGTCTATGTGGAAAAGCAGCCATTTGCTTGGAGAGTACGTAGTGTGGAGTACCGGTGTGAGAAACTGCGGCTAGGAAACACATATGATTATGTAAACTGGACGACGTGATATGACTGAAAAGTTTATGAAGTTGGAGTTTAGCCCCAATCAATCAATCAATCAATACTTCTGGTGACACAGACTTCATAAAATTGGTTCCAGCAGACAGAGGGTTGTCAGATTATGAACCTTTCAACATGTTCTGTGTATAGCTAAACGCTTAAAAGAGAATGGTCTTTTTAAGCGTTCATATTTGTAGATTTAATGTGACCACACATCTTAGTACATTCACGTTTACAATGTCAAGCAGCTGAGATAAATACGTACGTTTGTACGATGCACATCTGGGACCGATCGCAGATTGACTACAAGAGAAAGTTGATGCAACGCATCAATGTCGCCGGAAATGCATACTGCAGTTATGCATAACACTAACATTATAGTAGTTGAATAAACAGTTATCAACTGAGGGGCATATTGGAACATCAGGGGCGGGGTCAAGTGAAAATGTGTCATAACTTGCATTGTTTTGTCAACGAAGTGAATGATAATTGAAGCTAGCCTTTCATTGTTTATGATCAATCTCCATTCCATAGTAGGTTGACCATACACACAGCCAACTAATTATTGATCATACACAATAATGGAAATGAGTAATCTTGACAAGCATTAGTCTTAGTATGTATAAAGTGCTTTCATTAAGGAATAATTATAAGATTTGTGAATTCTTCATACACTTTTCAAGATGTTTGTCAGAATATTTTAATTCTATCATTTATCAATAAAACCACAAAACAGACAATTTAAGATTTGCATGCAATAGCACGTCATTTTATGTTTCCCCTATTAAAGTCAACATTTGACACCTTTGCAGCAATTTACTTTTAAAACAATGAGATAAGGGTTAAATCGCTGAAGACATGAGTTTTCTCTTTTTTTCAAAATTATATTAGCTTGGCATCCTAATTATATCATACCTTAACAAATGATGAAATGTAATCCAATATTTACAAATAAGACCACCTTCGAAATATAATATCAGCTAAACAGTTAAATCTCATTGAAATTGTTTTATAATTTAAACTTAATTTCGAACCTAAACTGAGCCCTACAACATGTTAATTTATTGTAATTCTTTCCTTCCTTTTTTATAATGAAAATAACAAACTACTCATGTTTTAAAATTATATTATGATGAGCGCCCTTGTGTCAATGATGCATAACAATATGCAGATCGGAAGCAATATGCCTTTAGGGAATTTAATGACACATTTAAAATTGTCAAGGACGAAATAATTTTGTACGAAAGACCCGATTCGTGACCTACATTCTTCTTCGCAGAGGTGTCGTTCTTGAAACTCTCTTTATAGGCAGAGTGTTCGTTCAAAGTCATTTTTCTATTAAAACCAGTTTGATCTCGGTTTGTTCTTTTCTTCATTTGTTTTGAACCAAATAAACATTTTAAATCACCTATAATTTACTATTTGTAAGTGAGTGTAAAGAGCGGCTCTCTGCAAAGGAGATTGATCTACGCAGTTGGTATTCGCAGGGACGTAGATAAGAGGGATAGGCAACTCAATCTGTACACCTGTTATCTGGTTAAAATATCACCCATAGACATAAAATTGTCAACATTTTCACATTTTGTAGCAATGAAAACTTTGAAGTCACATTTGGCACATAAACAAAACATACATATTCTGAAAGCTTAGGATCTCATCTACAGTTAGAAATACTATGAACAACTGGAATTCCTTTGTATTTTGAACAATGACTGGTTTAAAAGACACAGATATTGGGATTTCTGCATTATTTTATTTTTTTCCAAAAATTAATAGACTGTCATTTTTCATGAGGATAACATATTATCAAAATGTGAAGTATATTGAAATACTTTTATCTACTGCAATAGAAGAATGTTTAAACTTTCAGAAAATATTTTTTTTATTATCATATCTTGAACAATTTTTTGGGATAGGGGCGTCTCGCCACTATCTCATAGCGAAGCTGCTTTCGAAAAGTCGAATTTAAAGCTGCAACCGCAGTCCACATGTGTATACCTACACCAAAATCGAGTTTTGATTGGTTATAATCTGCCTTTTCAACGATTTCATTGGTTCGACCGAATCACAAAACCCTCCGCTGCATAAATTTATGAGACAAAATAGTTTCTATGAATGAAACTCACTCTGAACTATGGTTGACCTTAAGGTCAGTAGTGTGAGGTAACGTCGACCGTTCTGTGACCCCATTAGTTTACAACAGTCGACTTAAAGAGAAATGTGCAAAGCACTGTAAATACAATTATTGAAAGGAGTTGAAACCATTGTGGCAAAAGTAGAAATTGCCTACGAAAAGCAATTTCCCCTTTTGTCACAATGTTTTCGATTGTCGTCTGCTGCACATGCGTCTGTAGGCGGAAAATGGTTACATCCTTCCCATGGAAGCGGAACCCTTTCCGTGATACTATAACAGTTCGAATATTTAAAAAATATTGTTGAAAATGGAGCTATTGCTGACAATGAGCAATTCCTCCTTTTCACACAATGCTTTCAAACACGTTTCAAATTAATTCTTTTCATATTTAAACGTTTTACTATGGACGTTCTTTCCCTCTTTCTCCCTTCCGGACACATTTTGAATAACATGCTAGAGATGAATGATTACGAGCAATTTTGCCTTACATCAAGGGGAAAAATATATAGTTGAAACCTTTGTGGAAAAAGAGGAAATGGGTCATGATAAACAATTCTGCAGCCGTCTGCTGCACATGCGTCAAAAAGCGACTGTAAGCGGGAAAGGGTTGAACCGTTCCCGTTATAGCTACTTAGTTACAAACAAATGTTGAAAGTATATTTGCAAACGGAGCAATTGCTGACAATGAGCAATTTCTCCTTTTCAAACAATGCTTTGAAACATGAATCAAATTGTTTCTATAACCTAGATAACGAAAACATTTGTCTACAGTTATTATTTTAACCTTTGCCCCTTTTAGACACATTTGACTAACCTTAACAGATGAATGATAATCAACAAGTTTGTCTTTTTCCACAATGTTTTCATCACTATTCAAAATCATACTTTTATTAATTCAGGTCAATAGTTATGCCTTAGTTCAATGCTGTTTGCTGTATATTTAGTCTATGTGGTCAAGGTTAAGGAATACTGTAAACAAACTTGTTACAACATAATTCGTCCAAAGAGAGAGGTCCTACTGTGTATACATGCCATGAAATAATGTTACAAACGGTCTCACCGCTACTGGGGAATTGTTGGTAAAACAGGTCGCGTTTTGTGTTGAATATTCTCATGTGTCGCTGTATGTAGACCCTACTAGGAAATAGAAATTAAATCTACAAATTATAGATAAGTTAATTTCAACATTGATTGATTGGGATTTAACGCCGTTTTTAACATTTCTTCAGTCATATCACGGCGGCCAGTTCACCTACAAATGTATTTCCTGGTTTTCTCAAACCAGTACTCCTCACAACAATCTTCCCAAGCAACTGGCTGCGTTTCCACATAGACTTAGCCATTGGTGAAAGACGAATGACGCATGTCGCATTGACTTTTGTCAAACGTCGGAAAGAAATTTGGCCGAATTTGTCAACACATCCGAGTTATAACCGCAAGGTCATAATTTATTTTATTATTGAGAAGCTTCTAACGATTTTGGGACTAAAATTATAATGTATATGCATTTGCGTTAATTTAAGACTCAACGTTCATCAACGTGTAATATAGTCCTAGATGTATCTGTTGACAAATAAACTAGAAATGTAGTCTAAATAGGTTTTTGAAAATTAACCTTGACGGTCCGGTCCCGTTTCGGAGATACAATTAAATTGCAAATACTTTACAAATACCATAATCTAAGCTGACGTGTTTTGACGCATCGAACCAGTCTTCTGTAATCAATACTTGAGTTGTCTCCGTCTGTAAAGCTTGGAGGTATAATCCGGCGTCCGGCCGGCTGTCTGCCTGAATGTGCATTCGTCCGTCCGTCATGGATTGCATGTATTGGTTAACACGTTGTTTCTGTATGGCAGATTTATTTCAAAGTGGTTACAATTATACCCGTGTGATCAGGAGAACGGCAAAGTACTAGGTACATAACTCTGGTCTGTTTTTTTCAGTTATCTCCATTTTTCCTTATTTAGTTCAGCGATTGTCTCAATTAACTTTCATTGTATCAATTTCAAACTTGGTTTGTATGTAACTTATGACCTACAGATTTGCAGTGCACCATTACCATAAATTTAGCATGCTGCGTTTGGAGTGTGTATATTTTTGTCTTTCAATGTTCTCCCTTATTATATGCAACACATGCGTTCCGTGAAATTCCCCTTTTCGTTAATGAGTGCTTCCCCAAGACTTGTACTTCGTCAAATCTAGTCTGTTTTTTAGGTGTAAACTCAATTTTTTCATTTCTTCGGTTATTGTCTCAATATATGTCCAATATATCAATTTAAGACTTGGTGTATAGGAAACTCAGAGCTGCAATTGTGCAGTGCAAAAGAAACATAACTCTATCATGCTTTCGATCGTCTTTCATTTATCAGCATGATTACAATATACATTGTTGATCTTTAGTGCTTTCTGAACTAGAAATATTTTAATTAAGGGTAGCTGCTCGGTTTTTTTTTGTCAATCTTTTGTCCTTCGATATTTTGTTTATACAAGAAAATGGTAAAACTTTGACAAATGAGGTATATGTTATTGGCAGGCAATATGTGTTGCTTCAAACATTTTTGGTTTGGTTTGTTTAAAGGTCATTGTTTCATTGTTTCAACAATGTTTGTCCATATGATCTATGCCATATGTTTTCAATTTACATATGCCCCCTATACCATCAGCGCTTTCAGCGCTTTGATTAGTTTTACTTGCTACAAACGTTGACACGGGTGATATTTTAGTATTCAATTTAGTTGCTTATCCCTCTTATCTACGTCCCTGGTATTCGCGAGTCACGCGATCAACAGTTTTAGCTTAGAAACAGTTCATATTTTAGATATACATGGATAAACATTATAAAATGAATTCCTCACAAATCAAGACATCTCTTTGAACATGAAAATAACATTCAGTAAATTAAGATTGCTATTTTAAAGGAGAATTCGACGTGAATTTTACTTGATATTGACACGTAACAGTCTGCTTGCTGCAAGTCTCATGGGGACGGTTTTGTCTTCGTAAATAAAACCCACAAAAAAGAGATGCGAGTCAAAATAAAGAAAGTACTAATACTTAAAACATCGGAATATTTATTTCATTTTAGATGTGTCATAACTTAGTGTTTTTAAACAAACGCAATGGTAATATGTTCAAGACATTTAAATTTGTTTTTTTCTAATAATAACTCCTCCTCCCATGTGATTTCCGAAAACTAATAAATTGAGCTGCGAAATCAGTATCGTACGTATACATGAGAATTCAACACTTGACCTCAAACTTGGTCTGGCGTTTGATCTATGACTATCCGATCTAGAGCTTTTCCAGTGGATGCACATATTGTGTTTAAAGTTGATGCGTGTATACAACAAGTCTGCAGACGACTGTCGAATATAATGAAAATATAAAGAGAGTTTTATCATTAAAAAGTTAATTTGTTATTGTCAAAAAACGGATAAATTGCTTATCATGAGCAAGTTCTCCTCTTTGCCAAAATGTTTTCAAAAGTCGTCTGCTGCTGAGGCGTCGTAAAGTTACTGTATGAGAGAAAGTGACCTCTCCGCACTCCCGAAGCAGACATAATACATGTGCATATAAATACGGTATTCATATGTCCCTTCTCGAAGCGAGTATATTGATTTTGAGTGCAGTTTATACTGACAAAAATAAATAATTTGAGAACACTAATGTTCATATCACTCCGTCCATGAAAGGACCTGTTAAATATATGTGGATATCCTTTAACAGGGCCCATCCCCGCTTCGACTTTTCTGATCCAGACATTAACACAGCTGAGTCATTCTTAGCATGGCGGGCTCATTATTGAATCATCAGTAGCCAATCAAAACACGTATATCTTTGGTATATGTCTCTTATACGTCACGATTAACCAATCAAATGTGCAGATTTTTAATTAAGACAACAGGTGCCCCCGCGTTTGGTATTTAAATAAGTCCGCCTAAAAAATTAAGCATCACTCAACCTGACTCTTTGTGTCTGAACTGAGCTGCTTATCTTCTGTGAAGAATTATCATCAAAACTCTCTGAAAATGGTAAGTACAATTACACATATTTGAAATAGTATTTCTTTTAATTGATCATGAATTCTGAACAGCCGATATAATTGCCCGTCCCATCAAAAAATATGTTCATGATGTAATCAGACTGAGGGGATGCTGTGCGTGTGTGATTAATGGCGGATGGCGGCTTGAAGTCGTTGAGATATTCACGAAAGTTGGTTGCGTTTAGGTTGTTTACATTTCATAAGGAATTTTCTTCATCTTAAACGGCGTTCTTCTTTAATCAAGTGTAAGACATGTGCAATTGGGGTAGATTCAGATCGCCCTGCGCATCCGCACAGTCGGATCTGGTAACACATATTTGCAATATCCGCCATATTGATTTTAGTCCAAATCTTGTCCGCCCTATCGATTTAGGTCTCATTCTGAATATATTTGTATATTTATAGTTTTTATTGAAAAGAGTCAAAAACAATTGTTGCGAAACGAGCCTTTTGTCATAATGTATTGAGAAGTCGTCTGCTTGAGGGAAATATGTTTAAATTATGACTCATTGTGATCGACTTATACCCTTTGCATAATAATGAAATTCCTTTTCAATGACCTGTTAATGGTTATATTTCTATTCATCCGTAAATCATCGGCATTAAAACATGGGATTTTTTTGTTTACATTTGATAAAATTGTTAGAAAAGGGGATTATTTTGTTAATGAACATTCTCCTTTTCCAAAAAATAGTTTCTAACAGGTGCTTGCTGCTATAATATCCTATGCCATTTGAGGGAAAGGGTTGACCAATTTTCACATTTTTTTTTTAGTTGAATTGTAGGTAATTGTATTGTAGATCCCTTCCCTCATATGGACACTTTCTGACACCTCGGCAGCATAAGCCTTGGTGCAAAAGGAGAATTTCTATTTGCTTTTAATATATATTCAATAAGTGTATTTTCATTTCTAAAGATTTCATATTTATGCCTATATTTCCTTTGAAGTTGTTTGCTACCAATTTACAGTATGATGGAAAGAGTTAAGCGCGTTTAATGGCAACATCATAAGTATTTGCAGCCTTTGGATCAGCGCTTTTCCACCAATTATATTAGGGGCCGATCTTCACTTCAGCTACTTCACAATTAAAAAGGCCATATTTTTTCACAATGTTGCAAAAAAATAGTTACAAATGAAAGGTTAAATTCACATTTATAACAAACAAATGAAATGTACACTTGCATAACTGCATATACTTTCTGTTTCGGTAACTTGAACAATATTAATATTGAAAACAAACTGTGTCGCGCAATGGAAAATATTATGTTAAACCATTGAAAAAGGTGTCTTGTCTGACAATTCACAGAAAACATTTTGCTTGTATTTTTAAAATGAAAAATGTTCCTGCTTCAGTTATTAATACCGAGACAATGTTTGATCTTGGCAGCAGACGACTTAGGATATATTTTGTCATAAAATGGAAAATCTCCAATTGAATGGATAACCTTTTACTAAAAGTGGAAAACATTGTGGCAAAAAGAGCAATTTCTGCTTTTGTCACCGTTTTCAAAAAGAAGCACATTTTCAGTGAGTCATCCGGGCCTCATGGTTGTTTTGTTCTTTTTCAGCGTGAATGTATCTCCATCCATGTAGGCCAGGCTGGTGTCCAGATGGGAAATGCTTGTTGGGAACTCTATTGTCTTGAACACGGGATCCAGCCCGATGGTCAGATGCCCAGTGACAAGACCATTGGAGGTGGGGATGATTCCTTCAACACCTTCTTTAGTGAGACAGGAGCCGGAAAACATGTACCTAGGGCCGTCTTTGTGGACTTGGAACCCACTGTTGTTGGTAAGTGTTGCTTTGCTTTATTATTCAACGTCTCCCACAGACAACTCTGAAAACATTTTTTCTAAAACATGAAAGGTCTCCTTTAATTATTGAAGGGTTGAAAAAGGTTTAGGCAAAAAAAGAAATATTTATCATATTTATCAATTTCTACCTTTGCCAAAGGCACGACGGTCATGGTGGATTGCCCTTGGGCAAGGCGCATATTTAGCCTAGTACTGGTTTGTTTACAAGGGATCATGAAAAACTGTTGCTGTGATATAACTGAAATAATGTTGAAAGCGGCGTTAAACCCTAATTAAACAACAAAGAAAACAAACCTTTGTCAAAGTATTTTTAGGAGGCATCGGAAAGTGTTTCTATTTATTTTAACTTTTCCAATTGCAGCAGTCAACTTTGCAAACATTTAATTCTTGACAAAAATGAGGAAATGAATAATTATTGAAAAGAGTTGAAATATTGTGGCTAAATGTTTAATATCTCAAAACCTATTCCACTTTTGCCACAGTGATTAAAAATGTGTCTGCATCATGTTTTTTGTTTGTTTTGGTCACAAATACTTGTAAATGCAGCTGATCTTGAGCAGTTATTCCTCATTTGCAAATTTTCCTCTAAAAACCCGGTGCATTAAGTTGTACATAGGTTCCGGGCAAGTTGTGATTAACCCTTTCCCACACACAGCAAATCTGTAGCAGACGACTTTGAAAGTAATTAGTGAAAAGTTCTCTAAATGTATGTATAATTACTGAGAAGAGATGAAAACATTGTAGAAAATGGAGAAATTGCGCGTTTTGAGCAATTTCTTCTTTCGTCGCCATGTTTTCAAAAAGCTGTCTGCTGTAGAGGCGTGTGAAAGAGTTAAAAAGCATCTTGTGGCACTATCAGTCACTCACATTTTCAGTGGATAATAACAAATTTCACGAAAATAAAAACCAATAAATTCTCATTTATTTCGCTCTGCAGCAAATAACTGGAAAACGTGCATTGATTCAATGCACGTTTTCCAGTTATTTGCAATTTGATGGCTTTGAAAGCCAGATGCATAACATATAATTATTCAATATGTTAACAGTGGGAAAAGGAGATTTATTCTTTTCACAAATGTTTTTTATGTTGTTCACTCAAAAACTAAATTCTATAGGATTCTTATTTAACGGGCAACCTAAGCCCTAAGGTAGACTTGTGCACTTTCAAGAAGTCACAACTGTCAGGAGACGATAGTTTCCGTTTGGATTTTCGGTGGTGAAAGTAGCTTATGACAATATAGATCCCTATTCAACAAAAGTATCAACCGCATACACGAAATCTACATCAGACTACTTTGAAAACATCTTGACGAAATTATTTAAATTTAAATTATTGAATACTTTGAAAACATTTTGAAAAATGGAGAAATTGCTCATTCAGAGGCGTCTGAAAGCATCTGTATGTAGAAAATGGCTAAAACATAACATCCTTTATCTAAAGCATATTGTGATTTTTTCATTTAACCTTTTAGATGAGGTCAGAACTGGTACCTACAGACAGCTGTTCCACCCAGAGCAACTGATCACCGGCAAAGAAGATGCAGCCAACAATTATGCCCGTGGCCACTACACCATTGGTAAGGAAATCGTTGATCTTGTCCTGGATAGAATTAGGAAATTGGCGGACCAATGTACCGGACTCCAGGGTTTCCTCATCTTCCACTCCTTCGGTGGTGGCACTGGATCTGGTTTTACCTCTCTCCTTATGGAAAGATTGAGCGTTGACTATGGCAAGAAATCTAAACTTGAATTCGCTATATACCCAGCTCCACAGATTGCTACAGCTGTTGTTGAGCCTTACAACTCGATCCTGACCACCCATACCACCCTTGAACACTCGGACTGTGCCTTCATGGTTGACAACGAAGCCATATACGATATCTGTCGACGTAACTTGGACATCGAGAGACCAACCTACACTAACTTGAACAGACTGCTCGGCCAGATTGTATCCTCTATCACCGCCTCTCTCCGATTCGATGGTGCCCTAAACGTTGACTTGACAGAGTTCCAGACCAACTTGGTTCCTTACCCACGTATCCACTTCCCTCTTGCCACCTACTCTCCAGTCATATCTGCTGAGAAGGCTTACCACGAACAGCTCTCTGTTGCTGAGATCACAAATGCTTGCTTTGAGCCAGCCAATCAGATGGTAAAGTGTGACCCACGTCACGGTAAATACATGGCTTGCTGCATGTTGTACAGAGGTGATGTGGTACCCAAGGATGTCAATGCCGCCATTGCAACCATCAAGACCAAGAGAACCATCCAGTTTGTTGATTGGTGTCCAACTGGTTTCAAGGTCGGTATCAACTACCAGCCACCAACCGTTGTACCTGGTGGTGATCTTGCCAAGGTCCAGAGAGCTGTATGTATGCTGAGTAACACCACAGCAATTGCTGAAGCCTGGGCTCGTCTTGATCACAAGTTTGATCTTATGTATGCCAAAAGGGCTTTTGTCCACTGGTATGTTGGAGAGGGTATGGAGGAAGGAGAGTTCTCCGAGGCACGTGAAGATCTTGCTGCCCTTGAGAAAGATTATGAAGAAGTTGGTGTCGACTCTGCAGATCAAGAGGGTGATGAGGAAGGGGAGGAATATTAAATGCTACCAACACCATATGATACATTCACACTAAACAAAAACATTTATACGCTCTTTAGTTTATCTGGCATTAGTCATCTTTTGAATAAAAGTGCATATTATGAATCTTTTTTTCTTCCTTTTAATGATTTTGTTGGACGGATTGGATTGCTTTAGCAATTCCGGTCTATAGATTGGCGATGTCTGTCTGTCCGTCAACATTTTGGTTAAAATTCAGGTTGAGTCAAAATCTCCGTACTGGAAAGGGTTACAAACTTGAAACATTGCCTGAAGGTAACCAGTAACAAGTTCTATTGATTTCTATGGTTACTTTGACCTTGGTTTGTCAATTTTCAATGTCAAATTGCCGACAATCCGGCCTTATCGTCTTCAGCGGTTTCTTGTATTAAATACTCAATTATATAAGCATTATTCTACATGTATTTATTGAAGCCAACATTTTATATTTAGCTCAAGGCTAGGTATTGGGATAACTGTGTTAATGGACAATTCTGCAGCCGATGACTTTGAATGGATGGAAAATCTCTATAATTGAATGGATAACCTATGACTAAACGTGGAAAACATTGTGGCAAAAGGAGAAATTGCTCATTTTGAGCAATTTCTTCTTTTGTCACTAAGTTTTCAAAAAGCCATCTGCTGCAGATGCGTCTATATGGGGGAAAGGGTTAAGCAGCTTCTTTTTATACCACTGGGTTCATAGCAGGCAAATGTCACAGGAATGATCTTTTTGTGGTCATTTATACAAACATTCAACGGATAAAATTAAATTCATAAATTTGATTGCTGCTACAAGGGGGATAAAATTGCAGAACAAAAAAAATCATTAGCTCCGAGTGTGCTGGCTGCATCATGGAAGGAGCCGTTTTATTCTAATATAAGTTGACTGAAATTGACTACAAAAATTGTTCATGTCATTCGGTCTGAATTGTTGAAAAACAAATTAAGTGGCAGCAAAGAATGATATTACAAAACCTTTCAAGTGCCAGTCTAATTTCACAAATAATGTGAGAAATGTTTCTGAAGGAGTCTAAAATCTGCGTTTAATTTATGATGAAATTGGGCCTCATGGCCCTCTTGTTTTTGTCAGACCATCTTGTCACTTATTTCCCATCTTTGGCAGGAGACATCCATGTTACACTCAGGTTGTTGAATAATACTTGTGTTGCAGCAATCTTTAATTTTAATATTATTCTTTCAAATCTGCTGCAGACACCTGAAGAAGTACAAAAATCTAATGGATGTTGAAAGTGCAATAATATTGAGTTAAAAACATCGCAAACTTGAAAATGGCTCTAACTAGATTGTCAAAAGTTGAATGCTGTAGATGGTTCTACATGTCAGAGAATTTTGGACCCACAATATATGTCATCAGCAGCTGTCGTTGAGCTTGAACCCTTTCAGACATACAACAAATCTCAAGCAGCCGACTTAAAAAATAGCTAAAAATACAAGCCAGAACTAGTGATAAGAGTGTTACAAAAGGAGAAAATTGCTCATGAGCAATTCATCCTTTTGTAACTCTGTTTTCAGAAGTCGTCGGCTGCATATGCGTCTCTAAGTTGGGAAGGCGGTTAAATTCCAGTGTTTGTTTGGGGTTTTTGCAGCACTTTCAACAATTTTATGTCTATTTATCCTGACACTAGTGACTAGGTCGTAATGCTTATGCAACAATCCGAGAAAGCTGTTTATTCCAATTCTAGCTCCACTGGCTGAAAGCTTGTGTCATGGCGAATTGTGTGCCCGTTAAAGTTTTGCTTCTAAAGACTTCTCCCTATCCTCTCCTAAGTTCCTGATAAACTTTCATGATGGATGCAAAATGTTGATGACCGCCGTACAAAAGGCAATCACAAATAACTCGTCTTGAGCATTTTGTGCTCTGGTGAGCGAAAAAGTTGAAAACATTTTGGCAAAAGGAGAAGGTGCGCATTTTTTCACAAAAGTCATCATCTGCAGAAGCATCACTCCTTATTTGTGAAGGGGTTAAATTAGTCCTTTTAAAAGCTGCATGGAAATCGAACCCAAATGCCTTGGATCACGAGGCTGGTAATCTTATTTGGGTAACTATCCTTTTCCACAGACAACTGAACACATCTTGGCAAAATATGAAAAAAGTTTGAAATAAAAGTATAATCATTGAATAGGGTTGAAAAACATTGTGCAAAAGAAAATTCCCTGTTATGGTTTCAAAAGTCCGCCTCTATATGTGGGGATTGATTGATTGGGGTTTAATGCTGTTTTCAACAATTTTTTAGTCTTATCACGGCAGCCAGTTCACCTACTTGTATGGTTCCTGGTTTTCTCACACCTGTTCTCCACACAACATACTTTCTAAGCAACTGGCTCCTTTTCCACATAGACTGTTAGCCCATTGGTGAATGACGCTTGTCACAGTGACTTTTCTCAAACGTCGGAAAGATTGTTGGCTGAGCTGGGGTTCAACTCACATCACCTGGATTGAGAGCCCACGTCACTACAGTCTGAGCTACCGGGGCTCGGCTGTATATGTGGAAAAGGGATAAAGAGGAGTACATGTATTCAGGTCACATTGTCACAAAGATCTGAGTGAATTGGTGTATCTTCCACCATTTCACCATACAAGCATTTCTATGTCTGCTGGAGAACAGTCTGTTAAACCCTTTACCTCTTATAGACGCTTTCTGATGCCTCTGCAGTCAACCGATTTTGAAAACATGGTGACAAAAGAAGAAATTGCTCAAACGAGCAATTACTCCTTTCCCACCATATTATGGTTATACATTTATTTATAGAGATCTTCCATATTTTTGTCCACATGTTTTCAAAGTTGTCTGCTGCAGATTTGTTGCACATGTGTCAAAGCTGTAACAGGTGAACAAATGAAGACCAAAAAGTCACTTTAAATTGAATTGAAAACATTGGGGAAAAAATTATTGCTTTATTTGTAAATGGTACCACTACATTTACAAAGAAACTGATTTACAACTCAAATTTTGGGTACATTAACCATTTCCCACAAATTAACTTCAAAATGGGAAAGTATTTTTGGACAAATAGATTTTATAATCTCACCTGAGCACAAAATGTTCAAGGCGAGTTATTTTGACAGCCCTATGTCTTTAGTCCGCTTGTCAACATTTTCTTCATTGTAACTAGTAGGTCAATTTGCATATTTTCAAAAGTTTTCACTATAGCCATATAAGGCAAAACAGCCCTGGCACTGATGGCCATGTTTTTCATGCAATCAACATAGCTTGATGGAATCAGATGGAGGATCACACAAAGCACATTCCTACAAAAAAATTCACTATAGCCATTAACCCTTTCCCTCATACAACAATTCTGCAGCAGACAACTTTGAACATATTTTGTCAAAAGATAAAAAATCTTGATAATTGAATGCCTAAAAGTGGAAAACATTGTGGCAAAAGGAGAAATTGCTCGTTTTGAGCAATTTCTTCTTTTGTCACTATGTTTTCAAAAAGCCATCTGCTACAGAGGTGTCAGAAAGCATCTATATGAGGGAAAGGGTTAAAGGCAAGGGCCTCGCCCCCTAGCAAATACGTTATCTTTTACTACTCAACAGTGTTTGAAGTCCAATTGAGGATCACCGAGGAATATTTGAATATTTCTACAAAATCATTTGGAAAGAGACCAAATACTTTTCTTCAAGATTTTTAAAGTCTTCACTAAAGCCATTTAAGGAAAAAAACATTTCTTGAGGGTATTTGATAGAAGGTCACCCAGGGAATATTCCTACAAATTTATTTGAAAATTGGCCAACTGGTTTTGGAAGAGAACATTTTTAAGTTTGTTTTCTTTAGGTTGCCATCGAAGTCATAAGTCTGCATGGTTCAAGAACATTTGAAGGATTGTAGGTGAGTACATTGAGAGGAGTCTATGATGTAACATCCCAATTGACCCACTGGTAACAGAGAAGATGTTGACGTATGATGCATGCTGGACAAAAGACGATCACAATAACTCATCTTGAGCTCTTTATGCTCATGTGAGCTCAACAAGCAAACGCAAATGCTCCAAGTCAAAATAGGTGCATTTCTGACTTATTACTTATGCCCGAGTTATGAGACTGTAAGACATGCATATGGTTCCTAGTAACATGTGTACTAAGTTTTATAAAATGTGGAATGTTCAACGCCAAGGGTATCACGATACCCCAACTTTTTTTTTCGAAAAACAGACGAGCTAAAAATATACACAGATACATGGATTTGCCATGGCATAAGCTTTCAGCCAGTGGAGCTATAATCAATGATGACAACACCAGTTTCAGTCTGCAGGAAATCAGTGGAACAAGGTTTGACTATGTGTTGATAAGGAAGCACATTCTTTTTGTAATGAAAAGAATGACTTTTAAATAAATGAAACAAATCAGACGACTATAAAAAATAAACAGTAACAGCAAGTAAGGTAATCTAGCCATATTTAATAGAACACCATTAGAGAATTACATTTCATCCTAGGGTAGAAAACCTCTGCTTAACCCTTTCCCTCATATAGACGCTTTCTGACGCCTCTGCTGCAGACAGCTTTTTGAAAACATAGTGACAAAAGAAGAAATTGCACAAAACGTGCAATTTCTCCTTTTGTCACAATGTTTTCCACTTTTAGTCATAGGTTATCCATTCAATTATGGAGATTTTCTATGTTTTGTCAAAATACGTTCAAAGTCGTCTGCTGCAGAATTGTTGTATGAGGGAAAGGGTTAAAGATTTCCCACATACAACATATTTGCAGTATACAACTTTGAAACCATGTATCAAATATTTGGAAACTCTCTGTATAAAATGAGAAGAATAATTGACTAGAGTTGAAAAGAGTGAAGCAAATAGAGTAAAAGAAGTTTTTTAAAAATTTCTTTAACGGCTATGGCAGCCAGAAATAGACATGTTCATGTATCTTAAAACATTCTCACTTTCCAACATACAATAAATATGCAGCAGACGACTTCGAAAACATTTAGTTGAACATTTTTTGGAAAGTTGATATAAATGATAATTGAACACAAAAGAAATTATTGTAGCAAAAGTAGAAATGGCTCATGATGAGCGATTTCTCCCTTTTCCTCAAAGTTTTTAAAAGCCGTCTGCTGCAGAGGAGTCAGAAAGCATCCATATGTGGGAGAGGGAGTTTGCTTTGAGGTTCACTCTTAAAAGACCCAGAAAAGAACCGAGATTTTTATAAGAGGTGCACATCTTCAATTCTCATTTAACTTCAACACCCAGCATCAGTGAGATGGTTCTTTGCTGTACCCACAATAAAGATTAAATTGCTTAAAGCTTTCCCACATAAACAGATACTTTCTGACGCCTTTGCAGCAGACAACTTTTGAAAAGATTGTGGCAAAAGGGGAAATTATCATCATGTGTAAGTTCCTCTTTTAATAGCTAAAAAGTTTCCAACATTCATATATAGTAAAATCCTTTTGTTTATAGCTACTTTTCATATATTAGCCTAGATGTTTTCAAAAGTTGTCTGCTGCAGATTTGCTGACTCAGAATGTGAGACAGTGTTGATAAGACAATTGTTATCAAACATGACTGTGATGATCACCAATAGTACATCTGGCACTCATGTGTAAGTTATGACTCCATTTTCAAAGTTTTCAAAAGGTCAACAATTTCAGTACCAGATGACCAGTCTAAGATTTTAGCTTTAAGGTTGAGTTCAGAAGCTTCTCCATCCATACATCCGAGTTTTTTCAGCTTCTTCCAGAGGGAGTAACTCTTTCTTGGGCACACATAGTCCTTTTCTTGAAGTTTCAAAGCCGGACACAAATCGTTACTTCCATCCCCTACATAAATTATCTGCTTGTATGTGGTTTCATTCCCATTCTTTTTCACATGTTCCTCCAAAATGTGACCTTTACATAAGTTCTGTGTGCTCAAGTCGCACCAATCTTGATCGTGATAGAACTCTATCTGAAGACAACCTTTCTCATCAAAATGAGCTGGATTCGTATAAACATCACTAACAATGTGGTCAATCTTGGCAAATTCCAGAGCAAACTCGATGAACTTGGAATTGGAATCAGAAATGACGATCACATCAAAGTCATCACTATCTAAGTACTTAAGTAAGTCCATCATGCCCTCGGTCAATGGCAGACCTTCAATGTTATCCTTCAGGTCTTTTTCAGTCACGCCATGTTTATGAAGGTGTTCAAATATTGCACGCATGTAGTGCGTCCAGCATTTGTCACTGTATAATTTTTTTATATCTTGTGGGACGTCTCCCTCTGGACACAAAGTTGTTATATGGATATCACTATTACCATCAATTATCGTGTGGTCGAAATCAAATGCTACAAGAACCTTTTTCTTCATTTCTTTGCCTTGTTCCATCTGAAACAGAGAGCATGAAATATTAAAATTTATTACATCATTAGCCCTTTCCCATAATCAGACACTTTCTGATGCCGCTGCAGCAGATGACTTTTAAAAACATTGTGGAAAAAGGAGAAATTTTTCATAATCTCAATGATAGAATACTTTTTTTTCACACCATTTTGAACCTAGGAGTAAACTTGTCTCCTTTAATTACCACATTAGCAATTAATTAAAAAAAATATTGTACCTCCCTTTCATGCTTACCGGTACCAACCCTCCAGATTCAATTCGATATTGTGAGTCTCACGATTTGAATTGGATGACCCTAAGGCTTAAGTCCTAACCCCACGATCATGAGCTAAAAGCTCATGATTTTTGAAATGATGAGGATAATTCCTAAATGCTCTGATAATTACTTTGACAATTTTCTTATTGCCCCTTCTTAACATATTGTCACTGATTAAAGGGCCTTTTCTTTCAACAAGTTCAAAACAATGTGTGTCTTTCAACTAATGATTACACAATAATTGATTGTCCCTGTATCATTAGATTAACACAAGTTATCTAGTGGTATCCATTGTTTCTTTTGAAATTGTGTTTAAATAAAATGTAGGCCATGGACCAGTAGTACTGGTAACTTACCAAGGAAACGCTGTGTTTTAACTGAAAGTCGCGTGAAACACCATACAATCAATCATCGCAAAGAAGATCTCACACTTTGACATCATGACCCCCCCCCCTTAATAGTGGTATAGAATCAAAAGTGTAATGGTACAAAGTTCCTGACACCCACTGATGGCAACACAAAATCGGATCCGGCAGTTAAAGGGCTTACTAAAACGAAAGTAGTCGTTTCGTAACCTGTCCTTTTAATTTAGTAACCGAAAAAAATTGGCTGAGCACTGCGTAACCGAACAGTTTCGTACCCAGAAAACGTTCAGCTGTTTCGTAACTGTTACTGTTTTGTACCTGAAAATTAATCGGCTGTTTTGTACCCGAAAATAAATTGGTTGTTTCGTACCCGAAATTAAATTGGCTGTTTTGTAACCGAAAATGTATCAGCTGTTTCGTAACCAAACTATCATTGGCTGTTTCATACCCGAAAATGTATGGGCTGTTTCTTAACCGAAAAATTGTAATTAAAATTTGGATGTTATTAAAAATTAAACTGTTATAAATTTGTAATGATAAATGGTAGGGCTGTGGATTGCCAGGCTGGTGGTGATCCGTTCCGAACCACGAATCGGGTCTAACGATTCACAGATCGAACCACGAATTCCATTACAACGATAAAGTCTTAAAGACTATATAGATATATTTGTATTTTTATCCTGTGATCAACTTTATCATTCTAATACCATACAAAACAGTCTGATTACAAATATATGCTTTGAAATAAACAGGAATTATTTTAACAACATACTGTTTTATTGTCATTATCAAGTGACCCCTTTGTGCGACCAATATCTTATCATGTTACGTCTTTGACTGACAAAACAAACAAAACTTGTGTGGCCTGATTATAGATATCTCCGAAGAAAATTTCAAGATAGAACCTACTACTTACTACTAAACAGGGTTGTCAAAATGTTTTGTTGTAACTGATCAAATGAGAAAAGTAACCAATCAGGCTTGGGGTCTGGTCAAGGGCGAATCCCTGGTAGGGTGCCCAGGGCAGCAAAACTAACAGATCAAAAAGTGATTTTAACAGATGATTTTGATGGGCAATTGGTTAATTTTGAAAACTCTGAGACTATCAAAGATATTGCTTGATTGATTGATTGGGGTTTAACGCCGTTTTTAACAATTTCTCAGTTATATCACGGCGGCCAGTCCACCTATGCATGCATTTCCTGGTTTTCTCACACCATGAGTACTCCACACAACAATCTTCCCAAGCAACTGGCTGCTTTTCCACAGACTTAGCCCATTGGTGGAAGACGAATGACGCATGTCGCATTGACTTTTGTCAATCGTCAGAAAAGAAAGTTGGCCGAGCCGGGATTCGAACTCACAACCCCTGGAATGACAGCCCGCGTCGCTACCGGGGCTCGGCCAAAGATATTGCACTGTTGTGATAGTGTAACTCCAACAAATTGAAGACAAATTATTTTGAGCAACATTAGGAGCTCAATTAGATATCTGTTACGAAACACCCAATTCATTTTCGGGTTACAAAACGTCCAATATATTTCTGGGTACGAAACAACAGCAGATTTATTTTCGGGTAAGAAACAACCAATTTATTTTTGGGTACAAAACAGTATCAGTTACCAAACAGACAAACATTTTTCGGGTATGACCAAACCGCCATTTTTTTTCTGTATGAAACGGACAGGTTATGAAACGTCTGGACCCACTAAAACGTAATCCTTAACCCTTTCCCTCATAATAGACCCTTTCTGACGCCTCTGCAGCAGACGGCTTTTTGAAAACATAGTGACAAAAGAAGAAATTGCACAAAACGTGCAATTTCTCCTTTTGCCACAATGTTTTCCACTTTAAGTCATAGGTTATCCATTCAATTATGGAGATTTTTTATTTTTTGACAAAATAGGTTCAAAGTCGTCTGCTGTAGAATTGCTGTATGAGGGAAATGGTTAATACTAATAATAGAAAGAAATCGCATTTATAAGCTCATTTTTTTTATTTTATGTGACAAGTACAAAAACACTTTTACAAAATGTCTAAAAGTATTGTAAAGTTCGTGAATGTGCTATCAAATTAAAAATTATGAAAACATTAAACATATGGCCATTATACAATAAAAAGCTGTTTTCGTAACAGCCAAGTTGTTTTCGCGAAAACAGGTGGTTTTCGGTATTCGGTATCTAGCTATACCGCTCTTATAATTATTTTGACAGCAAGAAGTCAACAACATCTGATGTATATCAATTAACAACAAATATTTTAAATTTCACAACGAATCACAACCTTCAGTAGCTAAGAATATTCTTTTGAGTTTCAAGTAAATTTTCTGCTTGTTTACAAATCGGTCAAGGTCGACTTCAGACGGAGTGTTGATAGAACAACTTTATCGTAGGATTTACAAAACGGATGTGACGTTTCCTGTTGCTACATCTTGTTTTGCTTGACAACAGGCAGCCATTACATCGCTATTAAGGCTGTTTTTGTCAAGAAATCGTGAAAGAATGACGACTGTTTTACATGGGAGGAGGAGAGGGCAAGATCGAAGTAAGTTCTTTACAGTTTCATATGTTTTTAGATATTGTATACTGCTTTTAATTGAATTTACAAAGTCTAACGCATAATCTACTGGTTTTCACCAAACCTAATCCAGTATAGTAGTCGAACTAAACTCAGGTCTCTGACTTCTTGATGCTAACACCCACGTTTTTGAAATGAGTATGCTTTGAAAATAATTCTTACCTTTAAATAAAAAGTTAGCATAGGTCGACATAAACCATCTATATTTTTAAAGACTCAAACAGCCATGCAATAACAACAGTTAAGTTGAAAATCTTATTTGGCCCACTCTCTTACTCTTTCATTGTTTATGCTGATTGAGGGGCTTGTTTTCAGTAGATTGCAATATAATTCTGCTTACATTCTGTTGTAAGGATTATTATCCATACATAAATTGTAATTCAAAAGTTGTTTATTGTTTCCATTTCCACAAATCCATACATATAAATTAACAATTAGTATAGATCAATCTCGATACACAAGAGGTTTTCATGAAAGCTGCAAAAGAAATTTGCAGTTAAATTGGGTCACTCAGATTCCGGGTAACTTAATAAACTGAACTTTTCCAATACGTATGTAACTATGTCAAAGTGCAACAGATTTGTGCAACACTGATCTATTATTGTTGAATCTTAATCATACACAACTGAACTGTAAGAAGCTATCCTGATTCTTTAATTCCAAAAATATCGCAGTATGTTTAATTGTAGAAAGGGATCATTTTTTAAAAAGAGATACATAGGAACCAACATTCTAATAATAATAACACAGGTTTTCAATCAATCTGCTGAATTTGTTCTTAATGTTTGTTTGAAAGCTGTCTTTTTTAAGATTTGTCATGAACAAATAGTTAGCTAATGGGTACCAGCTATGTTTACTTGTTTTTTTATTAAAATGTATCATATTTGCATTTGTATAAACAAAATGGTTTTTTGGGGTAATTCATTTCTGTTCGGGTCTATTCAGATTCAAGGAATAAGGCTTGAATGGCATGTTATGTCTAATCTTAGCTGCTACCAATGATTGCATGTAAAGGGTTTGTATGGTTTATAGTAATGACAATGATCAGAATCAACAAATATTAGAGACTGTGACTTTAAACAATTTATACCACATTCAGATACATGTAGTCTTGGAAGTTTCACATAGCTATAGAATTGAACGTAACAACAGGAAAAGGGAGAATGTCACACTTTTTTTAACCATTTTAGAAAGCAAAAAGTTATACAGCTAGTCTGCAGCAAACGACTCTGAAAACATTTAGTTTTTTGATTGATTGATTGGGGTTTAACGCCGTCATATCACGGCAGCCAGTTCACCTACTCATGGGACATTTAGTAAAAATTATGGAAACTGGCTATACATTTAAGTATAATCATGGAAAAGAAAAGAAAATATTGTGACAAAAGGTGAAATTGCTCATTATGAGCAATTTATCCTTTTGTCACAATGTTTCAAATGTCGTCTGCTACAGAGGTGTCAGAAAGGGTTAATTATAAAAATGTGTGTGCAATCACTTTGTTTATTTCATTGCGTCTAAAATTAATTTTGTAGTAATCTCCTGCTTCTGAACAAAATTACAATACAGCTTTTTAGCTTGTCTGTTTTTTTCGAAGAAAAAAAGTCGGGGTATTGTGATACCCTTACATCGTCACAAAACTTTAACCTATTACCTCATAACTCAAAAACAGTTACACAAACTCAAATGAAACTTGGTACACATGTTCCTAGGCTTTATAATCATTATTCAGTGATGCCCCTTTTGGGACTAAGAAATTCATACAAAAAGTTAAATTTTGCCTATAACTTAAAAAACTTTCTACATTTTCAAATGAAACTTGGTACACCTGTTCATATGAACAATATTCATGTCCATACCAAGTCACATAACTGTGGCTTTAATAATTATTTAGAAATGCCAATTTTTCGACTAATAAAAAATAGACGAGCGTTAGTGTTCACCTTGCAGCGCTCTTGTTAAACATTTGAAGCAATCCTGACAAGTGTTTGGTCAGTCAACTTCTGGCTATTTCAAAAGTAAATTTTTAAAGAACAATAATTATCATTGGCTAATTCATTTTGTTTACAAGCAAGTTCTGACATAATTATGGTGCAAAAATGTATTGGCCAATAGTAATTCACCTTGATATACTTATCTAATCAAATACCGGTAGATATTGGCCTCCCGAACAGTTGCCTGTATGTCATGGCTACTTAATTTAATAGTGGAAAGCCGAACAGGAAAAAAAAAGTTTATTGTTTAGGTAAAATGACTCATAAGAGCATTTATATGACAGGAAATTAAAGAATATACGGTTTTCAAATTAAGTCTAAAAAGTTTCCACTCTTCACATATTTTTGTTTCAATACTAGATAGCAAGATTTATTTATAACTTTGATTTGAGGATTTCCTGTGGATGGTGCGGCCTTGCGTGAACGTGAACTGAACTATTGTTAGCCAGCTTATTTTGCACAAGGAGACATGTCAATGAAACACAAGGAAAATTGATAAAACTTCAGAGCAATGCAACAATATTTAATGTGTCATTTTTTAACAAATTACTTACAGTGACGCCAGAGATGCCTCACCCTCAAGAAGGATTAGCTCCAACAGACCTTCGTCAAGTTACCATCTTATCCAAAACTGACTGGGACAGGATTCAGCAACAGCTGCACAGAAAACAGATTGAAGATGAAAGATTGAGAACTATTAGGGCAGAAAAAGAGGATAGGAAAAACAGATCAAAAGATATAGTGCAACATTGGGGAAATACGATTGCTGTATGAAGCTTTAGTTATTATAGCTTAATAATCCTGTCATTTTCTATTTACCCAACACTTTAATAATTTCATTATCCCTTTCCCACATACAATAAATCTGCAGCAGACGACTTTGAAATGATCTAGTTCAAAATATATAAAATCTCTACAAATGATAGTATGATTATTGAATAGAGTTGAAATCATTGTGGCAAAATGGATTAATTGCTCGTTATGAGCAATTTCTCCTTTTGCAACAATGATTTTGAATTTTTCTGCTGCATCTATAGACGTCTGAAAGCGTCTTTAAGTGGGAAAGGGTTAGAAATTTGGTTAAGACTATTGTCATTTGTCTTCTACCTTTGTAATAAAAAAAAGTCTATCTGGTGGTTGCCTGCTGCATAGGATAGTGTTTAATGAAGTACTGGTGTTAGAAAGCCAGGGGACACATGATGAAGTTATCTGCATGCCGTCATATAACTATAAATCTGTGAAAAAAAAAAATTAAATGTTGATTACATTGTCATCTAGAAGTTTGCTGCAGATTTTAGCTTGGCTATTCAAAGAATAAGGAGGGCTATTACAGTCGTTTTTTGTGTCGGCGTTGCAGCTTTGGTTGAAGTTTTTCATGCAAGGCCTTTTCTCAAAAAACACATATGATATTACTTTGAAACTTCACACACTTATTGGACGTCATCACATGACCTTGCAGGACAAGTCCCATAACTCTATGTAGGATTTTGACTGAAAAAATGTCCACTTTTTACTTAGTTTGGTTAAAGTTTTGCATGCAATTCGTATTGTCACAAATTACAAAATTATTGTCTGTCGCACGTCATTCGTCAACATTTTGCTTCAAAACGACATAGATCCTAAACCACTTGGCCAATTTTGTTAACACTTTACAGGGATATTCCTTTGGTGATCCCCTTTCAGACTTGTTCAAAGAATTGAATTCCATGCAGAACTCTTATACATGGCAATGGAAAGGAAAAACTTTAAAAATCTTCTTGTCGAAAAGTACTTGCCTGATTTTAAAATAATTTGGCACAGACGTTCCTAGGGTGTCCCTCTGTCAAGATTGTTCAAATTACTAAGATCCGTTGAAAATCAATGTTGCCAGGGGGCGGAGCTTGTTTTCCTTATATGAGTATAGTGTAAACTTAAGTCTTCTTGTCAAAAAAACTGGCCTGATTTGAAAATAATTTTGCACAGATGTTCCTTTGGTAACCCTCTATCAAGATTGTTTAAATTATTCTGATCTGTTGAAATACATGGCCACCAGGGGGCGGAGCTTGTTTTCCTTGTATAAATGGTGAAAACTTAAAAAACTTCTTATCCAAAAGTACTGGCCCAATTTGAAAATGAATTCAGCACAAATGTTTCTTGGGTGACCCTCTACCTAGATTGTTCAAATTATTCCGATCCATCGAAAAACATGGCTACCCGGGATTGAGGCTTGATTTCCTTGTATGAATATATATATATATATAGTGAAAACTTCTTGTCAAAAGTATGGGCCTGATTTTGAAATAACTTGGCACAAGTGTTCCTTGGGTGACCATTTACCAATTTATGTTTAGTCAGGTGAGTGATCTAGGGCCTTCATGGCCATCTTGTTTGGACATAGTAGCCCGATTGGTAAAAAAGTATTTGCATTTGGTAGCTCTTAATATTTTTCTTATTTAATAGGGTCAAAGACAAAGGAAACTTGAAGCCAGAAAAATAAGGGAACAGAAAGATGAAGAAGAGAAAAAACATATGGATATTGAGGAGGCAATGTATCAAGCTGAGCAGAGGAAAGAGGCCATTGATAAAGCTAAAACACAACAGTATTATCAAACAGACAGAGTCAAAGGCTTCCATGTAAGTCTCCATGCTCTTAGAAGGACCTTCACAAGGAGGAATACACAGTTATTGTTCCTACTGTAGAACCACAATATTCTTACTAATAATATATTGTAGGATTGCAGACAGCTTTTTGAGAAAATTGTGACAAAAGAAGAAATTGCTCAAAACCAGCAATTTCTCCTTTTACCACAATGTTTTCCACATTTAGTCATAGATTATCCATTCAATTATAGAGATTTTCCTTTTTTTGACAAAATATGTTCAAAGTCGTCTGCTGCAGATTTCTTTCTGTGGTAAAGGGTTAAACAAAATTACACATTATACTTGTAGCTTTACTGACCATCTGACCATTTTCCAGAAATAATGTCACTGTTTAACCCTTTCCCACATATAGGCGCGCTTTCTGACGTCTCGGAGCAGACAAGTTTTTGAAAAAATTGTGACAAAAGAAGACAACATTTGTCAGTAATTATGATTTCATTTATAGAGATTTTCCATGTTTTTAATAAGATGTTTTCAAAGTTGTCTGCTGCAGATTTGCATTATGTGGAAAAGGGTCAAATTTAGAATTAGAATACAAGCCTATTAGGTCAAAGATTAGTGATTGAATTCCCTCTTTCTTTTCATGCTAGTCTTCAAGTTTCAACAAGTTTCAACCCTCAATTGTTACCGACAGAACACCTTCTATCATTGAAAAGGATTACCTCTCAGCTTTAACCCTTTCCCTCATATAGACGCTTTCTGACGCCTCTGCAGCAGACAGCCTTTTGAAAACTTAATGACAATTAAGCCACAATTTTCCACAATGTTTTCCACTTTTAGTCATAGGTTATCCATTCAATTATAGAGATTTTCTATTTTTTGACAGGAAAGGGTTAAAAATAATCAAACAAAATGAGGGGGGGGGGGGGTAGGGGATGGTAGTATTTTATGCAAGTAAGAAACCACTCTGTGAAGATGGTTCGCATAATTTTGCACACAATCAGGCTCATCAAAAACTGGTTTTCAACATTCCCTATTTTCATTATCAGACGAGGTGAAAAATATCAAGATTTATCAAGAAAACAGTTATAATTGCATCCTATACATATTACCAATGACTTTAAACTCATGAATATCATTCATTTCAGTCTGTTGAAGGTATACAATAATTGCTAGGCAAACATAGACTATTTGTTTGTAGATCACCATGGGTCTACATTGGATAATCAATTTCAATCATAGTCAAATTCTTAATTTGAAAAATCTTGTTCAATGAATAACTAAGTAACTTAGTTATTCATTGAACAAGATTTTTCAGATTAAGAATTTGACTATGATTGAAATTGGTTATCCATTGTAGACCCAGAAGAACTCAATGACATTGTTGATTCTAATTATATTAACAGAGTGCCTTGATGCTTACTGAAGTGCTTAAGGAGAGAGAAGCTCAGCTAGAACTTAAACGTCTCAAGGGTCATGCAGGAAAGGGACAGGATAAGGAATGGCTGGAGCAGACCCGACGCGCGCATGAGGAAGCTATTAGAACTGATCAGGCTAAGGCTGCGGAGAGGATTGTAGCTGCCAAGCAGAATCAGCACTTCCTGAAAGCACAGTAAGGTTCTTCCCACTACATAGAGGATTGATCTTGTTTGAGCTTTCATTTTTAGCTTGTCCTTTTTTACGAAGAAATAAGTCTGGGGTATTGTGATACCCGTGGCGTCGTCACAAAGCTTTAACCTTACCTTATAACTCAGAAACAGTTTTACATTTACAAATGAAACTTGGTACACATGTTCCTAGGAACAACACACAAACATGTCTATACCAAACCAAATATCTCTGAGTTTTAAAAGTATCCAGTAATGCCCCATTTTTTACTATGAAAAAGGCAGAGAAGCGTTGGCATTTGCTTGCTGCGCACTTGCTCAAAATTATGCTTAAGAAATATCGCTTTACACTGTTATTAATTTTATTTATTATACATTAACATATGTTTCTCAAGTTATGTAGCAATCATTTTGTGAATAATGACGCGATTAGATAATATTATTACCTTCCTAATAGACAACTTGCCAAGAAAAGAATAAAACATGTTGACATGGAAGTAAGTTCAAGATGAACAAACATGTCAGAAAAGGAGTAATTTTTAGTAGATGCAACAAAAAAGCAGTTCTTATTAGGTAAAGAACTAGAAAAACGCAAATTGTCTGGTTCCAACATGCAGACAACTTTTAGAGAAATTGATCTGAAATAATGAGCAACTTTAAGCTTTTCAGCCAGTGGAGTTTTTGTCATGGCACATTGTTTGTCGTGTGTGTGTGTGTCTGTGCGGCACCAATACTTAATTCTTTGCTTAAAACGACTTCTCCTCTGTAAGCACTAGGCCTAATGCGATGAAACTTCATAGCATACTCTTAATATTCTCTCCTAAATTCCTTCAAAACATTTGGATACATTCAGAATTCTGGTTAACCATGGCAACAAAAAGAAAACACCTTTGGGAAAATGGTTTGGCCGATTTCAAATGATTTTGTAGAAATAGTCTCTTGGTGACCCTCTTTCCGATTCCTTCAAGCCATGTTGATTTGTAAAAAAATCAGGGCTGACAGGAGTTTGGAGGGGTCATCTTGAGACAAAGTGATTTTATCCTTTATGCCTAATAGTAAAACTTTTAAATTCTTCTTCTCAGAACTGTTTGGCCTGGTTTTCAAATCATTTCATAGAGATGTTCCTATGAAGACCTTCTACTAGATTTCTTTAAGCCATCTTGATTGGTAAACAATCAATCGCCCCTAGTGGGGGTTGTTTTACCCTTTTATGTCTAGAACATATTAGCCTGCTTTTCTAATTATTTGATAGAAATGGTCTCTTCCATATTCCATCAAGGAATGTTGATTGGTCAAAACACATTGCCTCCAAAGGGTCAGGCTGTTTTACCATTTATGTAAATAGCCTTATAGCTGTGGAGTGATATTATTACCTAGATACTTTTAAAGTCGTCTGCTGCAGATGGGTTTAACATTAAAATTGGTCAAACCTTTCCCTAATACACAAAATATGCAGCAAGAAACCTTGAAAACATCTGGGCATAAATAAGAAAAACTCTATGAGTGAAAGTATACTAATTGAACAGAATTAAAAATACATTTTTTTTGCCACACTGCAGATGTGACAGAACCCGTCTGGTAGGAAAATGTTTAACAGTTATACATTTGCAGTCTATAGCGATACAGGCTGTCAATCCAGGGGTTGTGAGTTCAAACCACAGCTTGGCTAACATTGTGACAAATGTCATTTGTCTTCCAGCAATGTGCTTACGGTCTATGTGGAAAAGCAGCCAGTTGCTTTGAAAGAATGATGTGTGGATTATGGATGTGAGAAAGCAAGGAAACCCATGAGTCGGTGATATGGACGTCGCGACATGATTGATTTTCTTTTGAAAATGGCGTTAAACCCCAATTAATCAATCTATCTATCGAATTCTATCTCTAGGGTTATGGACCATCACCAAATTAATGAGAAATACAAGATGGAGGATTATGTGGAAGGCGAAGAATTACAGCATCTGTCCGTACAGAACAAGGTTGAGAAGGAACGGCTGGAGGCCATCCGTGCGGACGAGAAGAGAAAACTGATGGAAGACAACCGGCAGCAAATTGGGGAGAGAATCGCCCTGAAGAAGCTACAGGAGAACCAAGAAGATGTAAGATATAGTTACTAAGAGTTTTAGCATGCTTTTTAACCCTTTCCCTGATATAGATGCTTTCTGACGCTTCTGCACCAGACGGCTATTTGAAAACATAGTGACAAATGAGGAAATTACACAAAACATGCAATTTCTCCTTTTGCCACAATGTTTTCCACTTTTAGGTTATCCTTTCAATTATAGAGATTTTCTATTTTTTGATAAAATATGTTCAAAGTCGTCTGCTGCAGAATTGTCGTATGAGGGAAAGGGTTAAATGCGTTATTGAGAAATAATGTTGGAGTATATCCTAGTCGATTTCCCGTTTCTAATAGTCATTGTGAGAGTTCTAAGCCCTCATGATTTTCCCCTTGAATAACACAATTGTCTTAATGCACTGATTTGTAGTGGTAGAGCGTCCGCCTTGGGTGCAGGAGGTCGCATGTTCGATCTCCGGTAGTTATGGCTTCCCTTATTGGCGCTCAGGATTGCAGGGTCAGCATTACGACTGAATTACTGGTGTTAGGATAACTGGACCAGTAGTACTGGTAACTAACCCAGAGTAACATAACTGAAACATTGTCGAATACAGCATAAAACACCCTTAGATATAAATCAGGATATACTTCATTGGTGAATAAATGTAATTCATTCTATTAAACAGGAAGAAGATGAGGAATGTAGAATATTTGCCGCGGCCAAGAGGAAGATGATGAAACTGAGGGCAGAGAAAGAAAAACAACTGCATAAGTAAGTCAAACAAAATTCACCTTGTTACACAATATCTGTTTGACCACACCATATAAGTGATTTTTGGCTCGACTTTTCGAAGAAAAGGCTAACTATACTACTCGCCCCGGCGTCGGCGTTGGTGTCACACCTTGGTTAAGGTTTTTGTACCAATCCCCTTTTTTGTCAAAACCATTACAGATATGGCTTTGAAACTTACAACATCATTACCTCCATCAACAGACAAGAGTACATAACTCTGTCGAGGTTTTTGTAAGAATTATGGCCCTTTTTTTACTTTAGAATTTTGGTTAAGTTTTTTGTACCAATTTACTTTTTTTCAAAAACATTACAGATATTGCTTTAAACCTTACAAAACTATTTCACCATCATTACCTTCATCTACAGACAAGAGTACATAACTCTGTCAAGGTTTTTGTTTGAATTATTGCCCTTTTTCGACTTCTCCACCAATTTACATTTTTTCAAAACCATTACAGATATTGCTTTGAAACTTACAACACTTTTTCACCATCATTACCTCCAGAAACAGACAATAGTACATAACTCTGCCAATGTTTTTGTAAGAATTATGGCCATTTTTTGCCTTGGAATTTTGGTTAAGTTTTTCATACCACCCCACTTTTTTTCAAAACCATTAGTGATTTAGCTTATACACTTACAATATCATCATTATCTCCATCAACAGACAAGGGTACATAACTCTCACAAGTTTTGTTAAAGAATTATGGCCCTTTTTCGATTAATAATTTGGTTAAGTTATTCATACCAAATCAAAAAATTTCAAAACAATTTGAGATATAGCTTTAACACTTACAAAAATCTTTTTACGTTTTATTGGCAAGCACAAAAAAGTCGAGCATGCTGTCCTCCGACAGCTCTTGTTTAGAATTGGAATGGTAGTTTGCCTCAGGTGCAGGAGGTTGTGGTTTCCATCCACTGCAGTGTCTCTCAAAGACTTAAAAAATGGTAGTAATGGCTGCCCTCCTTGGCGCTCAGGGTTGTGGTGTTAGCATTAAGAATAACTTGCTGGCTTAAAACACCAAACGATCAATCAATCATTAATAGAGATTTTCCATGTTTTTGCTTTGATGTTCTCAAAGTCATCTGCTGCAGATTTGTTGTATGATGTGGTAAAGGTTTATAAAAACATTTACCTGATGTTAAATTGCTGACTAGTCTGCTTTGCGTTTTCAACTTTGTACCATAACTTCTACTTTTTGATAATATTTTGACTTTTGTTATCCCGTTCCCTCATGTAGACGCTTTCCGACGCCTCTGCATTAGACAGCTTTTTGAAAACATAGTGACAAAAGAAGAAATTGCTCAATACAAGCAATTTCTCCTTTTGCCACAATGTTTTCCTCTTTGAGTCATAGGTTATCCATTCAATTATAGAGATTTTATATTTTTTGACAAAATATATTCAAAGTCGTCTGCTGCAGAATTTTACTTCTTCTTTTCAATACATTGTTTTACTTTTGATATCAGGTGATTTAAAAGCAGATGACTAAAAATATAAAACAAGATAAATAGGCTTAAGTGGTTTTCTTTTCTATGTAATTTTTAAACAGTGAGAAACAAGAACATTTGGAACAGATCAGAGAGAAACTCACTGCCCAGTTGAAACAGAAAATGGATGATGAGGACGAGCGAATCCGAGAAGCAGTGCAGGAGGCCGAGGAAAAGAGAGCAAAGGAGGAAGCCGAGAAGGATGGAAAGATGAGTAAGATTATCCAATCACAGGCAGAACATAGGAATAAACAGGTATACACATTTACTCAATATACGTCATTGTCTTGGCTATTTGACATCGCAAAGTGGGGCTCGATAAGTATTACCAGTGTTGAATCAAGGCGGGGAATTATGCTAATTCTCACACTGTTTTGCATATTCCCCCCTTAAATTTGGATGGAAGGTGGGATTTTTTTACATAGACGAAGAAGGAAAAATGCCTGAATTAGTTCATAAAATCAATTATCCGATAAAAATTTCTTACTTGTTTGCGAATCCTAGATTGGACACTGATTTCTAGATATTGTTTTTCGGGTAAGACATATTGGTTCTTTATTGTTTGTGGATGTTGTATTAATTATTATGATTTGCCTTTTAACCCTTTCCCACATACAACACATCTGCAGCAGATGACATTGAAAACATCTACTCAAGATATGGAAAATCTGCAGAATTAAAGGTATAAATACTGCAAGGAAGATTGAAAACATTGTGCCAAACAGAGAATTTGCTCGTTTTGAGCAATTTCTCCTTTTGTCACAATGTTTTCAAAAGTCATCTGCTGCAGATGCTTCAACATGTGTCTATAATTGGGAAAGGGTTAAAAACCTTTTTATCAACAAACAAAAAATATTCATAGATCTTTACCAAGTTATGTCCTGCTGTGTCAAACAATCCGGGCAATACAGTGAAAATTAACCCTTTACCTCATATAGATGCTTTCTGATGCCTCTGCAGCAGACAGCTTTTTGAAAACATAGCGATAAAAGAAGAAACAGCACAAAACGTGCAATTTCTCCTTTTGCCACAATGTTTTCCGCTTTTAGTCATAGGTTATCCATTCAATAATAGAGATTTTCTATGTTTTGGCAAAATATGTTAAAAGTCGTCGGCTGCAGATTTGTTGTATGAGGGAAAGGGTTAATACAAATTCAAGTCTAATTTTCAGACAGAATAGAATAGAATACTGTGAGGAGGAAAGAATGTTCCTCATGATATAAAATATATTTCTGTTTCATGTAAACAGATTAAAATTGTTTGATCATTGCAGTTACAAGAATGAATATTTACAATCTGTATTCTAAAATTAATCACTTGTTTGTTCCACAGATGCGAGAGATGGAACAGAAGCTTAAAGAAGAGCGACGACAAGAACTTGAGACCATCCGAATCCGCCAGGCGGCTGATGAGATTTTCAGGCGTAACGAGGAAGAGAAAGTAAATAGAAAATATGACAACAACAGGAACTTGGCCAGATTCCACCTCACACAAACAGTGAGTATTTCTCGTTTCTTAAAAATGTCCCCGCCTACTACAAATCTGCAGCAGACGACTTTGGAAACATCGTAGCCAAAATGTAAAAATCTGTTTAATTAAAATCTATGAAAAGAGTTGAAAACAGTGTGGCAAAAGTAGAAATTGCTCATGATGAATTGGTCAATTTTGATTCCTCTGATTGTTTTTTTAAAATGTTGGAATTAAAGGAGAAACTGCTCATGATGTACAACTTTTTTTCCCACAAGGTTTTCAAATATGTATCAAAACTATATAAATTTCAGATTTCTGCAATATTGCTTTTCCTCAGATGTTTTCAAACCTGATCAGCCTTAAAACTAGGTAAATGGTTAACCCTTTCCCAAATACAATAAATATGTAGCAGACATCTTCGAAATAATCAAGTCCAAAATATAGAAAATCACTCTAAATGATAGTATGAATATTGAATAGAGTTGAAATTATTGTGGCAAATGGAGATATTGCTCATTGAGAGCAATCTCTCATTTTGCCACAATTATTTCAAAAGTCGTCTGCTGCAGAGGCATCAGAAAGCTCTGCAGGTGGGAAAGGGTTAAGGTGTTTCTGGTCTCCGCTTTCTGGGTCTGAAACTATAAAACTCTGAAAATGTTCTCAGTGCTCAGAAATGAACTCCATGCTCCAAATAAGACTTCTGATTGGTCAATTTTGAGAACGAATTTGTTTCTGCCCTATACAGATACCAATAAGCATAAATTCAGAGAACAGATTAAACTTTTATAGTTTTTAGCCAGAGTATAATAATGGTGATGTCATTGTTCAGACGGGCGGGCAGTTGGGTTGGTGTGCATGTGCCGGCATCATATTGTTATTTTGCTCAATAAATTGTGTTACAATTTTACAGATGCTGACCAAATTTCAAAGTCAAGTAGCTTAGATATCAATTAAACCTTGGAAAGTCTTAAGGTCAAGGTCACTATTACAATTAATAGATCACCTGTGTCATGACACTCTTGTAAACCTGGTTCCTTTACTATGCAAATTATCTTGTTGTCTTGTGTCACCATGGCTTAATTTGTCTTATTACAGGAGCATCGGATGGGCAAAGAAAACGAGGAGAAAGAACAAGCCCGTGCACTGGACAAGGCAAACATTGATCTGCTGGGTGTGGAAGAGCAGCAGTTTCAGGAATATGCCAGTAAAGTTATCGACCATTGTGAGAAGGGAGGCAGAAATGTCTATCCACTCAGGAAGGCTGCCCAAATTGGCCATGGAGGCGGGGCTGGCCCAGTGTTTGTTGGAAAAGGTGGGATTAGACCTAGTTATATGGCCATGGATAAATCTGGCAAACAGATGCCCCACTACCAGAGGGATTCTACTGAGGAAACAAAACAGAATATTCATGACGTTAAGACAAAGAAGAGACTCGGCTTTGTGTGGTAGTCGTAAAGTTGTTATCTTAACTTTTTAGTACTCTCTGATATATGTCTATCTGTTCAACTTTTTTTAATCATTTTGTTACTGAGCATTTGACTTCTTCTCTATTTTTTTTAGAGAATAATTTATTGTGATAAATAATGAATAAAATTGAAAGGTTTATTGGGACTTTATTACAAAATGGTATATAAAAAATTTTTAGTGCATGATATGTATATCAAATGCATGTAACATTTACATGATTTATGGAAATAATTTATATACCAGTACAGATAGAATCTGGAATAGTTTTATTAAAAGTTTCTTGTTCTAAAATATTAGACCTATTACTTTTCATTACTGCAGCAGACAAGTTTGGAAATATCTTAAAAAAACTCCCTGTTAATAAAAGTATGATTTTTTAATAGAATTAAAAACATTGTGGTAAAAGGGTAAATTACTTATTATGAGCAATTTCTCCTATTGTAACAATGTTTTCAACAGTTGCATGTTGCAGATGTGTCTGTATGTGGGAAAGGGTCAATTTTATATTTGTTTGATAATTTTATTCCCGTTGACAAAATATACATTACTTAATTAATGCCATCGCCATTCAAGAAATTGCAGAATTAGTTACATTTGTTGACTCATTTTAAGGACTTTGATTTTATTCCCGTTGGCAATTGTAACTTGATGCACATGTTGTATCTACGGTTCTGGCATTACGGTGTCCATTGACCTGATAGATCAGTTTCATTGGTGTCTGCTTTAAAAATATCTAAGGAAAAAATACAATATCTAGCAATTTGAAAGCAAAAATACGTTATTGAATTCAAACTTTCCCACAAATAGACGCTTTCTGATGCCTTTGCAGCAGACGACTTATGAAAACATTGTAGCAAAAAGGTGATTCACATTTTGCCACTATGTTTTCAACTTTATTCAATGATTATACTTTCATCATGTTAAGAGGTTTCTTAATTTTTTGGCAAAATGTTTTCAATGCTGTCTGCTGCATATTTGTTGTATGTGGGCAAGGTATAAAGCATTGCTGGAAAGGGAAAAAATTGCTTGTTTTGAGCAATTTCTCCTTTTCCCTGAATGTTTTTATAAGTTGACTGCTGCAAATGCATTAACTGTCATCTTTATTAGATTATTGTTATGATGTATGTTTGATCCGTCAATGATCTTTGTCTGTGATAAATAGTATTTACATGTGAACTATATGGAACAATACATTTTGAAGAAATAATAAACTGTTTTTTTGAAATACGAGTTTTATTGTAGTAAATTTGTGTTACACATCCCATATTTTAATCATAGACTTCGGTACAACAATAATGCCAAATTCACAAATGAGTCACAATGTTAAACTCTGGAATCAAATGGAAGTAACTTCCAATAATCATCAGCTTTTCAAAACATGAAAATCAGTGTCGTTTCCGATTTAATTGGAGGACACCAGATTAAATGAAACTGATTCCAAGATGTTTGACTGATTTTGACTTAAGTATGCAGTTTGATATTTATTGCAAATTGGACCTTTCAATCATTGATCAATGTCAGTGCAACACAAAATCGTACAAGCTCCCTTGACACTGATCCTTTGTATAATATTTTGAAGGAATTTTAATTCCCATACAAACAAATGTACAAACCAATATCATTATGCATGCCTGTATTCTAGCAACTGTGACCTTGACCTCTGTCGACCAAATGCAAAACAAGAGCATCACCTATTATACAAATCCCTTTGAAGGGTCATTTTGTACAGACGTATTTTAGTTTTAAAAAGTGACCTTGACCTTTGTCCTACTTCAGTGAAACACGAAGTCTTGACACTGAACCGAAGTATGAAGGAATTCAGTCCACAAATTAGAGTGCAAGAGCGATTGACATTGTTTCAAACAGACATATTATAGTCACTGTGACCTTAACCTTTAACCTGTCAGTAAAACATAAATATGTCCAAGTTCTCATGACACTGAACATGTGTATGAAGTATTAAGGAATTCAGTCCACAAATTTAAGTGCTAGAGCAATGACTTCATTTCATACAGACATATTATAAGTGCTGTGACATTGACCTACTTTGGTGGAGCAAAAACACATCCAAGCTCTCTTGTCCCTGATGTATTAAGAAATTCCGTCCACATATGTAAGTGCTAGAGCCCGTTTCGCACAGACATATTATAGTCACTTTGACCTTGACCTTTCGACAGTAAAACTCAAACATGTGACGGTTGTCCAATCTGTCTAGAAAATGAACCCACATGTGTATGGAGTTTGAAGGATTCCATCAACAAATGAAAGATCTAGAGCCACAACGCCTTTTTGACCGAGGTTATCTTAACCTCTAACCTAAGTCGGTAAAATGTGAACCCATCACAGATCTCTTGACATTGAATCTGTATATGAAATATGAAAAAATAGTAATGAAGTCAAACTTCAACATAAAATATTTATTAACAATGACCTCATTTTGTACAAACATATAAGTCACTGTGACCTTGACCATTGACCTAGGTCAGTGAAAGGCAATGCATGCGAACATAATTATGTCATGTTTAAAAACAATCGGATTAGACAAGAAGTCACATGAGCGATGACATTGTAGAAACACTAATATAATCAATTTGACCTTGACCTTTGACCTATGTCAGTGAAATGCAACTCTTACAAGAGACGATGTTTGTGAACATTGTGTGTGAAGTTTATAAGAATCAAACAAGAAATGAAGTTGCTAGAGCGGCGACATTGTTTGGACACGTACGGACGGATCCCTTTATAATAATCCAACTCTCAGCTACCTTAACACTGAACCTTTGTATGTTTGAAGGAAATCTACCCACACAAAAATGTGTCTTGTCAGAAAGGGTGTGTAGTATCAATTCAAAAGTGAAGAATCAAGATTAGACTAAGGTCTAAGCGAATTGCGATATGTATAACTTCGAATCAGTTTAATGCCCACCTATAATTAGAAGAACCATCTGATGAGCGAAAAATAACTGATAGATTAAGCAATGCATAACATCTTTTTAATCTTTCCAGAGACACAGATGATTTTAATTTAGACGAAAGACGAACCAGCTTGTAGCAGTGTGAAACATTGTTTTCTCATTTACACGAAACCCTGAGACCATGAAAAGATATTGTCATTCATTTTGTTTATTTTTTTTTTTTATTTCTCGCATTTGGCGAAAATGGCGAACGACAGCCCGGGTCCTGTCTTTTGATTTTTTCAAACCAATTGTTCAACTTTGTATCATATTTTTACAACAAAGCAACAAAAACCAATATCAGGTGAATTGGAAACATCCTGTTTCGGTCTTTGTTGGCAGAGGGTATTATGTAAAGACTGTAAGTCGGCTATTGATTCAATACTAGTTTTATTAACAGAATAACAGAATGACATAACTTATTAAATAAATACATCTATAGATCTATTTAATTATATATGCTCCACAGGTGTACATACATATAATTATTTACATTAGTATATCTGATTTTCAAATACCTTAACATTTTCCCACATACATACACTTTCTGACACAGACAACTTTTACAAACATTGTGGCAAAAGGATAAATTATAATGAGCAATTTCTCCTTTTGCCACAATGCTTTTAACATACATCAATAATTATACTTTTATCTACTTAGAATTTTAATACTTATGCCTTGATATTTTCAAAATCTGCTGCAGGTTAACTGTACGTGGGAAAGGGTTTAAGATGACACGATTCCTGTGATCTGCATGCTTTTCAACGAATGTCTTCAACAATTGCATTGATAGTTCAACAAATACAGATGAATTTTTAACGCATATGTGGCAGCCAGACGTTTTAAAACATTGTGGATAAAGGAGACATTGATCATAAATAGAAGTTTCTAATGTTCTCTAAATGCTCTTTACTAACTCTGTATCTGCAATTATCAAATTGTTCTTATTTTATCCTAAAATATGAACACTGCAGATGAGACTTGATGTATCAAATATGACGTATGATTTAATTGAAAATATTGTGGCGAAAGGAGAAATTGCATGTGACAGGAAAGTGGATAAGATTTCATCTACGTCCATGCTCATGAAGAGCAATTTCTCATTTTCCTCAATGTTTACAAAAGTAACCTGCTGCAGATGCATCAATTTGCGGACTCATCCAAGTTGATAATGTGTGAGGCAACCGATCAACCCTTTCCAACATACAGAAGCTTTCTGAGGCCTCTGCAGCATCTTACATTTGAAAACATTATGGAAAAAGGGTGAAATTACTCCTTTTGCCGCAATATTTTCAGTTTCATTCATTAACCCTTTCCCTCATACAACAATTCTGCAGCAGATGACTTTGAACATATTTTGTCAAAAAATAGAAAATCTCTATAATTGAATGGATAAGTCCTATGACAAAAAGTGGAAAACATTGTGGCAAAAGGAGAAATTGCACGTTTTGTGCAATTTCTTCTTTTGTCACTATGTTTTCAAAAAGCAGTCTGCTGCAGAGGCGTCAAAAAGCGTCTTTATGAGGGAAAGGGTTAATCAACCTTTCATTTAATGAGGTTTTCAATTGTTTTGCCTAGATGGCTTCAAAGTCGTCCGCTGCAAATTTGTTTTACTCTAGAGAGGGTTGACATAACTATTGTATCTAATAAAATAACTATTTCTATGTGGAGATCTTCATACAGTCAAGTCTGTAAACTAAATTGTGTAATGTATATTTTGCATGGGAAAAGGTACAAGTTGGCATTTCTTAACCCTTTCCCTCATACAACAATTCTGCAGCAGACGACTTTGAACATATTTTGTCAAAATATAGAAAATCGCTATAATTAAATGAATAACCTATGACTAAAAGGGGAAAACATTGTGTCAAAAGGAGAAATTGCTCGTTTTGAGCAATTTCTTCTTTTGTCACTATGTTTTCAAAAAGCCGTCTGCTGCAGAGGCGTCGGTGGAGGTTCAGATCATCCTGTCTATCTGTTCAGTCTTTACAGAATATATACAAGTTGACAAAATATTCTAACAAGCTTGTGTAAGCAATATATGAACAGAACATCTTGATCTATACTGTTCACAAAAATCAATTCATACCTTTTCTCATGCCCATAATGAGCAATTTCTGGTTTTGCCACAATGTTTTCATATGAACTATTACAGTTAATACCAAGACGAATTTTGATGCAGAGCATCAAAGGACGCCGCGCATGATTTTGAAGCATGACTTAAAGGAAGCAGATGTAGTTCAGTACATTTAAATAACGTGTGAAAACAGACAGGATGTAAATATTTCGAACAAGAAGGCCAAATGTCCCTTTATCATAACCAAAAAGGCCAAGATGTGCCTATATTGCTCACCTGGCTACCATAGCCTATAATAAAAGGTTACCATACAACATGAAGTTTCTTAATTTTTTACCAATACACGGTTTCAAATCTGCTCTAACTAGATTAATTAGATAAAAAAAAACATCACATAGGTGCTTAAATATTAACATGTAATGTCTCTAGTTATAAATTAAGTGTGACACAAGCTTTGGAAGGAGAGGGTGAAGTATATTCTCCTTCGTGTTTATCAGAAGTATGATAACAACAAGAGGCCCAAGAGGGCCAGTATCGCTCCACTGCCAATTAAATCTTCAAACAGCCCCGCGCCTTGGTTGCCATGTTTTTTACCAATCAACATGGCTTGAAGGAATCTGATAGAGGGTCATATATATATATATAAAAGATTTTTTAAGTTTTCACTATAACCATTTTATAAGGCAAAAATAGCTCTGCCCTCTGGCGGCCATAGTTTTCGACCAATCAACTTGGCTCGAAAAAATCTGAAAGAAGGTCACCCAAGCAACATTTCTACACAATTATTTGAAAATCGGCCTGATACCTACGGAGGAGAAGAAGATTTTTTAAGTCTTCACTACTACACAATTATTTGAAAATCGGCCTGATACCTACGGAGGAGAAGAAGATTTTTTAAGTCTTCATTGTTTTTTCTTTCGGAAACCAGAATTTTGCATGGATCCCAAACAGTTTGAGGAACTAAGGAGAGATCATTGAGAGGATACTTCCTATGAAGTTTCATCCTAATTGGTCCAGTGGTTAGGTAGGAGAAACAGTTTGAAGCAAAACGTTTACGGACGGACGGACGCACGCATGCACGCACGTACGTCCAAAAGGCGTTTATTGGGTGTTTACCTTTGATGTTCTCTTGTTGGGTATACCCAACAAGCACATGGTTTATTCCGTAATTATCCCCCCTTTACGGAATAAATAGCAATAATATGTTAATTAGATACCCATAACACAATTGTATAAAAAAAAACACTTATCAAAGTGTCTTATAAAGGTGGTGGCTGGGGTTTACGAAAAAACACTATCCAACAAGATTACTCTCGTAAGTACGCACTCACGCACGGACGCACACACGCACGCACGAACGCAGGACGGACGATTCCCCATGACATAAGCTCGACTGGCTTTCAGCCAGTGGAGTTAAAAACGGAAGTATATAAACAAAAAATACGATATCGCAAATTTCTGAGATAACGAGAAAAAAAAAATATCAAAAAGAATAATCGAGAAATCGAAATGTTCGAACATATTGATATCTTTTTTTTTTTTTTTTTTTTTTTTTCGATATCTCGAACTTTCCGATATCTCGAACTTTTCGAAAAAGAAAATTATATTTTTTTCGATATCTCGAACTTTCCGATATCTCGAACTTAGCAATTTGTTTTCATATTTTTTTCGATATCTCGAACTTTCCGATATCGAGAAAAAAAAAAAATATATCAAAAAAGAAAAAAAAAAAAAAAAATCAAAAAAAAAATTCGAGATATCGGAAAGTTCGAGATATCGAAAGTTTCGAGATATCGATATGTTCGATTTGTCAATAAATGTTCAAGTTAAAAACATTCGTTTTATCAATGTATTCGAGATATCGACGTGTTCGAGTCATCGGTATGTTCGAGATATCGATATGTTCGAGTTATCAATATGTTCAAGTTATTTGACCAATAAGACATTCGTTTTTTGCGTGTACAATGACCTCAGACAAATTTCGTACCTAAACCTCTTAATTTGCGAATGTCTAATCGAATGTCTAATGTCTAACTGATCAATTAGACATTCGTTTTTTTAATGTACATTGATCTCTGATGAATTTGGTACATAAATCTCTAAATTTGCGAATGTCTAATCGAATGTCTAATGTCTAATTGACCAATTAGACATTCGTTTTTTTAATGTACATTGATCTCTGATTAATTTGGTACCTAAATCTCTTAATTTGCGAATGTCTAATCGAATGTCTAATGTCTAACTGATCAATTAGACATTCGTTTTTTGCATATATAATGACCTCCGACGAATTTAGTACCTAAATCCCTTAATTTGCGAATGTCTAATCGAATGTCTAATGTCTAACTGATCAATTAGACATTCGTTTTTTTAATGTGCAATGACCTCCGACGAATTTGGGTTATAGATCTTGTAATTTGCGAATGTCTAATCGAATGTCTAATGTCTAACTGACCAATTAGACATTCGTTTTTTTAATGTACATTGATCTCTGACGAATTTGGTACCTAAATCTCTTAATTTGCGAATGTCTAATCGAATGTCTAATGTCTAACTGACCAATTAGACATTCGTTTTTTGCATGTATAATGACCTCCGACGAATTTGGTACCTAAATCCCTTACTTTGCGAATGTCTAATCGAATGTCTAATGTCTAACTGACCAATTAGACATTCGTTTTTTTAATGTGCAATGACCTCCGACAAATTTGGGTTATATATCTTGTAATTTGCGAATGTCTAATCGAATGTCTAATGTCTAATTGACCAATTAGACATTCGTTTTTTGCATGTACAATGACCTCCGACGAATTTGGTACCTAAATCCCTTAATTTGCGAATGTCTAATCGAATGTCTAATGTCTAACTGACCAATTAGACATTCGTTTTTTGAATGTACAATGACCTCCGACGAATTTGGGTTATAGATCTTGTAATTTGCGAATGTCTAATTGAATGTCTAATGTCGAATTAGACATTCGATATTTAACATTTGCGATTTTTCTGAATGTCTAATTGAATGTCTAATGTCTAATTAGACATTCGATAATCAAATTTAGCGAATGTCTAATCGAATGTCTAACGTCTAATTAGACATTCGAATATTTTTTTTGAATGTCTAATGTCTAACGTCTAATGCTCTGCCAACTTCACACACTTTTATAAATAGGCAAAAACATCCGGCGAATTTTGGGCCCGTAAACTAAACAATTAAAAACGCGTAGCCTAGAAAGTTTGGGAAAAGTGAACTTTTTCTCTGAGCTTTGATGAATTGGGTCAGGGCCGTAAACCAAACAATCAAAAACAGCGTAGCCTAGACAGTTGGGGAAAAGTTATTAAATACAAATTAAATGTGTATAAAGTTTTGTAATAACGGTAGAAGACAAACGTATTTTGTATCTTGTTGTTTCTTAAATCAGTTAATACAATTTATTGATTCATAAAGGTTGTTTTTTTCAATCAAACAACAGAGGTTTTTTTAATAATAATAACATTGGTTTCTCCCTTTTCGATTACGTCACCCCATGGTACAAAATTAAAACCTATCCCATACTGACGCCGCGCTCCCACGCGGCGTCAATGAAAACAGATTGTTTTCATATTAACTATTACAATTAATTTTCATATTAACTATTACAGTTAATACTGTCAACAGATTGTATAATACATACCTGTTTTTAGTGTACATTGTCAACTAAGGCATGGGAATAATGGCAGTTTTCAATACAAAAATAATCTACCTTTGAAACTAGCCATGCAAATTATTACATGTACATGTTTATAAATGCATAGACACAGTCTCATCAAAGCCTTTACATGTAACATAGTCCTAAATGTAACCTCTGACAAAAATCTAAAATTCTACCCCTTCATTAGTCTTTTTAATCCTTTCCCTCATATAGATGCTTTCTGATGCCTCTGCAGCAGACCGTTTTTGAAAACAAGGCCCATATAGTGACTAATTGGTCCGTCGGGCCGGGTGTATTTATTTATATGTTTTTGTATATATGTACCCATAGTTTTCGACCAATCAACATGGCTTGAAGGAATCTGATAAAGGGTCACCCTAAGAACATTTCTACAAAATTATTCGAAAATTGGCCGGATTCTTTTGGAGGAGAAGATTTTTTAAGTTTTCACTATAGCCATTTAATGCAAAATAGCCCCGCCCCCAGGTGGCCATGTTTTTCGACCAATCAACATGGCTTGAAGGAATCTGATAGAGGATCAGCCTAGGAACATTTCTACAAAATATATTATTTGAAAATCTGCCAACCAGTTTGGTAGAAGAAGAATTTTGATTTTTGTTTTTGTTCCGTTGCCATGGAAACCAGAATTCTGCATGGCTCCCAAAAATTTGAAGGAATTCTGGTGAGGGTCACCCAAGGAACATTTCAGCAATTTTTTTCGAAAATGGGCTTCATACTTTCGGAGGAGAAGATTTTTAAAGTTTTCACATATAATTGCCATATAAGGCAAAACAGCCCAGCCCCTGTCATCCATTATTTTTGACCAATCAACTCTGATAGTGGGTCACTTAAGGAACATTTCTACAAAATTATTTGAAAATCGGCCTGACACTTTTGGAGGCGATATCTTTTAAATATTTACTATAGCCATATAAGGCAAAATAGCCCCGCTCCTGGCGGCCATGTCTTCCGACCAATCAACATGGCTTGAAGGAATCTGATAGTGGGTCACTTAAGGAACATTTCTTCAAAATTATTTGAAAATCGGCCTGACACTTTCGGAGGAGATATCTTTTAAGTTTTCACTATAGCCATATAAGGCAAAATAGCCCCAGAATAACAGAATAACAAAAAAGGCCATCTACTCACAGAATCCAACCATTATGTAAAGTTTAAGACTCTTGGTCCTCTTGGTCCAAGGGTTCTTTAGATATTGAGCAGAAACCGATTTGAGCCTTGAAAATTAACAGAAACATTGAGTTTACACCAAAAAGAGCTATTTAAACCACTCCCTGATACAGACCCCCTATTTGACACATTTGCAGCAGACAATTTAAGTAAACATAGTGGCAAAAGGTGAAATTACTTATAATGAGCATTTCTCATTTTACCACAATGTTTTCAACTCTATTCAATAATCAAACTTATATTTATAGAGATTTTCGGACAATGTCTTCAGAGCTTAACACTTAATAAGTATCATTTCTTGGAAAGAGTAAAGATCAATATAAGCTAAATTCAGACCACAAAGGGTACATGTATATTTCAGAACCTGGTGTATCAAAGGTCAAACTGTTTCAATAAGCTAAGTATAGAATTTTCCCATTTCTTGACATTATGATTATAAAGACACAATGTTGGCAAGGAGATCACAGGATTTCGTAATTAAATAACTTTCTTAAATTGAGCATATCAAATACAAAATATCTCTCATGTCTTTCAAACCAAAATTCTAATAGTTATTTATCGTTTTATTTGATACAGAATACCTGTACCTCACCAATGCCCACATTAAAAAAACTGAAGCAGAATAATTGAAAACATCTGGCAAAAATATCTCTTACTCAAAGTGCTATTATTGAATCGAGTTGAAAACAATGTCACAAAAAGGGAAAAAATGCTCATGACCGTGTGAGCAATTTCTCTTTTTGCCACAATTTTTCCAATATTCGTGCACATGAAGAAAACAACTTTTGACAGCCTTGAGGTAAAAAGGAGAAATTAGTAAAAACAAACGATTCTCTTTTCCCCCACCATGTTTTCAACTCTGTATCAAAAATGTTCATCAAAAGTTCTGGATGTTACAATATTCCTCTTCCCCCTCACCAGGTTATTTTAAAGAAGACGACATTTCAGGTAAATCGTTAAATAAACAAAATCATAGACAACACAATCATTTGGGGATAATACTAAACCCTATCCAATTTTGACATTGTTTCAAATTCCTGCATTTTTGCAACAATGATTTCAATTCTATTCAATAATAAAACTTTCTTTTATAGAGTTTTTTATACATCTTTGCATAGATGTTTTGATAGTAGAGAGCTACAGATTTGTTGCCAGAATATGGGATAGGGTTATTCATGGTAAATACATGTATTATAAGTATTACTAATGCCCTCAAAAACCATATACATGCAATCCTTTAACCCTTTCCCACATATAGACGCATTTTGACACATCTACAGCAGACGACTCTTGAAAACATTGTGGCAAAAGGAGAAATTGTTCAAAATGAGCAATTTCTCCTTTTGCCAAAAGTATTTAAACTTTTTCAGTAATTATATCTTCATTTATAGAGATTTCCCATATTTTTTACTAAATGTCTCCAAAGTCGTCTGCTGTAGATTTGTTGTATGTGGGAAAGGGTTAAGAAAAGAAATCATGATAGGAACTGAACAATTTGACATTTTTCATGGTCCAATAATGTTTTCAACATCCATTTTCTACATTAGTATAAACTGTTGAGCTATTTGCTAAATGGTTAACCCTTTTCCACATACAGTTGCTGTCTGACACAGCAGACGACTTTTGAAAACATTGTGGCAAAAGGAAAATTTGTTCATGATGTTTCATATATACATATATAGAGGTTAATCATATTTTAACCCGATAAATTCCAAGTCGTCTGCTGCAAAATTGTTGCATGTGAGAAAGGGTGAACAACTCATGATATCTTCCTCCAGTAGACTTGACTAGCACAAGCACCAAACAGGTGAAAAGGTTTTAAGTTTTAATTTGTATAATCTCAGTTCAAGTATACATGACTATCAATCTCATTTAAACCAGACCTAAATTCGCTAGCTCGCAACTATATAGATCTGATGAGTGCCCTATACAGGTCGTCTCAGATTGACCTTTCTGTCAGCCAATCAAATTGTAGCTTACCAAATATAATGGAATAAAACAGGTAAGATGATTCATATAAATAAATGATATAGAGATTCGGTGATTGTCGAGCGCTCCGATTGTAGAGCAGGGGCGTTTGTGTTATCGTGCGATTGCATTGGACATAAAAACTGAGCAAGTGCTCATGAATATTTAAGTGTGTATTAGGTCAATTCGAGACGACCTTTTTTGCGGGGTGTTCAGATCCAATAAAGGTACAGCAAAGTATTTTGGTCCGATTTTAAAGGTGCTGAACTCCAGATTATAGATAGTATAGTCAATTTGAAAACTTTTCAAAGGTTGTCTTGAAATATTAGAATCTTAATTTAGGATATTTAGAGTTATAATTTCACTTTTCCAGTACAATAAACATCTAAATATTGATTGTTCAATGTTTATGCTTCATTTCTACCGGGTAGACATACCCAGTTAGCCAAATTTGGTATATTTTCAGGACTTTCAATTGACCGTTTTTCAAAAAAATACAATACAGTTTTTTACTGCAAAAATAGTTTTTAACTATTTATTACTTACTTTGTTGTCACTATAATCAATATTTGCAAAAGTTTTATTATTTCAAAATTTTCATCTCCATCTGGAGTTCAGCACCTTTAATGAGATTGCATGACTATATCGAGGGCTTGGCGTGAAACAGTTATAATTAAAATCCTATTTTAAAAACTCAGGTTTAGGGGCAATTTTGAGCCCTTTGTAAATAATGCAAATTTAGGTGCCATTGCTCAGAACGAGCAATGGCACCTAAATTTCCATTGTTTACTAAGACAAACTAGAAATATCACTGAAGATGATAAATACCCCTAAAACAGCACCTTGACTCAAAATACAGGTTCCGACCGACCAACAAAAGGGCCATAACTCTGTAAAATAACATGCAATTTTAAGACCTTTCGGTATGCACATCTCCTCTAAGAAATAGGCCGACCGACCAACACAGTGACTCCTATATACCCCCCCCCCAACTTTGTTTTTTGGGGGTATAATGATTCAACGCTTATAAAGACTTTATGGCGAGGTGATTAACCTTGGTAAAAAAATACCAATTTTAGTTACAACCGTTTCAGGCCAAGCCCTCGATATGAGAAATTTAAATATAACATATATATGTATAAACAAGGCTTACAAAACACAAAAAGTAGTTTTATTTCTAACAAAATAATAGGCGGGAGAATAAAAAAGTATGTAAAAGATTCTAAATACCCAAATAAAGACATTTTACATCTTTAACTTTTTAATATAATCTATTTTACAAATATACACAATTTTCAATATTTCACAAAATTTACAGTGTTGATATTCATAAGAGATTTTAACAATAGGATATTTGTTTATGTGTTAACCCTTTCCCTAATATATACGCTTTCTGACACCTTTGCAGCAGACGTCTTTTTGAAAACATAGTGACAAAAGAAGAAATTGCACAAAACGTGCAATTTCTCCTTTTGCCACAATGTTTACCACTTTTTGTCATAGGTTATCCATTCAATTAAAGAGATTTTCTATTTTTTAACCCTTTCCCTCATACGACAATTCTGCAGCAGATGACTTTGAACGCATTTTGTCAAAACACCCAGCAGCAATCATGGTTGAGTGTCCTTGATTAGGGGATGTTTCTTAGCCTAATACATATGTGCACCGAGGGATCATGATTAACCCTTTCTGCAGCAGACGACATTGAACATATTTTGTCAATAATTAGAAAATCTCCATAATTGAATGCATAACCTATGACAAAAACTGGAAAACATTGTGGCAAAAGGATAAATTGCACGTTTTGTGCAATTTCTTCTTTTGTCACTATGTTTTCAAAATGCCGTCTGCTGCAGAGGCGTCAGAAAGCGTCTATATGAGGGAAAGGGTTAACAAAATATGTTCAAAGTCGTCTGCTGCAGAATTGTCGTTTGAGGGAAAGGGTTAACTGAAGTTATTAAAATTTCACAAATTGACCTCTCATATAATATATTTTGAACAGAGACCTTTTAATCCAGAATCTTCTTTTCACAATGTGCCTGCTTCTGATGCAGCAATGAGAGTTAACCCTTTCTCACATACAACAAATCTGCAGCAGATGACTAAGCAAGTAGGTTGAAAATCACTATAAATGAAGTATAATTATTGAATAAAATTGAAAACATTGTGAAAAAGGAGAAATTGCTGGTTATTATCAATTTCTCCCTTTGCCAACATGTTTGTAAAAATTGTCTGCTACAGATGCGTCTGTAGATCGTAAAGAGTTATCAAAGTTTGTTATAAAATTGTCTGTTTTTTCTTTGAAGAAGTAAATACGGGCCATTGTGATACCCTTGGCAGTGGCGTGGTCATCGGCGTCATCACAAAACTTACCTCAGAATTCATAAACCATTTTCAAATGAAATTTGTACACATGTTCCTAGGAACAATATGCATGTCTATAACAAGTCACATGAGTCTGGTTTTAATAATATTTCGTTAATGCACCTTTACTTGACTTAGAAAAAAGCAGACGAGCGTTGGCATTCCCTTGCGATGCTCTTGTTTTATGTACATCAATAAATAAATTCTTATAAACAATATTAACAACCCGTGATATCTACCTTCTGTAGACCAAACTAGCACCAGCACCAAACAAGAGGAACTAGAAATATCACTGAAGGTGATGAATACCCCCAGCTGGTGCCTGACAATATACATATGTATGAGAAATTCAAGGGGCCATAACTCATTTAAAAATAATTCAAGTGCAACACGCCGACAATATGCAAAACCAGGCTTGGTATCAATCATTCTTGTGAAGTTATATTGAATTCTGACCAAGGGTTGCTGAGAAATAGTGTTCACAAGAAATGTCTTCAGACCAACGGACCGACCGACAGACCAACTGACCGACCGACAAGCGTGACTCCTATATAGCCCCCATATACTATGTATCTGGGGGTATAAAAATCACAAAGTTTAAGCTCCCATATAATATGATTTGAACCAAGACCTTAACCCTTTCCCACATACCAAGTATCTGCAGCAGACGCATTTGATAACAACAAGGTTAAATATGGAAACTCTCTATAAATGAAAGAGCAATTAGTGAATAATTATGAAAATGTTGTGGTATAAGGATAAATTGCTTATGGTGATCAATTTCTTCTTTTTGCCACAATGTTTTAAATAGTCAAATGCTGCAGAGGAATCAAAAAGCATCTATATGTGGTTTCTCTTTTTAACAACCCCCAACCACCTCCAATGTTTTAAACAAAACGTCTGCTGCTATTGTGTCAAAGTGCATCTTTTTCAACTTCTTCCTCGTTATATTTTAAGATTTGTCTGCTTCAGAAACACCTTGTTTCAAGGTGGAAAAAACAATGTGGCAAAAGAAGGAACTGCTTGTTTGTTCTTGAAAGATTTGATTGTTTTAATTGGCTTTGTATGCCATTTTCAACAATGTTTCAGTTATATCACAGGAATAGAACACTTAACCCTTTCCCTCATATAGACGCTTTCTGACTCCTCTGCAGCAGACGGCTTTTTGAATACATAGTGACAAAGAAGAAATTGCACAAAACATGCAATTTATCCTCTTGCCACAATGTTTTCCACTTTTTGTCATAGGTTATCCATTCAATTATAGATATTTTCTAATTATTGACAAAATATGTTCAATATCGTCTGCTGCAGAAAGGGTTAATCATGATCTCTCGGTGGCACACATGTATTAGGCTAAGAAACATGCCCTAATCAAGGACACTCAACCATGATTGCTGCTGGGTGGGGATGAAACATGGATGTCCCTTTGCTAGTCCTCTGTACTAGTCACTCAATCACAGCAGTCTTCTTCAACCCTTTCCACATAAAACAAATCTGCAGCACACCGCTTTGAAATCAACTAGGCGAATACATAGACAAGAGGGCCATGATGGCCCTATATCGCTCACCTGATTTAATAGAACTTCAATAGTTTTCAAAGTTTTTACTCTTTTTAGGCCAATACTTTTGGACAAGAAGATTTTTAAAGTTTTAACAATGCACATATAAGGAAAACATGCTCCGCCCCCTGGCGGCCATGTTTTTCAACGGATCAAAAATATTTAAACAATCTTGGTAAAGGGTGCCCCAAGGAACATTTGTGCAAAATAATTTTTAAATCGGGCCAGTACTTTTGGACAAGAAGATTTTTAAAGTTTTAACAATGCACATATAAGGAAAACAAGCTCCGCCCCCTGGCCGCCATGTTTTTCAACGGATTGGAAATATTTGTACAATCTTGGTAAAGGGTGCCCCAAGGAACATTTGTGCAAAATAATTTTTAAATCGGGCCAGTTCTTTTTGACAAGAAGATTGTTAAAGTTTTAACAATGCACATATAAGGAAAACTAGCTCCGCCCGCTGGCGGCCATGCTTTTCAACGGATCAAAAATATTTGAACAATCTTGGTAAAGGGTGCACCAAGGAACATTTGTGCAAAATTATGTTCAAATCGGCCCAGTACTTTTGGACAAGAAGATTTTACAAAGTTTTAACAATGCACATATAAGGAAAACAGGCTCCGCCCCCTGGCGGCCATGTTTTTCAACGGATTTGAAATATTTGAACAATCTTGGTAAAGAGTGTCCCAAGGAACATTTGTGCAAAAGAATTTTCAAATCGGTCCAGTACTTTTGGACAAAAAGATTTTTAAAGTTTTAACAATGCACATGTAAGGAAAACAAGTAACTGTAGGATTGCAAGCAATACCATAATCCCCTACCGGTTTGCACGTTTTGACTTATTAATATTCTAAGTCCAAAAAGGGGCATAACTCATAAAAAAATTGACGAAATCCCATGAAACGCGAACTTGATCTGTGACACATGATTACAAAGCCATATACAAAATTTCAGCTCAATATCTCAATGCATGTAGAAAAAAAGTGCGGAAAACTGATTTGTCGGACTGACTGACAGATGGACTGACAGATGGACTGACAGATGGACTGACAGATGGACTGACTGACTGACAGACTGACTGACAGATGGACGGAGTGCAAACCTAATAGTCCCCTTCGGCACGCCGGTAGGGGACTAATAAGCTCCGCCCCCTGGCGGCCATGTTTTTCAACGGATTGGAAATATTTGAACAATCTTGGTAGAGGGTACCTCAAGGAACATTTGTGCAAAATAATTTTCAAATCGGGCCAGTACTTTTGGACAAGAAGATTTTTTAAGATTTGGCAATTTTTCCCTTTTCTGATGCCGCAGCAACCAAAGTTCTACTTGGAATTAATTTCTTTGAACAACTTTGAAAGAGGACTACCTAAGGACCATTCCTGTGAAGTTATTTTGAAATCTGTTCATTGGTTTAGTAGGAGAAGTCATTTGTAGGAAATTGTTAACAGACGCCGACGACGACGACGATGGACGCCGGACGGTGAGTGATCACAAAAGCTCACCTTGCACTTCGTGCTTAGGTGAGCTAAAAAGCTCTCTAAATGTAGGTAATATAACTGAAAAGAGCAATGGTTTTGAGCAATTTCTCCCTTTCCACATAAAACAAATTTGCAGCACACCGCTTTGAAATCAGCTAGGCGAATACATAGAAAAGCTCTCTAAATGTAGGTAATATAACTGAAAAGAGCAATGGTTTTGAACAATTTCTCCTTTTGTCACAGTGTTTTTAAAAGTCATCTGCTGCAGATGTGTCGAGATGCGTCTTTAAGTGGGAAAGGGTTGTGAAATACATCTCTAACATACAATTCATGTCAAAGGAATCACTCCCTTTCTTCCTCTTCTATAAACTTATAAAAATAGGGCATGTCGTGGAAGTCATGTTCTTTCTTCACATGATTAATAATCTGACCAATCAGAAGAGTTTTTCCATATGACACCGCCTCCTGTCTATCTCGAGCCAAACCCACTTCAACCAACCAATCACAGAGTGACGTTCCACAGAATACTCTATTGTATGTTCTAAATCTATACCTGAAAAAGAAGTAAACATTAGCATTGAACATTAAACCCTTTCCCACTTGCAGACACATTTAGAGGCATGAGTAGCATGCTAATTTTGAAAACATTGTGACAAAAGGAAAAACTCATGATGAACAAATGTCTCCATTTCCATTTCCTACAATTTTTTCAACTCTATTCAATAATTGTACTTTCATTTATACGGATTATCCTTAATTTTCTGAAGATGTTTTCAAAGTAGGCTGCTGCAGAATTGTGGTATGAGGGAAAGGGACGAAATTAGAGTGCCATGAAGACCCTATATTGCTTACCTAGGATCGATAACAATTATTGAATAAAAAGAACATGACTTGTAATCATCAAATTAATACAATATCATTGACAGAATATTGAAAGTGATTGCTTTTATCCCCGAAATATTTTAGGAGCAGTTGCCATTAGTAATTTCCTTGACAAAGACCACTTCAGCAGACAAACATTGGAATCATTGTAAGAAAGGAAGATATTGCTCATGATGAGCAACTTCTCTCTTTTTACCCAAAGGGTTCAACTATAGTCCACAAAAAGTGTACTTCCAACTTTCCTGGTGTTTTATTTTTTTCATCAGATGTTTTCAAAACAAATCATTCTACAAAGAGAACATCCGGTAAATGGTTTCGTCATTTGACTGACTGAGTCACGACAGGTTTGTAGTCTACTAATACCTCAAAACCCTTTCCCTCATATGGACGCTTTCTAACAGTGACAAAAGAAGAAATTGCCCCAATGTTTTCCACTTTTAGTCATAGGTTATCTCTTCTATTATAGAGATTTTCTATTTTTTGACAAAATATGGTCAAAGTCGTCTGCTGCAGAATTGTCGTATGAGGGAAAGGGTTAACCCTCCTCCATACATAGACGCATCTGCAACAAACAACTTTTAAACAAATTGCGACAAGAGGAGAAACAGACCACTATGTTTAATACTCTTTTCTGAAATTGTTCTACTTTTGAGAGCCATTTCCCATATTTCACCCAAGTGATTTCAAACCTGTCTGCTGCCGATTCAATGTGGAAAAAAGAGGTTAAGCCATTCCCTGGTGCAGAATTCTGATGCCTTATGCAGTAGACAACTTTTGACTACTTGTGAGTTAACCCTTTCCTAAATGCAAAAACTCTGCAGCAGACGACTTTGAAAACCTACCCGATAACATTTGGAAACTCACTTTAAATAATGAAAGAACAATAATTAAATGGAGTTGAAAAAATAACATAGTGACAAAAGTAGAATTTGCTGGTTTTGAGAATTATTTCCTTTGTCGCCATGTTTCCAAAAATCCATCTACTGCAGAGGCGTAAGAAAGCGTCTATATGAGAGAAAGTGTAAATGACTTTTTGTTCAAAACAAGCACTTACTCCTTTTCTAACGATCTTTTTGACCATACATCAAACATATCAGGATTCCAAATTTTAGATGTAACAACACTTTTCTAAGCATTATATTTTAAAGCAACCTACTATAAAATATCAAATCAGGTAAATGGATAATCCTTTCCCACATACAGCAAACCTGCAGCAGATGATTTTGGAAACTTTTTGACAAAAGCCGAGCCCTGGATAGCTCACCTCAGAATGGGCTTTTTAAGACTTAACTCTTTCAGCGCCAATGGCAATATCATCAAGACAAACTTTCTGACAAAATTTCAAGCTGCTCAAGTCAAAAATGCAATCTCTATAGTGTTAACAAGATTTTTATACAATATGGCCTAGTGACCTAGTTTTTGACCTGACCAAACCCATCTTTGATTTGGCTTAGATATCTTCAAGGCAAATATTGTGACAAAGATTCAAAATGACCCACAATTGAACTTGGCCTAGATATCATGAAGACAAACTTTCTAACAAAGTTTCAACATGTCCAAGTTTAAAATGCGGCTTAACAAGATTTTCCTTAAATTAAGCCTAGTAACCTAGTTTTTGACCAAACATGACCTATATTCGATCTTGGCCTTGAAATCACTAAGACAAATATTCTGACAAAGTTTCAACATGCTCAAGCCAAAAGTGTGGCTACAAGAGTGTTAACAAGATTTTTCATAAATTTAACCTAGTGACCTAGTTTTTGAACGGACATGACCCAGTTTCGAACTTGACCTAGAAATCACTAAGACAAACATTCTGACAAAGTTTCAACATGCTCAAGCCAAAAATGTGGCTTCCAGAGTGTTAACAAGATTTTCCTTAAATTTGACCTAGTGACCTAATTTTTAACCCTACATGACCCAGTTTCAAACTTGGCCTAGAGTTGATGGAGATATATGTTCTGATAAACTTTCATAAAGATTGGATGCAAAATGTTGCCTCTAGAGTGTTAACAAGCAAATGTTGACAACGGACAATGAACGACAAACGACGGACAAAAGGCGATCACAATAACTCACCTTGCTCTGGTGAGCTAAAAAGTCATAAACATTGTCTGCTGCAGAGGCGTCTATATGTGGAAAATGGTTCACTTACTTTCTATCTCTAACAATATCCTGGGAGCAGTTCTCTTTATGATATTTAACAAACTGATCACAGATGTGCTTCTGATCCTCTGAGAGTTCTGCCTGCAGTGGAATGTGAATCAACTCTGTCCCGTACACCCATCTTCTCCACCTATGTTAATAGATTTCAGAGTTTTAGATAGATAAATAGATAGATATCCTTTATTTTGTTACATAAACTTTCCGTAGTTTCTAGTTACATACAAAAAAGTATATACATATTTTAACAAAGTTATAAATGAGTTATAAGCATTAATTTGATATAACACATACATATACAAGGATGAACAAAACATAGATATTAAGATATGTAAACTATATACTTCATCAATTTTTTTGGTACAATGTAATGTCAAAACGTTCAATCATGGTTTATGTCAGACTAATTTCTATGAGTAAATGTCAAATGTTAAATAGATGCCTCTCGAATATATTAAGCCAAATTCATCAATGTTTTCTTATTATCACTTTTTTAACCCTTTTCCTTATACGACAATTCTGCAGCAGAGGACTTTGAACATGTTTTGTCAAAAAATAGAATATCTCTATAATTGAATGGATAACCTATGTATGACTCAAAGTGGAAAACATTGTGGCAAAAGGAGAAATTGCTCGTTTTGAGCAATTTCTTCTTTTGTCATTATGTTTTCAAAAAGTCGTCTGCTGCAGAGGCGTCAGAAAGCGTCTATATGAGGGAAAGGGTTAAGGTTTCAACTAATTGATAGACACATGGTTTGGTTGTGTAGTATATGTAAGCTTTTAAATATTAAGTTCTAATATTAGTGTTATTTCCCTCTTTTCTCAACCTCTGGATTTATTGATAAATGGAGAATGTAGGTCCATTTCAGTGTCATAGTGCAATTTGTAATATTATCTTGACAGATTGATATAAACAAGACGGCCATGATGGCCCTGAATCGCTGGCCTGATTTAATTTCTTTGTACTATAGCCATATAAGGCAAAACAACCCTGCCTCCTGGTGGCCATGTTTTTTTTACCAATAACCATGGCTGGAAGGAATCTCAAAGAGGGTCATCCAAGGAACATTTCTACAAAATTATTTAAAAATATGCAAGACACGTTGGGAGGAGAACATTTTTCAAGCTTTCACTATAGCCAGATAAGGCAAAAACAGTCCCACACCTTAGTGGCCATGTTTTTCGACAAATCAACATGGCTTGAAGGAATCTAAAAGAGGGTCACCCAAGAAACACTTCTAAAACACTATTTAAAAATCAGCCAGACACTTTCGGAGGAGAAGATTTTTTTTAAAGATTTGACTATATGCATATACGGCAAAACAGGCCCGCTTGAAGGAATCTGATAGAAGGTCAGCCAAGGTACATTTTCTCCAAAATTATTTATTATTCTGAAGAAGTAGACCAAAAATCAAAACAAACAAAAAGGATGTACCTTAAGTTAAAATTATAACTAGAACTGTGAGTGAACTCACAAAAGAATACTCCCCGTTGCGCTTACAAGACATATGGTCAGACAGACAGACGGATATATTTCCGACCAGGATAATCTTACTTCATGCACATCCTCAGGTTGTGTACTGCAACTGCGTAAAGTTTCATCAGAATCGGTCCAGCCATTAAGGAGGAGTTGCGCTTACAAGACATATGGACAGACAGACGGACGGACAGACAGGGTGATTCCTATATACCCCCCCAAAACTTTGTTTGCGGGGGGGGGTATAATAAATGGATTTAAGGTTATTCGTATAAACCAAAAGAACATATAAAGACACACCAAAAGCATAAAATGTTGCAATACTTTAAAAGAACACATAGCTCTAACAAATACCAAACCCCACAAGTACTCGTCTGTATGTACGGACGGACAGACAGGGTGATTCCTATATACCCCCCCAAAACTTTGTTTGCGGGGGGGGGGGGTATAATAAATGGATTTAAGGTTATTCATATAAACCAAAAGAACATATAAAGACACACCAAAAGCATAAAATGTTGCAATACTTTAAAAGAACACATAGCTCTAACAAACATAAAACTAAATTTGCAGATGACACTGACCAATTACAGACAAAATTAGGAACACATCAATTTCTTCGTTTTTGCCAAAATCATTAGAACAGATGTATCTGATGCATCTGCATTTAGGAAAGAGTTAATCAAGTCCAAAGAATATAAAATGTTGACATTTTTAAAAAGAACACTTAATTAGTCCTTTCCAACCTATAGACGTATTTTGACGCATCAGCAGCCGATGACTTTTGAAAACATTGCCACAATTTTTTCAATTTTTTTTCAGTAATTATACCTACAATAATAGAGATCTTGATATTTTTGAGCAGCCATTTTCAAAGTCGTCTGCTGCAGATTGGTTGTATGTGGGAAAGGGTGAAAATAATTACATGAATTTACAGAAAAAACTGACAACAACCGCAATAATCTCTAGATGATAAATCTCTTAGTTCTGTTTGGTGTGATATAGAGATCTATTGCCATGAATCCTTTTAGCACATAGACTCATTTTCATGCATCTGCACCAAAATACTTTTTAAAAACATTGTGACAAAAGGAGAAAATGGTCATAATGAGTTATTTCTAATTTCGCCACTATCTTTTCAACTCTTTTCAATAATCATACTTTCATTAACCCTTTCCCTCATATAGACTTTTTCTGACGCCTCTGCAGCAGACGTCTTTTAGAAAACATAGTGACACAAGAAGGAATTGCTAAAAACGAGCAATTTCTCCTTTTGCCACAATGTTTTCCACTTTTTGTCATAGGTTATCCATTCAATTATAGAGATTTTCTATATTTTGACAAAATATGTTCAAAGTCATCTGCTGCAGAATTGTCGTATGAGGGGAAGGGTTAATTGGGAGTTTTCATATTTTTCCCACAATGTTTTCAACACATGATAAAAAACCAAATATCGTCTGTCTTTAGTTACAAAAAGGAAGTGATAAAATACCTTCTAAACAAATTCCATGTTCGGCTATTGACAAAGGAAAAAGAACACTTTTTTTTTTTTTACAATCTCAGTAAACATTTTACTTGAGATAAAAAATACATTTTACGAGAAAAGAACTATTAACCCTTTCCCACATACAACAAATCTGCAGCCGACGACTTTGAAGACATACCGGAAACTTGGATATTGCCTATAAATGAATGTACAATAATTGAACTGAGATGAAAACATGGTGACAAAAGGAGAAATTGCTCGTTTTCGGCAATTTCTTCTTTTGTTGGCATGTTTTTAAAAAGCCGTCCTATAAAGAGGCGTCAAAAGGCATCTGTATGAGAGAAAGGGTTAAAGTGGAGCATTTTTTTTATAAGGAGCAGAAAGCATTGCATCTTCTCCTTTAACTACAATATTTCCAAAAAGCTGTATGCTGATATGTGTAAAACAATAAAAAAATAAATAACCAATCCATTATTAAACCTTTCCCACTTGTAAGCCGAATTTTATGCATCTGCAGCAGATGACTTTTAAAACATTCTGACTAAAGGAAAAATTGCTCACTTTATCAATAATTTGACTATCATTTATTGAGATTTTGCTTAGATGATTTCGAAATTGTCTGCTGCAGATTTGCTGTATGTGGGAAGGGTTTAACTGGGAATATCTGCATGTGGCAAAACCAACACCTCCACGCGGGATATGCTTTTATTTTGGTCTTACGCGACTTTCAACAATTTTTCATTTATATTACGCCAATTCCTGGGTAAGTTATCGATCATTACTTCTCGTCCATTTATCCCGATACCAGCAAGTCAGTAGTAATACTGTCCCCATAATTTTAACCCTTTCCCTCATATAGACGCTTTCTGACGCCTTTGCAGCAATCGGCTTTTTGAAAACATAGTGACAAAAGAAGAAATTGCACAAAACGTGCAATTTCTCCTTTTGCCACAATGTTTTCCAGTTTTGTCATAGGTTATCCATTCAATTATGGAGATTTTTTTTTTTTTTACAATATAGTTCAAAGTCGTCTGCTGCAGAATTGTCGTATGAGGGAAAGGGTTAAGCGTCAAGGAGGAAAAGCCATTGCTACCATTTTTAAAGTCCCCGGACAGGGGTCAAACCCATGACCTTCTACACTGAATTTCTTGCAGGATGTGTTGGTTTTTCCAAAACATGTAAAATATAATATCGTATATCCTCACACCTATTTGATAAACCTCTTGCCTTAAGATGCCTCTGCAGCAAATAACATTTGAAAATATGGTGGCAAAAAAAGAAACTGATCATCATGAGCAATTTCTCCTATAGCCAAAATATTTTAACTTTATTCCATTATTGTTCTTTCATTAATAGAAAGTTCCATATTTTTGAACAATTGTTTTCAAAGTTGACTGCTGCAGATTTGTTGCATGTGGGAATGGGACAATTCCTTTTTCCAAGCACAATGCATTTCACTGTATGTTGTATAAACAGTCCTCAGCTGCTTAACTATGTCATTTTTTAAAGTCATCACCTATGAAAACATTTGAGCAAAGTAACTTAATCAGTCCTCAGCTGCTTAACTATGTCATTTTTTAAAGTCATCTCCTATGAATACATTTGAGCAAAGTAACTTAATATCTGAACAAATTGAAGTTCGTCTGCTGCAGAATTGTCGTATGAGGGAAAGGGTTTATCTGTCAGATGTTTCATAGGTACATTATTCGGTATAATTGTAAAGGACATTTTTTGAGTGACATTATTTTTCAAACACCTATAGATGGACAAAACAAAGCAGGATAAAGTAAGATCTCACCGTTGATACAATTTTTCACAAATGTTACAATTCCACCAATGGAATCTATATATATCAATTCAATTCAAAATTTTAATAGCGAAGTGGTTAACAAAATGTTAGTTTTGAAAGAATAGATAATTAAATGAAAAGAGAATTAGAACTACCATTTCCAACATGCAAAATCAGTTTTGATATGCAACACAGGGCTCCGGAAATTTCAAATCTCAATCAGTCCAGAAATTTATTTTTTCATTCCCCCCCATTAAAAAAAATGATATTGAAACTCTTTTTGAAACAAATATACACGATTTTCATGTTTATTGCAAGTTACCTTGCATAGATGGTTGCATAACAGTGTCATCGCTCGTTAATGTCTATGTAGAAGTACTTTACAAATCATAATTTACCAAAATTTGCAGACGAACATAACCACACATGTGTGTTTACATTGCACGTTCGTACTTAAGATTGTACATACTAGAAAATTATTGGTTGCGCACAGAAGATACATTTCTCTTATCTGTACGGTTAACTTTGTTTAGTCTACCTACAAATTAAAATTTTACTACTTAAAATGTCTTTGTTGTTTTGGAATTACCATGACTGAAATAATTAGAGAAAGCCATTTTTTAGGTAAGTACATTTACCCATTTAAGTAATTATGAAACGGTTCTCTTTGTCAACATAATTCGCCATTTGACTTCTTGAACATTGCAAGTAAATTTCGTTGAGCCCTTTCACCAATGTTTCGAAGGACAAATTAAATGAAATGAAGTTAAAACTTCTTCCTTATAATATGTACAGTGACATGTTTATTTTTACGAAACGTTTCCTAAATATCTCTTTTTCCCTGCCATCTTGAAAGGTTACAAAGGTCACATGACCTATGGAAATTCCCTAATGACCCCAACAGCCAATCAGATGCATGAAATCATTACTGCATGCATTCAATGGGATTTTCTCGGGTAATTCCGTCATCCATTCATCACAGAGTTATTCCGATTGGCATTAATTGTCAAACTTAATTGGATCAATAATCCTGTTTACGTCACGGTAAGTGACTATCTCGAAGGTTTACAGATGACTCTGTTCTCGTGTACATGATGCATAATGGTTTGTAACAGCGTAGATCGTTTGTAACAGTTTGAACATTACAAACGGTCCGAAACGAAAATAAAAATAACATATCAATTAGCCGTTCAGACCAGACTTGAAACGATTAAAATATTTTAAACTGATGAACTATTAATTAGTAAACACTTTTAAAGAACCCTTTAACCCATGCATTATCTATCAAACTGAAGGGAGTAATTACATAACCGAGTGTCACACCTCCTGGACCGATTACCGGACAGCTTATCTTGATTACGTCACGGTGACTCTCTCCTTCGCTTTAGAAACAAAGAGTGTGTGTACTTGCAAGGTTTGTATTGGTTTATTGGTTTATACAGTGACATATATAGCGTAGGTATTAACGAGATTTTATAAATATCGTAAAATCTCGGACCGATTTTTTACAAGTTTTAAGATTGCAATCGGTCTGGCGATTTGGCGATTTGAATTCCGGTCCGGACTGGCACTTTTACCGGTCTTCCGAAGCCCTGATGCAGCAGATGGATTAAAAAAAAAATGTGGCAAATGCAGAAATTGCTCATTTTCATTTTGAAGAACTTCAATATTGCTCACAAATTTTTTGACAGTTTTCAATTATGACACTTTCATTTATTGGAAATTTTCACTATGTTTAGTGAATTATTTTCAAATTCTTTTGCTGCTGATTTGTTTTATGTGGAAAAAGGGTTTATTATACATATTTCCCCCATGCTATTCTAGAAGGACACAGGCCTTTTTCTAGGCAATTTGGGAACAACAATTTGGCCCTTTGTTTGAATAATTTATCATTTTTTTTTTTTATTTAAAAAAAAGTGGGTTAAATTGGAAATTGTGCATGATTTTAAAGACTTATGCCCTCGGGAATGGCTCAGAAAAGCTGACCCGTGGGATGCATAGAAAAAGGCCTGGGACTGTACTGGGTTTCTAACACTACAACTACAGGAGCTAATACATGTGTTACATATCCAACTCCATTTCCCTTTAATAACAGTTCACTTGATAGGATAATTCTTTGAAAATGCATCACTAAAAAAACTCAATATCATCCTTGTAATAAATCTATAAGGTTTGGAAACATTTTAGGAAATATGGAAATAGCTCTTCAAAATCATAAATGTGAGAGAATATCTAGTTTCAATCTTCCTTTATTAACCCTTTCCCTCATACGACAATTCTACAGCAGACGACTTTGAACGTATTTTGTCAAAACATAGAAAATCTCCATAATTGAATGGATAAGCTATGACAAAAAGTGGAAAACATTGTGGCAAAAGGAGAAATTGCACGTTTTGTGCAATTTCTTCTTTTGTCACTATGTTATCAAAAATCCGTCTGCTGCAGAGGCATCAGAAAGCGTCTATATGAGGGAAAGGGTTAAACGTTTTGTCTCTAAAAATATGAGACTAAGAAAACCCAAAAAATAAAAATCTGTAACTGTCATTTGTAATCTGCAATTTGCATTTAGCGCAAAATATCAGCACTCAAATGTTGTCCCTTATTACCCTTTCCCACCTGCAGCTGCATTTTGACGCAATAACAACAGACAACTTTTGAAAACATTGTGGCCAAAGGTGAAATTGCTCATGATGAGCAATTTCTCCTTTGACCACAATGTCTTTATTTAACAATTAAAACTATCTTTTATGGAGATTTTTCAAGTTTTTTGTCACCATGTTTTCAAAGTCGTCTACTGCAGATTCGTTGTATGTGGGAAAGGGTTTAAAAAACACTTCAAACAAGCTAGCCTTTATAATTCAAACAAATAGAAAGAAAATATTTTATAAAAATGACCTTACCTTCTAATACATGGAATGATCATAAGTCGAGTATCAAAGCCAAATAAGGCAAACACTATCAGGGACTGAAAAGTAAACAACAATTTTTGAGACCATATATTTGAGACCATACACATGTATTTTGTTTTATCCTGTCACGTCTTCAACCCAGTAACAGGGTGCCGTATATTTCTTTTGATCTACGCCAGTTGGTCACGTGATAAGCTAGCGGGCACCTGCTAGCCGGGACTACTTTTTTTAGCAAGGGTCACTGTATATTCCAACTTCAATCGATAAAAACAGCAAATATCGTCGATAAATTGACAGCGATTTCAGTTGTTTAAATAAATAAATATTTAATTTAACATAGTTTAGGATAAATAGAATAATAGGTTGGTGCCGTGGATTGAGAAAGTTTATCTGGCTCACTGTCAGAAAATAGTAAAAACTAACCCTGCCAGTTATGGAATTGTGTTGTTTTTACCATCTAACACAGCTTGAACCAGTTTTTCCCTATACATGTTTATCTGTTTGTAAAGCAGTTGACCTCCCGGGCGGGGCCAATTTTGAACCCAGGGGCATAATTGGAACATTCTTTGTAGAGGACCACAAGACAATGCTACAAATCAAATATCAAAGCTCTAGATTGTTTGGTTTCAGACAAGAAGATTTTCAAAGTTTTTCGCTGTACACTCTTTACAACGCTGTACTTGGGAGCCATGGTCTTGCACAGTGATATTAGCGGGGTTAAATTGAAAACGCTGTTCCAAAAATCCGCTGAGTCATTACACCACCCACCCACCTATAATGCATACACTAATTCAATTGCAAAGAGAGAGTGTTTTTGGCTAAAACAAGCTTGCAAGATATATTTACCTGTTTTTTTGACATTTGATAGATGTATCAGGGCTTGAATTTAAGCTCGCATACTCGCTAATTACAAGTGCAAATTTCAATTTGCGCGGTGAGATTTCAGGCACCAGCAGATTATTGCGAGTGATATTTTTGGACTGAATAAGACGCATTTCTAATCGTCGATCGGAGTTTGAAGAAATGGGAAAGAAATGTATGACATCCAGACAAAATATCGCAAATACGATTGGCTGGAATAGTCACATGTATATTTTGGGTTTCCCAAGTTGTATTCACTACGGAGATCGAAGAAATGGGAAAGATATGGATGACAACCAGACAAAATTTTGCGAAATCTTTAGCTGTGGTTGTTTATTACATTAAAAAGTTTGAAATTGAGCTTGTTCGTTTGTCACACCATGACAGCCGCGGTCGATTAAAGTTGTATCAGTTTGCGAGGTGACTGAACACAATAAGCGTAATGCACAAACAATAATTACACCCGATATCGATTTTTTTATCTGTCTATTGTTGTAATATTGAAAGCGTTATGCAAACATGTGGATTAACGTGATACTGCAGCCACTTGATAACGATATTGATTTTTTTTTTACCTGTCTATTGTTGTAATGTTGAACAAAGCGTTATGCAAACATGTGGATGGATTAACATGATACTGCAGTGGAGATTCATTACTCGGATCGTATTTTGGTGTTTCAAACGTTAGGTTTTTGAAAATTTATAATTCTATTCCCACATATTTCATGCACTAAAATTCGGGAGCCAAGCAAGACCAGCGTTATACCGAGAACAGAGGTAAAACAGAGAGCTTTATAGACGATTGCCAGTGTATATCTCTATGTAAAAACAGGTGAACCGGGGCCAATTTTGACCCCAAAGGCATAATTTAAACAATCTTGGTAGAGGACCACTAGACATTGCTACACATCAAATATTTAAGCTCTAGGCCTTTTGGTTTCCTAAAAATTGCTCAATTGAAAATATACTTTATTTTTTATTCCATGTTTTTGAAGTCATCTGCTGCAGATTTGCATGTTGGGAAGGTTGAACTGTTTGCCTGATATGTTATTTTAACCCTTTCCCATTTGCCGACACAGTTTGTCACATCTGCATTAGACACCTTTTGAACACATTGTGGAAAAAAAAAGGAAATTGCTCAAAATTAGCAATTTCACCTTTGTAAACAATGTTTTCATCTCTATTTACTAATTAAACTTGCATTTACAAAGTAATCCATATTTTTGCCAAGATGATTTCACAGTCGTCTGCTGAGATTTTTTTTATTTTAATCGAGTTTTTGAAAATTAAAAGATTTCATACGGTTAAAAAAATTGTTGAGTATAATTATTTCTAAGGATTTTAATTACTCTGAATTATATCCAAAGAACAAGAGATCTTACCTGCCCATAATTAAAGAAGCAATCTAGGAACTCTATTTCCACATAAATTCCCGTAGTGCTGTTGTTAAATAATCTCCAGGTACACAAAAATAACCCCTGAAATATATAAACATAAGAGTAACATCAGGTGAAACCATAGGGGCCTGGTACGCTATTTAAATAAAAGTCTGCCGCAAGCGAACGCCAATGCTTGTCTACTTTTTTTTAAGTCGCAAAAGGGGCATTACTGAATAATTATCAAAGCCAGAGTTATTTGACTTGGTAAACACATGCGTAATGTCCAGGAACTTGTGAACCAAGTTTCATTTGAAACAGTTTTTGAGTTATGATGTAAGGTTAAAGTTTAGTGACGACGCCGCCGCCGCCGTCAATGGTATCACAATACCAAGACTTTTCTTCTTCAAAAGACGAGCTTAATATGTATACTCTGTTATATATATAGACAAGTTGTGTAACTTCCTCGTCAGCCGGATTTGACCCATGTATGCATTTTGGTCCGAAACTAATCAAACAAGCAAATTCAGAGAATTATGGTCCCCCGCCAGGGTCAAGGTCACAAGGTCAAAAAAATTGGTATTGATGGAAAGGGGTTGTCACAAGGAATACACATGTGAAATATGAAAGCAGTACCTATTACTGTTCAGAAGTTATGACCAAGGTTAAAGTTTTTGTGACAGCGTGACGGAGGGACTGACTGACGGACTGACTGACGAATGAGAAATAATAGTCCCCGCGCTTTCGCTAAGCGGGGGACAACAAGAGCACCGCGTACGGCACAGACGCTCGACTGATAGAAAACAGAAAAAAAGCAGAGCTAAACAAAAAAACGCTGCCGCTGACGACGACGCCAGGGTCATGACAATAGCTCTCGTTTTTTCAAGGCCTAATTACGCAAATAAACTATTGTATTGTATTGTATTGTTATCTGGCCACCATAATATAACTGAATTACTGTTGAATCCAGTGATAAACACCAATCACTCTGATTAACCATTTAACCCTTTCCCACATACAGACTCTTTCTGATGTCTCTGCAGCAGATGACTTTTGAAAACAATGCGGCAAAAGGAAAATTCGCTCATGATGAGCAATTTCTCCATTTGCCACATTTTCAACTTTAATCAATAATTGTTCTTTCATTTTTAGAGGGTTTCCATATTTTAGCAAAGATTTTTTCAATTTTGTTTGTTTGTGGCAATTTTTTAAAAGATTTACACATAAACATACCATAAACATAGATAACTGTAATACACACAACAGCACAATAAATCTCTCTGTCTGATATTCATCCTTCTCTTTTGGTATTTTTATCTCTACTTCTCCCTCCTCTTGAACTTTGACCTGCGAACAATATTAGAATGAGTTCAACATGATATGGTATTCATATTCACCTGCTTCAAAATATTCTAAGAAAAGCAACAACAACAACAGGTATATAATTAGAAAGAACCAATTTCGATACAAAGTTGAAAACATTTACCGTTTCCCACATACAGCAAATCTACAGCAGACAACTTTGAAAATGTCTACTAAAAAATATGGAAAATGTCTATAATTGTAGGTATAATTACTGAAAAAAGATAAAAAACATTGTGGCAAAAGGAGAAATTGCTTGTTTTGAGCAATTTCTCCTTTCGTCACGTTGTTTTCAAAGGTCTTCTGCTGCAGATGCGTCAAAAGGTGGGAAAAGTTTAAGGGAAACATCTATATCTGGGTCTATATCAGGAGGGATTAACCCTTTCCCACATACAGCAAATCTGAAGCAGACGACTTTGAAAATGTCTACCCAAAACTAGAACTATCACTGAAGATGATAAATACCCCCTAAACAGCACCTTGACCTACACTATAACTTAACAAGAGGGCCAAGATGGCCCTAAATTGATCACCTGAATGATAGTTAATTAGAAGCAAATATTTAACTGCAAATATCTGTGAAAATTTGATCAGGAGTTCAAATGAAACTGTAAGGAGTGGACACTCAGTTAAAGAACTAGTTTATCAGTAAAAGCCATTTTTATCTTGAAATCTAACAAGAGCTTTCTCAATTTCTGATGCTGCAGCAACAAAGGTTCTACACAGAATGCAGGTCTTTGAACAATTTTGAAAGAGGACCATCGAAGAAAAAAATCCTGTGAAGTAACATTGAAATTGGTCAAGTGGAATGGTAGGAGTTGTCATTTGTAGCTAAAAGTTCAATTTACCCCTTTTGTGATGACGCGAGGTTGCTATGATTTTGTAACCAATCAAAGCGGCTTGAACAAATTAAATGTAAAGGATCACTGAAGTAGGATTTATATTCAATTTCCTTAATATCAGACAAGAACTTAAAACAAGAGGGCCATGATGGCCCTGGATCGCTCACCTTAATTATACAATGTACTGTTATGCAAAACACATCAAGACAATTATTCTGAATGCAACCTCCAGTGTTAACAAGATTTTCCTTCATTTGGCCTAGTGATCTATAAATTATTTTTCCTGATATGACCCATATTCCAACATGGACTACAACATCAAAACAACATTCTGACAAATTTTCAACTTGCTCAAAGTAAAAATGCGGCCTCCGGAGTTTGAACAATATTTTCCTTTATTGACCTTGTTTCTGACCCCCATATGACCCATATTCGAACTTGAACTAGATATCATTTAGACAAACATTCTGACCAAATTTCAAGATGCTTAAGCAAAAAATGCGGCATCCAAAGTGTTAACAAGATTTTCCTTCCTTTTACCCTAGTGACCTAGTTTTTGACCCAGCATGACCCGTATTCGTACTTGGCCTAGATATCATTCAGCTAAACATTCTGACCGAATTTCAAGCTGCTGTAGCAAAACATGCGGCTTCTACAGAGTTAACAAGATTTTCCCTCAATTTGGCCTTGTGACCTAGTTTCTGACCCAAAATGACCCATATTTAAACTTGACCTACATATCATCAAGACAAACATTATGATAAAGTTTCAATATGCTCAAGTTGTATGTGGCCTCTAGAGTGTTAACAAGATTACCCTTCAATTTGGCCTAGTGACCTAGTTTTTGACCCGGCATGACCCATATTCAAACTTGGCCTAGATATCATTCAGCTCAACATTCTGACTGAATTTCAAGCTGCTGAAGCAATAAATGCAGCTTCTACAGTGTTAACAAGATTTTCCTTCAATTTGGCCTTGTGACCTAGTTTTTGACCCGGCATGACTCATATTCGAACTTGACCTAGATATTTTAAACACAAACATTCTGACAAAATTTTAAACTGCTGAAGCAAAAATTGCGGCCTCTGGAGTGTTAACAAGATTTTCCTTCAATTTGACCTAGTGACCTACTTTTTGACCCGACATGACCCATGTTCGAACTTGACCTACATATCATCAAGACAAACATTCTGATAAAGTTTCAACATGCTCAAGTTGAAAATGTGGCCTCCAGAGTGTTAACAAGATTTCGCTTCAATTTGACCTAGTGACCTCGTTTTTGACCTCATATGGCCCAGTTTCGAACTTGTCCAATGGAGATGAATGTTCTGATACACTTTCATGAAGATTGGATGCAAAATGTAGCCTGTAGAGTGTTAACAAGCTGAAATGTTGACAACGCACGACGCACGACGGACGGACGCCGGACAAAATGTGATCACAATAGCTCACCTTGCACTTCGTGCATAGGTGAGCTAAAAATGGAATTTCCAAATTTTGTCATTTTGCCCCTTTTCTGATGCCTCCTGACTGCCATGTTTTTCAACCAAACAGTATGCCTTGAACAACCTTTGTAGAGGCTCGCCTAAGGAACATTTCTACCAAACTATATTGGAATCAGACATGCAGATTCAAAGAAGAAGATTTTTAAAGCTTGGACATTTTGCCCCCTTTCTGATGACGCAGCAAACCTGGCGGCCATGTTTTTCAACAGATCGGACATATTTGAACAATCTTGGTAGAGGGTGCCCCAAAGAACATTTGTGAAAAATAATTTTCAAATCGGGCTAATTCTTTTCGACGAGAAGATTTTTTAAGTTTTAACAATGCACATAATTATAAGGAAAACAGACTCCACCCCCTGGCGGCCATGTTTTTCAACGGATCGGAAATTTTTGAACAATCTTGGTAAAGGGTTCCCAAAGAAACATTTGCGCAAAATAATTTTCAAATTGGGCTTATACTTTTGAACAAGAAGATTTTCAAAGTTTTAACAATGCAAATATAAGTAAAACAAGCTTAGCCCCCTGGCAGCCATGTTTTTTCAACGGATCGGAAATATTTGAACAATCTTGGTAAAGGGTGCCCCAATGAACATTTGTGCAAAATAATTTTCAAATTGGGCAAGTACTTTTGGACAAGAAGATTTTTAAAGTTTTAACAAAGCACATACAAAGAAAACAGGCTCCACCCCCTGGCGGCCATGTTTTTCAACGGATCGGAAATATTTGATCAATCTTGCAATGGTAAAGGGTGCCCAAAGGAACATTTGTGCAAAATAATTTTCAAATTGGGCTTATACTTTTGGACAAGAAGATTTTCAAAGTTTTAACAATGCACATATAAGGAGAACAAGCTCCGCCCCCTAGCAGCCATGATTTTCAACCGATCAGAAATATTTGAACAATCTTTGAGTGCTCCAAGGAATATTTGTGGAATATAATTGTCAAATCAGGCCAGTACTTTTGGACAAGAAGATTTTTAAAGTTTTAACAATGCATATATAAGGAAAACAAGATCCGCCCCCTGGCAGCCATGTTTTTCAACGGAGCGGAAATATTTGAACAATCTTGGTAAAGGGTGCCCCAAGGAACATTTGTGCAAAATAATTTTCAAATCAGGCCAGTACTTTTTGACAAGAAGGTTTTTAAAATTTTAACAAAAAAACAAGTAACTGGATTGCAAGCAATACCATAGTCCCCTACCGGTTTGCACTAAGTCCAAAAAGGGGCATAACTCATTAAAAAATTGACGAAATCCCAGGAAACGCGAACTTGATCTGTGACACATGATTACAAAGGCATATACAAAATTTCAGCTCAATACCTCAAAGGATGTAGAAACAAGAGGGCCAAGATGGCCCTAAATCGATCACCTAATTGATAGTAAATTAGTAGCAAATATTTAACTGCAAATATCTGGAAAATTTTATCAGGGAGTGCAAATGAAACTGAAAGGAGTGGACACTTCTCAAGAAACAGCTTATCAGTAAAGGCCATTTATATCTTGAAATCTAACAAGAACTTTAATAAGAATGGAATTATAAAGTTTTTGTCATTTTGCACCTTTCCTGATGCCGCCTTGCTGCGCTGTTTTTCAACCAAATCAATATGGCTTCAACAGTTTATTTAGAGGGTCACTAAAGAAACATTTCTACCGAATTATCTTGCAATCGCACAAGTAGATTATGGAGGAAAAGGATTTTAAAATTTGGGTATTTTTTCTCACTCTCTGATGCTGCAGCATCCAAAGTTCTCAATGGAATTTAAATCTTTGAACAATTTTGAAAGAGGACCACCAAAGGAACATTCTTGTGATGTTTTGTGGAAATTGGTCTATTGGAATGGTAGGAGTTGGATGTCACTTGTAGCTAAAAGTTCAATTTACCCTTTTTGTGATGACACCTGGTTGATATGATTGCGTAACCAATCAAAACGGCTTAAACAAATTAAATAGAGGATCATTACAGTAAGATTCGTATTATATTTTCTTAAAATAAGACAAACACTTTCATAAAAATGGAATTTTCAAATTTTGTCATTTTGCCCCTTTTCTGATGCCGCCTGATTGCCATGTTTTTCGACCAATCAGTATGGCTTGAACAATTTTTATAGAGGGTCACCCAAGGAACATTTCTACCAAATTATATTTGAATCTGACAGGCAGATTCGGAGGAGAAGATTTTTAAAGTTTGGACATTTTGTCACCTTTCTGATGCCGCAGCAACCAAAGTTCTCATTTGAATTTTAATCTTTGAACAATTTTGAAAGAGGACCACAAAAGGATCATTCCTGTGATGTTTTGTAGTAATTGGTCTATTGGAATGGCAGGTGTTGGTTGTCATTTGTAGCTAAAAGTTCAATTTACCCCTTTTGTGATGACGCCTGGTTGCTATGATTGTGTAACCAATCAAAACGGCTTTAACAAATTAAATAGAGGATCATTAAAGTAAAATTCGTTTTATATTTTCTTAAAATCAGACAAACACTTTCATAAAAATGGAATTTTCAAATTTTGTCATTTTGCCCCTTTTCTGATGCCGCCTGACTGCCATGTTTTTCGATTAATCAGTATGGCTTGAACAATTTTCATAGAGGGTCACCCAAGGAACATTTCTACCAAATTATATTTGAATCTGACAGGCAGATTCGGAGGAGAAGATTTTTAAAGTTTGGACATTTTGTCCCCTTTCTGATGCCGCAGCAACCAAAGTTCTCAATGAAATTTTATTCTTTGAACAAATTTGAAAGAGGACCACCGAAGGAACATTCCTGTGATGTTTTGTGGAAATTGGTCTATTGGAATGGTAGGAGTTGGTTGTCATTTGTAGCTAAAAGTTCAATTTACCCCTTTTGTGATGACGCCTGGTTGCTATGATTGTGTTACCCATCAAAACGGCTTAAACAAATTAAATAGAGGATCATTAAAGTAAGATTCGTATTATATTTTCTTAAAATCAGACAAGCACTTTCATAAAAATGGAATTTTCAAATTTTCAAATTTTGCCCCTTTTCTGATGCCGCCTGACTGCCATGTTTTTTGACCAATCAGTATGGCTTGAACAATTTTTATAGAGGGTCACCCAAGGAACATTTCTACCAAATTATATTTGAATCTGACAGGCAGATTCGGAGGAGAAGATTTTTAAAGTTCGGACATTTTGCCCCCTTTTTGATGCCGCAGCAACCAAAGTTCTCAATGGAATTTAAATCTTTGAACAACTTTGAAAGAGGCCAACCAGAGGAACAGTCCTGTGATGTTTCACGGAAATTGTCCTTGGAGTTTGGGAGGAGATGATGTTTAAAGCTAAAAGTTAACGCCGGACGGACGGACGACGGACAAAAAGTGATCAGAATAGCTCACCTTGAGCCTTCGGCTCTAGGTGATCTAAAAAAGTGCGGAAATTGATTTGCCGGACTGACTGACTGACTGACAGATGGACTGACGGACTGACGGACGGAGTGCAAACCTAAGAGTCCCCTTCGGCACGCCGGTAGGGGACTAAAAACAGACTCCGCCCCCTGGCGGCCATGTTTTTCAACGGATCGGAAATATTTGAACAATCTTGGTAAAGGGTGCCCCAAGGAACATTTGTGCAAAATAATTTTCAAATCGGGCCAGTACTTTTGGACAAGAAGATTTTTTTTAAATTTTAACAAAAAAACAAGATGCCCATGAGGGCCTATGCTCTACTGGTATGGTTCTTTGGTCATTTTCAATCCAGAGCATGTATGTATGGTGAAGATCGGATAGTAAATGGAGGCTCTTTTGTGTTCACAAGCTGTATTATAGCAATTTTTACAATTTCATGGGCCATAATCCAGTCTTGCATGGGCGGATCTAGCTGGTTTTCAAAAGGAACCAAGCTCTCATCAATATTTAACTACTATCTAAGTTTGGTGAAGATCAGATAGTAAATGGAGCCTCTATTGTGTTCACATGCTCAATTATAGCAATTTGGACAATTTCAAGGGCCATAATCCAGTCTTGCATGGGCAGATCTGGCTGGTTTACGAAAGGAACTGAGCTCTCATGGATATCTTACTACTGTATAAGTTTGGTTGAGATACAATCAAAAGTGAAGACTGTATCATGTTAACAAGCTCTTTTATAGCAATTTTGACCATTTCAAGGGCCATAATCAAGTCATGCATGGGCAGATCTGGCTGGTTTTCGAAAGGAACCGAGCTCTCATGAATATCTAACTACTATATAAGTTTGGTTGAGATACAATCAAACGTGAAGACTGTATCGTGTTAACAAGCTCTTTTATAGCAATTTTGACCATTTCAAGGGCCATAATCCAGTCATGCATGGGCGGATCTGGCTGGTTTTCAAAAGGAACCGAGCTCTCATAAATATCTAACTACTGTATAAGTTTGGTTGAGATACAATCAAAAGTGAAGACTGTATCGTGTTAACAAGCTCTTTTATAGCAATTTTGACCATTTCAAGGGCCATAATCCAGTCATGCATAGGCGGATCTGGCTGGTTTTCGAAAGGAATCGAGCTCTCATGGATATCTAACTACTGTATAAGTTTGGTTGAGATACAATCAAAAGTGAAGACTGTATCGTGTTAACAAGAAATTGTTTACGGACGGACGCACGGACGCACGCACGCACGGACGACGGACAAATCGCCACGACATAAGCCCTTCTGGAGTACTTTTGGACAAGAAGATTTTTAAAGTTTTAACAATGCACATATAAGGAAAACAAGCTCCGCCCCCTGGCGGCCATGTTTTTCAACGGATCAGAAATATTTGAACAATCTTGGTAAAGGGTGCCCCAATGAACATTTGTGCAAAATAATTTTCAAATCGGGCCAGTACTTTTGGACAAGAAGATTTTTAAAGTTTTAACAATGCACATATAAGGAAAATAAGCTCCGCCCCCCCGGCGGCCATGTTTGTCAACATATCGGAAATATTTGAACAATCTTGGTAGAGGGTACCCCAAGGAACATTTGTGCAAAATAATTTTCAAATCGGGCCAGTACTTTTGGACAAGAAGATTTTTTAAGATTTGGCAATTTTCCCCTTTTCTGTTGCCGCAGCAACCAAAGTTCTCGATGGAATTTAAATCTTTGAACCATTTTGAAAGAGGTCCACCAAAGGAACATTCCTGTGAAGTTTGGTTGAAATTGGTCAAGTGGTTAAAGAGGAGATGATCTAAATGTCTAAATGTTAACGACGGACGACGCCAGACGGACAAAAAGTGATCAGAATAGCTCACCTTGAGCCTTTGGCTCTAGGTGATCTAATAAGTAAAAGGGCCATAACTCTGTAAAATTACATGTAATTGTAACCCCTTTAGGATATGCACATCTCCTCTTGGTATAGAAGCTTGGTGTAAAATGTTATTGAATTCCATTCAGTGGTTTGTAAGAAATAGGCCGGACAAAATATTGCTTCCGGCCGACCGACAGACAGACAGACTGACAGCCCGACACAGTGATGTTTTTTAAGGTCGTCTGTGCAGATGCGTCAAAATGCGTCTATAGTAGGGAAAGGGTTAAAAAATTTATAGCATGTAAAATCATAATTTTGATTTAGATGTTATAACAGCATATTAAGAAGTGGGAAATTGCTCATATTAGACAATTTCTTCCTATTCCAAAATGTTCCAAGTGATGTCCGTAGGATGGATACAGTTCTACCTTTACATCATAAGACATATTTGCAGCAGACAACTTAAAACAAACATTTTTGAAAAGGGGAATTCGCACATTTTCAAAAGTGGTCTACTGCTGTAGATGCATCAAAATGCATTTAATGTGGGGAAAGGATTAAACTTGATGAATTTCTCACCTGTGTCGATATGGAATGGTAACATCTTAGTAAGCCAGCACATCGTTGACGCTGCTGATAGTCACATGTTCCATTGTGACATGAATGTTTCTGTATCGTGTCGGTGAGGGAATCTGTGCTGCTCGAGCTTGCACTTCTTTCAGTACGGTTTATGCTTGCATTTCTCTGGTTGATTGCAGGGAACGGTATGATATCTTCTATATTATTAGAAGTGGGTCTAGGACCTAAAATGGGAATATGCCGCATACATAACCCTTTCCCAATTGTGGACACATCTGCAGTCATTACTTTTGAAAACATTGTGACAACAAGAGTTGTCGGAGGACAATATAGCTCGCCTATCAGGGCCATCGTCTATCAGGGCCTACTTCAGAACAGTTATAGCATTAGGTAAAGTCACACAGTATCACCTATTGCAAGATAATACACCTTTTCAATACTTCCATGCAAATGTTAACCAAGTCCATACAGGCCTTTTAAATCTGTAAATTGGTTTATATACGATGTATGCCAATAGTGAACATAATACCTTACAGTATCAGTATCAGATAAAACCACACACTATTATTTATTGCAAGATATCACAAATTTTCAATACTTGCATGCAAATCTTAACCTGGCAACGCTGATACCAACGCCATACAAGGTCCCCTAATGATCCTGAATAAGTGTGTGAAGTTTCAAAGCAACAGCATACACAGTGTCTGAGAAAAGGCCTTGCACGCAAAGGTTTGACCAAAATTCTAAGTCGAAAAAGGGGCACAATTCAGTCAAAATCCATTCCAGAGTTATGGGACTTGACATACAAGGTCCCCTAATGACCCTGAATAAGTGTGTGAAGTTTCAAAGCAACAGCATACACAGTGTCTGAGAAAAGGCCTTGCACGCAAAGGTTTGACCCAATTTCTAAGTCCAAAAAGGGGCACAATTCAGTCAAAATCCATTCCAGAGTTATGGGACTTGACATACAAGGTCCCCTAATGATCCTGAATAAGTGTGTGAAGTTTCAAAGCAACAGCATACACAGTGTCTGAGAAAAGGCCTTGCACGCAAAGGTTTGACCAAAATTCTAAGTCGAAAAAGGGGCACAATTCAGTCAAAATCCATTCCAGAGTTATGGGACTTGACATACAAGGTCCCCTAATGACCCTGAATAAGTGTGTGAAGTTTGAAAGCAACAGCATACACAGTGTCTGAGAAAAGGCCTTGCACGCAAAGGTTTGACCCAATTTCTAAGTCCCAAAAGGGGCACAATTCAGTCAAAATCCATTCCAGAGTTATGGGACTTGACATACAAGGTCCCCTAATGATCCTGAATAAGTGTGTGAAGTTTCAAAGCAACAGCATACACAGTGTCTGAGAAAAGGCCTTGCACGCAAAGGTTTGACCAAGCTGGCAACGCGGACGCCAACGCCAACGCGGGGGTGATAACATAAGCTCCCCTATTTCTTCGAATAGGCGAGCTAAAAATTGTTCATACTTTATTCAATAACAATACTTGCATTTATAGAGATTTTACATAGTTTTGCCAAGATATTTTTCAAAGTTGTCTGCTGCATTTTTTATGTGGTATTAGGACAAGTATGTACAGGTGGATACCTAATTTTGTCCGGCAAAACATCACGGAAGATATTTGACCCTCACTAACATGACAAATATCAAACGTGCAATTTCTCCTTTTGCCACAATGTTTTCCACTTTTTGTCATAAAATATATTCAAAGTCGTCTCCTGTAGAATTGTCGTATGAGGGAAAGGGTTATTCATGATCCCTCGGTGGCACACCGGTACTAGGCTAAGAAACATGCCATAATCAAGAACACTCAACCATGATTGCTGCTGGGTGGGGATGAAACATGGATGTCCCTTTGCTAGTCCTCCGTACTAATCACTCAATCACAGCAAAGTCTTATTCAACCCTTTCCATTCAATTATGGAGATTTTCTATGTTTTGACAATATAGAAAACATTGTGGCTAAAGGAGAAATTGCTAGTTTTGAGCAATTTCTTCTTTTGTCACTATATTTTCCAAAAGCCATCTGCTGCAGAGCCATTAGAAAGCGTCTATATGAGAGAAGGGGTAAAAATAATGTACCATCATGTTACATCAAGAACATAATCTTGGATAGAAAAAGTATTTAAGTAAGATCAAAGGAAAGCCTTTAACCCTATGATCCCAGATATAAACAACATTTGACATATTTTCCCGTTATGGCATTTTGCCAGTGCTTTTAACTTAACTCAAATACTATACTAACTTTTATACTGATTTTCCAAATTTTGGCCTCAATGTTTTAAAAGTTGTCTACTGTAGATTTGTTGTATCTGGGAAACGGTTAAAAACTTCAAAACAGATAAAGCTTTAACCCTTTCCCTCATATAGATGCTTTCTGACGTCTCTACAGCAGACGGCTTTTTAAATACATTGCCACAATGTTTGCATCTTGTTTCAGTTATTATACCTACATTTATAGAGCTTTTCCATTCTTTTCCCAAGATACTTTCATAGTCGTCAGACGCTTTCTGACGGCTTTTCAGCAGACGACTTTTGAAAACAATGTCACAAAAGCAGAAATTGCTCAAAACAATCAATTTCTCTTTTTGCCACAATATTTTCAACTTTTTCAGTAATTATACCTCATTGCCTAGATGTTTTCAAAGTCGTCTGCTGCAGGTTTGTTGTATGAAGGAAAGGGTTAACCAGTGTACCACCTACCTGTCTGCTGGTACAAATCCGCGCCACAACCAGTAGCACAGTCACTACAAGATGTGGCTCGATATCGCCGAGATTCATCAATCTTGTTGGTGTTACCCAGAAGATCCGTTCTTTGCTCATCGTCATTGTCTGAAATGTGAGAGTATTTTTTATCCTTTTCTGTAACTGTTCAGGGGACTAGATAAGGACAACAAAACAAGCATCAATGTAAAATAAATAAGTTTAATCTAAGCCCCAATTTCACCAACGATACTTAGTGCTAAGTAATGCTTTAATACTTATAATCGTATTTCATCATTTTTGTTCTCCCTAATCAAAAGGACAAAATATTTCAGTAAAAAGTATTGTTAGTCAGCAAGGTAACTATTTATGTAAACTTGGTCATTTTCTTAACCCTTTCCCTCATATAGACGCTTTCCAGGGCCTCTGCAGCAGACAGCTTTTTGAAAACAAAGTGACAAAAGCAGAAATTGCTCAAAACAAGTAATTTCTCCTTTTGCCACAAGGTTTTCCACTTTTAGTCATAGGTTATCCATTCAATTATAGAGATTTTCTATTTTTTGACAAAATATGTTCAAAGTCGTCTGCTGCAGAATTGTCGTATGAGGGAAAGGGACATACCACCATTCATCTTTTACAAAATATTAGGGAAACAAAAATGATGAAAAAATACTTTTGAGTATATTTAAGGTATTACATATCGCTGAGTAAGGTTTTGAAATTGGACTCTTTTCCCATCAATATCTCTCTTATTACTCAATCAAAACCTATGTGGTGGAAATTCAAAATAATTTACTCACTGATACGTTTCTTTTATGTACCCACAACATTGGGTTTCAAATAAAGATTTTGGAATGAGTAATTATCACCTTATCTAGATTTCGGACTGTTCACCTATAACAGACAACATTTAAATCCCATGCAGCAGACATCTTTTGTAAACAAGAGGGCCATGATGGCCCTGGAATCGCTCACCTGCCTTTTTTTTTTCCTCTTAAGCCATATATATAGTTTTCGACCAATCAACATGGCTTGAAGGAATCTGATAAAGGGTCACCCTAGGAACATTTTTACAAAAATTCCCCCGCCCCCTGGTGGCCATGTTTTTTTGACCAATCAACATGGCTTGAAGGACATCCAAGGAACATTTCTACAAAATAATTTGAAAATCTGCCAACCAGTTTGGGAAATGAAAGTTTTTTTAGTTTTGTTCCCATGGAAACCAGAATTCTGCATGGATCCCAACAATTTGAAGGAATTCTGGTGAAGGTCACCCAAGGAACATTTCTACAATTCTTTTGAAAATGGGCTTCATACTTTCGGAGGAGCAGATTTTTAAAGTTTTCACTTTAGCCATATAAGGCAAAACAGCCCCGCCACCTGGCATCCATGTTTTTGGACCAATCAACTTGACTTGAAGGAATCTGATAGTGAGTCACTTAAGGAACATTTTTACAAAATTATTTGAAAATCGGCCTGACACTTTTGGAGGAGAAGATTTTTTAAGTTTTCACTATAGCCATATAAGGCAAAATAGCCCTGCACCCTGGCGGCCATGTTTTTCGACCAATCAACATGGCTTGAAGGAATCTGATAGTGGGTCACTTAAAGAACATTTCTACAAAATTATTTGAAAATTGGCGCGACACTTACGGAGGAGAAGATTTTTTGAGTTTCCACTATAGCCATATAAGGATAGTCCCCCACCCCCCTTTTCCCCCCATACAACAAATATGCAGCAGACAACTTTGAAAACATCAACCATAAAACATTAAGTCTCTATAAATGAAAGTATGATTATAAAAGACCGCCTCAAAAGTGCAGTGGTAGAGCGTCCGACTTGTGTGTGGGAGGTTGTGGCTTCGATCCCCGCTTATTCCAAAGAGTATAACAAGAGGCCCAAGAGGGCCAGTATCGCTCCAAGGCCATAAGGCAAAAATCAAATCTCCAAACAGCCCTGCCCCCTAGTGGCCATATTTTTTACCAACCACCATGGCTTAAAGGAATCTTGTAGAGTGTCACCCAAGGAATGTTTCTGCAAAATTATTTGAAAATCGGCCTGACACTTTCGGAGGAGAGGATATTTTAAGTTTTCACCATAGCCATATAAGGCAAAATAGCCTCACCCCATGGCGGCCATATTTTTCGACCAATCAACATGGCTTGAAGGAATCTGATAGAGGGTCACCCAATGAACATTTCTACAAAATTATTTGAAAATCGGCTGAACACTTTCGGAGAAGAAGATTTTTTAAGTTTACACTATAGCTATATAAGGCAAAATAGCCCCGACCCTGGCGGCCATGTTTTTCCACCAATCAACATTTCTTGAAGGAATCTAATAAAGGGTCACCCAAGGAACATTTCTACAAAATTATTTGAAAATCAGCCTGACACTTTCGGAGGAGAAGATTTTTTAAGTTCTCTCTTTAGCCGTATAAGGCAAAATAGCCCCGCCCTCTGGCGGCCATGTTTTTTTACCAATCAACATGGCTTGAAGGAATCTGATAGAGGGTCACCCAAGAAACATTTCTACAAAATTATTTGAAAATCTGCTCAACACTTTCAGAGAAGAAGATTTTTTAAGTTTTCACTATGGTCATATAAGGCAAAATAGCCCCGCCCTCTGGCGACCATGTTTTTCGACCAATCAACATTTCTTGAAGGAATCTAATAAAGGGTCACCCAAGGAACATTTCTACAAAATTATTTAAAAATCAGCCTGACACTTTCGGAGGAGAAGATTTTTTCAATTCTCTCTTTAGCCGTATAAGGCAAAATAGCCCCGCCCTCTGGCGGCAATGTTTTTTTACCAATCAACATGGCTTGAAGGAATCTGATAGAGGGTCACCAAGGAACATTTCTACAAAATTATTTGAAAATCTGCTCAACACTTTCAGAGAAGAAGATTTTTTAAGTTTTCACTATGGTCATATAAGGCAAAATAGCCCCGCCCTCTGGCGACCATGTTTTTCGACCAATCAACATTTCTTGAAGGAATCTAATAAAGGGTCACCCAAGGAACATTTCTACACAATTATTTGAAAATCGGCCTGACACTTTCAGAGAAGAAGATTTTTTAAGTTTTCACTATTTTTTTCTTTTGGTTGCCATGGAAACCAGAATTATGGATGGATCAAAAAAATTTGAAGGAATTTAAGAGAGGACATTGAGAGGATGCTTCCTATGAATGTTCAACCAAATTGGCCAAGTGGTTAGTGAGAAGAAGTCGTTTAAAGGAAAAAGTTAACGCACGCACGCACGCACGACGGACAATTCGCCATGACATAAGCTCGACTGGCTTTCAGCCAGTGGAGCTAAAAATGGGTAGTAGTGGCTGCTCTCCTTGGAGCTCACGGTTGCGGCGTTAACATAACAACTGACTGGCTGGTGTCTGGACAAATCCACTAGTTACACTTTTAACATACCAAGGAAAAGCTGTGATATAACTGATTTTTTTTATAAAGTAGCGTTGAAAACATTGTGAGAAAAGGAGAATTGTCATCATGAGCAATTTTTCCTTTTACTTCAATGATTTCAAAATTGATCTGCTACATGTGACAAAATGCATTTGTATGTGGAAAGAGGGTTGAAATGGTTACCTGGCAACAATTTCTCTTTCAACAATTCTTCTTCCTCTTCTTCTTCAATTTTCACAGATGCGGAAGTATTCTTGTTTCTGCTTAGATGAGACTTAGTTTGATTATCTTTGTTTAATCTTGTATTCCGCTGACGAAGCACAAGGAAAGTCATATTCACAATGGAGCACAGTGCAAGGAAAACCAGAGATAACAAAGCCTGGAATAAATTAGCAAATATTCATGACAGCATATAGTTATACAAACTCCCCTTCTCAGGTGACGTAGATGAAAGGGATGAGTAACTAAATTGTATTCTAAAATATCACTCATCCCAACATTTGTAGCAAGTAAAACTCAAAAAGTATTTAAAATATGGCAATAGCTAGGATACTTTCTGATAATTTAAACATTCTTCTATAGCAAAATATGAAAATATATATATTACAAAATCACAATACCTAGGTGTTTTAAACCAGTAAATATTCAAACTACATAGAAACATCAGTTTTAGAGTTTATCTGTCTGTGGCTTTAGATGAAAGTTTAAGCTTTCAAAATATGTATGTTTATCTACATTCCTGATTGTAAAGCACCTTTTTCAGATGTTTCATTTACTTTAAATGCCAATGGATTCAAAACAGACAACTCCAGTATGAACCCTTTTCCTTATACGACAATTTTGCAGCAGACGACTGAACATTTTTAATCAAACAAGAGGGCCATGATGGCCCTGTTTCGCTCACCTGATTTGTTTTCTTTTTTTACTTAAGCAATGTAAGCCCTGCCCCTTTGCGGCCAAATTTTTGACCAATCAACATGGCTTGAAGGAATCTGATAGAGGGTCACCCTAGGAACATTTCTACAAAATTATTTGAAAATCGGCCAGACACTTTTGGAGGAGAAGATTTTTAAGATTTCACTATAGCCATATAAGGCAAAATAGCCCCGCCCCCCCCCCCCCCCCCTGGTGTCCATAGTTTTCAACCAATCAACATGGCTTGAAGGAATGTGATGGAAGGTCAACATAGGAACATTCCTACAAAATATTTGAAAATCGGCCCAACACTTTTGGAGGAGAAGATTTTTTATGTTTTAACTTTAGCCATATAAGGCAAAATAGCCCCGCCCCCTGGCGGCAATGTTTTTTGACCAATCAACATGGCTTGAAGGAATCTGATAGAGGGTCATCCAAGGAACATTTCTACAAAATTATTTGAAAATCGGCCAACCAGTTTGGGAGAAGAAGAATTTTATTTATTTTCTTGTTTTGTTGCCATGGAAACCAGAATTCTGTATGGATCCCAAAAATTTGAAGGAATTCTGGTAAGGTCATTGAGAGGATGCTTTCTGTGAAGTTTCATCCCAATTGACCCACTGGTTACTGAGGAGAAGATGTTGATACACGACGCACGCCGGTCAAAAGGCGATCACAATAACTCACCTTGAACAAAGCTCAGGTGAGCTAAAAATAGAAAATCTCTATAATTTAATGGATAACCTATGACTAAAAGTGGAAAATATTGTGGCAAAAGGAGAAATTGCTTGTTTGGAGCAATATTTTCTTTTGTCACTATGTTTTCAACCATTTATTGTAAACAAGCGCTTTTGAAGGAACACATGGCAACTGCCAATATGTCATTAAGAGAAAATGCGGTGGATAGATGAACAGACAGACAGACAGACAAGTGATCTATATGTGTCTCCTTGCCCCGATGGGTGACTTTGAAAACATTGAGTAAAAAATATGGAAACTCACCATATACAATACAATCATTTTATTGGCATAACAAAGCATAAGCACATTCATAGCCATACAAAGTATATGAAAATGTAACCATATGCATAAGGTGTAGCATATGTACACAAATAATGTTTAAAGAGAAGTACAAGTACATTTATCAAATAACAATTATTGAATAAAGTTGAAAACATTGTAGGAAAAGGAAAAATTGCCATGATGAGCAATTTCTCCTTTGGCCATAATGTTTTCAAAAGTTGTCAGCTGAAGAGGTACAGAAAGCGTCTCTGTGTGGGAAAGAGTTAAAATTCATCAGGTGATTAATTGTTTGTTGTTTTATGCTGTTTCCTGGGTAAGTTACCAACACTACTGGTCCATTTATACTGAGACCAGTCAGTCAGTCGTAATGCTAACCCCGCATCCCTGAGCACCAAGGAGGGCAGCCATTACTACCATTTGGAATGACCCAGCCGGGGATCGTTCACGCAACCAGGGACGTAGATAAGAGGGATAGGCAACTCCACCTGTACACCTGTTATCTGGTTTAAATATCACACATAGCAATAAAATGGTCCAAATTTTCACATTTTGTAGCAAATAAAACTTTGAAGTCACAATTGGCACATAAACGAAACATGTATACATATTCTGCAAGCTTAACATTTCAACTAAAGTTAGAGATGCAATGAATAACTGGAATTTCTTTGTATTTTGAACAATGACTGGTTTAAAAGAAACAGATATTGGGATTTCTGCATTATATTATTTTTTTCCAAAAATTAATAGACTGACATTTTTCATACGGATAACATATCAAAACCTGTAATATATTAAAATATTTATATCTACTGCAATAGTAGAATGTTTAAACTTCCAGAAAATATGTTTTTTATTTTCATATCTTGAATAGTTTTTGAGTTTTACTTGCTACAAATGTCGGCACGGGTGATATTTTAGTATATAATTAAGTTACTTATCCCTCTTATCTACGTCCCTGACGCAACCTCCCACACTCAAGGTGAACAGATCATTGTAAAAAATATTGTGGTAGGTAATAAAAGTCTCAATATGCCACCAGCCTACCTGATCTTTACCGTAGTGGAAGGAAGGGTCTATCTCGCTATGCATATGATGTGTTCCTATCAATAGTAAAACTCCGGTACCCAACACTGGAAGTCTGAAAACACAAACAGGTACCGACATCAAGGGGAGTGAACAGGCTCCAAAACTATAAATGTTTAATCCGTGCTCAAGTATCTGATTGGTCAGAACGAAATTCATTCTCCAAATTGACCAATTAGAAGTTTTTTTTGGAGCACTGTGTTCATTTTCAATTTTATATTTTCGGACCCTGATTTTGGTATTTTTCCCACATTGCTGAATTAACCTTTCCCACATGTAGACAAAGTTTTATGTCTCTTTTTGAAAAAAAGTGTGACAAACGGAGAAACTGCTCATCATGAGCAATTTCTCCAATTGTCAATTTGCATGTAAGCGGTTTTGAATTTTAAACTACAAGTACTTCCTGGGAAAAAAACATGTATTACCAGTTGACATTGAAGTTAAAGAAAATATATTTTCTAAACAAAATATATATTCGAATCATGCCAGTACTTTTGGACAAGAAGATTTTTAAACTTTTTACTACATATACATATATACCATATACATGTATAAGGAAAACAAGCCCTGTCCATGGTGGTCATGTTTTTCCATGGATTGGAATTATTTGATCAAAGTTAATAGAGGGTCGGTCACCAAAGGAACATTTGTGCCAAATTATTTTCAAATCAGGCAATGTACTTTAGGACAAAAAGATTTTTAAACTTTTTACTATATATATATACAATATAAGGAAAACAAGCCCTGTCCGTGGTGGTCATGTTTTTCAATGGATCAGAATTATTTGATCAATCTTGATAGAGGGTCACCCAAGGTACATTTGTGCTATATTATTTTCGAATTGAACCAGAACTTTTGGACTAGAAGATTTGACATTTTTCCACCTTTCTTATGATGCAGTAACCAATGTTGTGAATTGAATTATCCCTTTCCCTCATAAAAACGCTTTCGGACGCCTCTGCAGCAGACGGCTTTTTGAAAACATAGTGACAAAAGAAGAAATTGCACAAAACGTGCAATTTCTCCTTTTGCCACAATGTTTTCCACTTTTCGTCATAGGTTATCCATTCAATTATGGAGATTTTCTATGTGTTGACAAAATACGTTCAAAGTCGTCTGCTGCAGAATTGTCGTATGAGGGAAAGGGTTATTTGAACAAATTTTAAAGAGGACCACCAAAGGAACATTCCTGTGAAGTTAGGCTGCAATGGATCCAGTGGTTAAGGCGAGATGTTTTTTAAGAAATTGTTGACGACACATGACGGACGAAAGGACTTCACAATAGCTCACTTTAAGCACTTCGTGACCAGGTGAGCTAAACAAGAGAGCCAAGATGGCCCTAAATCGATCACTTGAGTGATAGTAAATTAGTACATTTAGCAAACATTTAACTGCAAATATCTGGGAGAAATTGATCAAAAGTGTAAATGAAACTTACAAGGAGTGGGCACTGTTAAGGAGATAGCTTATCAGTAAAGGCTATTTGTATCTTGAAGAACTTCAATAAGAATGGAAATATAAAGTTTTGAAAATTTCCCTTTTTCTGATGCCACCTTGCTGCCCTGTTTTTCAACAAATTTAATATCGCTTGAACAGTTTTTGTAGAGGGTCACTCATGGAACATTTCTACCAAATTATCTTGGAAAAGGACAAGCTGGATTATGAAGGAAAAGGATTTTTAAAGTTTGGGTACTTTTCTCACTTTCTGATGCCGCAGCAACCAAAGTTCTACACAGATTGTAAATCTTTGAGACAATTTTGAAAGAGGACCAACAAAGGAACATTTCTGTGAAGTAAAGTTGAAATTGGTCCAATGGAATGGTAGGAGTTGTCATTTGTAGTTAAAAGTTAAATTTACCACTTTTGTGATGATGCCTGGTTGCTATGCTTTTGTAACCAATCAAAATGGCTTGAACAAATTAAGAAGAGATTCAATTAAAGAACATTTTTACAAAATTATCTTGAAATCAGACAAGCAATTTTATGAAGATGGATTATTAAGTTATGTCATTTTGCCCCTTTTCTGATGTGGCCTGGTTGCCATGTTTTTCAACAAACAATATGGCTTGAACAATTTTTGTAGAGGGTCACCCAAGGAACATTTCTACCATATTATATTGGAATCTGACTAGCAGATTCAGAGGAGAAGAATTTTAAAGTTTCTATATTTTGCCCCCTTTCTGATGCCATAGCAACTACAGTTCTCCATGGAATTTAAATCTTTGAAACTTGTTGAAAGAGGACCACCAAAGGAACATTCCTTTAAAGTTTGGTTGAAATTGGTCTTGTGGTTTAGGAGGAGATGATGTTTAAAGCTAAAAGTTAACAATGGACGATTAACGGATGATGGACAGAGAGTGATCAGAATAGATCATAAACAAACAAACAAACAATAGACTGCAGCATATTATGATTTTGCATAATTTTAAAAAAATTCAAACTTTTATGAAATTGTCTCACTGTTTTACCAATGTTTACAGATTGTATAACTAATACCCTTTCCCACCTGTAGACTCACTTTGAGGCATCTGCAGCAGACGACTTTTAAAAACATTGTGGAAGAAGGAGAAATTGCTTTTAATGAGCAATTTCTCCTTTTAACAAAATGCTTTCGACTCTTTCATCAAACTATACTATCATTTTTAGAGCTTTTCCATATTCTAATCTCCATACTTTTTAAAGTTGTCTTTTGGTGTATGTGGGAAAAGAAGTGGAACTTACCCGACCCCGAATAGGAAGAGCCAGACCCTGACTCTCAGCATGAAGCAGAGGCTCCTGCAGTGTATAAGGTACAGAGCTAGTGAGATCACGGCAGTCAAACATCGTGTTGAAAGAACACCTACCAGGGCTGTCGCAAACTGCAGGTAATGGTGCCAGACTAACTCAGTATCTTCCCTATTATACACTATCATACCAATACATGCAAGTGACTGGAAATAGAACATTTTATATTTACAAAGATTTTTCTTTGTTTTATTGTTGTTTTTTTTAAGCTGTTTTCTATATATGAATGCTCCCTGGGTAAACAAACCAGTATTAGACCAGTGAGGGTGCCTTGTTAAAGGGCACTTCTCCAAATCCTCGACACTAACAACTCTGTTACAACGGATTTCTGTAACAATAAATAACAAATAGAACATTTACTTTCTGTTCTGGTCACATAGGTACTCAATACCATCCAATACAGTCCAACCTGTGTTTAAAGATCATCCCTGGGAAGAGACCAATCTTGTCTTTGTTCACAGGTGGTCTTTAATTACAGGGTCATTTATGCAGAAAATGTTTATTGGGAAATTAGGAATCCGCTGTGGTTGAGTGGTTAGCGTCGGGGATTTCAAAACCGGGTGTCCCGGGTTCGATCCCCAGTCGCGGCACTACGGTCATGGTGGAGTGCCCTTGGGCAAGGCACATTTTTTAGCCTAGTACTGGTTTGTTTACCCAGGGATCATGAATAAGTGAACTGTCGCCGTGATATAACTGAAATAATGTTAAAAGCGGCATAAAACCCCAATAAATAAATAAATTTGTTGGGAAATTAAAAGTGAAGTTGTAAAAGACAGGAAACTGCTAAACAAAGGTGGTCTTCAGCACTGGTTTTACTATTTCGTCGAGCAATTGTTCAAACTTGAAAGGTAGGCTACTAACAAACCCTTTCCCAAATGTAGACACTCTCTGAGGCCTCTGCAGAAGACTACTTTGAAAAACATTGTGGCAAAAGGAAAAATTGCTCATTACAAGCAGTTTCTCCTTTTGACACAGTGTTTTGAACTCTTTTCAGTAAAAACTCTTTCATCTATAGTTTTTCAATATTTTTGGCAAGATGTTTTTAAAGTCGCCTGCTGCTGATTTGTTGTATGTGGGGAAGGTAAAAACAAGATATCATGGAACCGATGGATGTTCCCTAAAGTATAGCCAGGACACAGGAATGATAATAATATGCACATATCCTCTTTTAGTGAAGCTTTCCATAAAGTTTCATTGAATTCAAGTCAGCAGTTGCTGAGAAATAGCCCAGACAAAATGTTCCTATGTCATACTATATACAAAATATATAATATATATTAAAAGGGTAATAACTCTCAGGGTTCTCCCTGGCTCATTTTTCCTTTGCGCCAACACTTTCGCCAAATTCAAAAAGTTGGTGCCATTTTCAAGACATTGGAGCCAAACTGGAGCCAGACCATTTTTTCTTAGAAACCTAAATTATGTGTACTTTGGGAAATACTGGTGCACATGTATTATGCTATCTTCACAAGTCAGGTGTCATAATCTATCCAACATTAAATTGATCAAAAAGATTGGCTTGGTCATGATTCATTAGATTCCCATATGAAATGAATCATGTTCTCAAACCATATGCATTGTGGTAGCAGGAATAAATTCTAATATTGATTCTGTGCCTGTCTGTCAGTGCTTTCATTCTAAACACCAGTAAATAAACTATTATGTAGTGAGTTGTATTATCAACACACATTTATTGCATTAAACTTTTACAATGATTACATTTAAAACAAATAAGAATGAGTGTAGGTAATACTTTCTTGAATGACATTTCCGATTTGCAGAAAGAAGAAAATGCACGAAAACCCATTACAATATGTATTTTCTACTTCAGTCTTCATTATTTTTTTATCTTCTTAAAAAGAAATTAACTAAAATGGACAAAAATGTAATTTAGTTTGACAGGTAAGTATTTTTTGACAGCTGACTGTAAATTTGATAGATCTTTATGGTAAAAAATCGGCAATTAAAAAAGAATTTCCTATGGATTTGTGTAAACAAAAACACAATATTTGAACAGTTAAATTAAAATAGGGACATTCTTTAATGATATCCTAGTTTTTTTATTAAGTTGTTTATTGAAATTATTTTCCCCTAAACTGCTTGAACTAAAAAATAGTATTGATTAGCTTGAAGGCGTGATCGAGTGTCATAAATGGGGATGGAGTACGCATTCTCGATAGTGATTGGCCTAAATCTCGAAGTTTAACGGTCACGTGACCTACTCTTATCTATCGCCTGCAGCGTTGGTGGTTTGATAACGGCTTGTGTATAGTACTGGGAAGGCCCCTTTATCTCTGCTAACAGCCATAGGTGTGTAATTAAACCCTTAATCCTTCAATGTATACTTTGTTTTACCCAAAATCAAATTAAAGTCGTAGCGCTAAAAGCTGGTGTAAATAGGTTGGCGCCATCAATTTGCGCCAAATGTTATTTTCTTGCGCCACTTTTTTCATTCTTGCGCCATTGGCGCCATTTGCGAAGCCCAGCGTGAACCCTGAACTCTGGGAACAATAATCAAACCAGTACATGATGATATTATGCACATCTCCTATTGTTAGTGAAGCTTTTCATAAAGTTTCATTGACTTCAAGTCAGGAGTTGCTGAGAAATAGCCCGGACAAAAGCAAAAAGGAATTTTCCTAAGTCATACTACATAGAAATTAAAAGGGCAATATCTGTGAAAAAATCACCAAACCGGAACATGAAAATAATAAGCACATTTCTTCTTGTAAGTGAAGCTTCCCAAAAAGTTTCATCGAATTCTGCTGGAGGTGTCTGTATGTAGGAAAGGGTTATAATCCAATAGAAAGATGTTAACTTACCTGTGCGACACAAAAGGTAATCAGGAACTGATGTGGCAGTTTCTTGTGTTTCTTACTGAAGAACAACACTGTCAGAATCCAGGCCTGTTGAATGAAAAGAAGTAAAGAAGTGGTTGATTAACCCTTTCCCTCATATAAACACTTTCTGACGCCTCTGCAGCAGACGGCTTTTTAAAAACATAGTGACAAAAGAAGAAATTGCTCAAAACGAGCAATTTCTCCTTTTTACACAATGTTTTCCATTTTTAGTCATAGGTTATTCATTTAATTATAGAGGTTTTTTATTTTTTGACAAAATATGTTCAATGTCGTCTGCTGCAGAATTGTCGTATGAGGGAAAGGGTTAACTCTTTCATACTTGCAGATGCGTTATGAAGTATCTGAAGCAAAAAATGTTTGAAAAAATCCGACAAAAGGAAGAAATACTCTTTTGCCATAATGATTAAATATACTTTTTCATTTAAAGAGAGTTTCCATATTTTTGACTAAATAGCTTCAAAGTACTCTGCTGCAATATTGATGTATGTGGGAAAGGTTTAACCCTTTCCCTCATATGACAATTCTGCAGCAGACAACTTTGAACATATTTTGACAAAAAATAAGACTAAAGAAGAAAATATTGTGGCAAAAAGAGAAATTGTCATTATGTTTTCAAAAACTGTCTGCTGCAGAGGCGTCAGAAAGCATCTATATGAGGGAAAGGGTTAATAGTTATATGCTCATATAAGGGTTAAGACTTTACCATATGCAACACATCTGCAACACAGGACTTTGGAAACATTTTTGCAAAGCAATTAACTAAAGTAAATCCCCATAAATGAAATGCAAAAAAGACTGCTAGGGAATGTGTTTTCATGTACGAAACGGTTAACTCTTCACCTATGGTACATAGTCAGTTATGGAGCTGGTACCCTGGATCACCAACCAACATGGCACTTGTTTTGACTGTTAAGCCTTTCCCACATACGACAATTCTGCAGCAGACGACTTTGAACATATTTTGTTAAAAAATAGAAAATCTCTATAATTGAAAGGATAACTAACCTATGCCTAAACGTGGAAAACATTGTGTCTAAATGAGAAATTGCTCGTTTTGAGCAATTTCTTCTTTTGTTACTATGGTTTCAAAAAGCTGTCTGCAGCAGAGACGTCAGAAAGTGTCCATATGACAAGGACAAAGACAACGATGATATTTGATTGTAAAACATCACACTGAGGTCATGGTCACATGTTTATAAATCAATGTAAAGGACATGTGACAAATAAATGAAGTTTTTATCGTGTTCAAAAGAAACCGAGCTCTCATGTATATCTAGCTACTGTATAAGTTTGGTAAACATCGGATAATAAATGAAGACTTTATCGTGTTCACAAGAAATTGTGGACAGTCGACGGATGATGGACGAAGGACGATCTCAAAAGCTCACCTTGTCACTACGTGACAGGTGAGCTAATAAAAATAATGAGAAATTTCTCTTTTGCCACAATGTTTTCAACTCTAATCTAATAATTTTGCAACAATGTTTTCAACTCTAATCTTATAATTTAACTCTCATTCAAGGAGATTTTTCACATTTATGCTTAGACAGTTCCATAGACATCTGCTGCAGATTTTTTGTGTATGTTGGAAAGGGTTAAACCCTTTATTATGGGTACTCAAAAGTACTGTCTCATTGTAACACCTCTTTTGAGTATCCACAATATTAGACTTGGTTTAGTAATAATAGATTGATTATTTATTAATCGACTCCGGCTTCAACAATTTTTCAGTTATATCACGGTGTTTCCTGGGTAAGTTACCAGTACTACTGGTCCATTTATCCTGACACCAGTCAATGCTAACCCCACAACCCTGAGGCACCAAGGAGGGAAAGCTATTAATACCATTTTAAAAGTCTTTGGTATGACCCGACTGGGGATCAAACCCATGACCTCTCACACACTGTAGGCGGATGCTCTACATCTACACCACCAAGACGGTAAGTAATAATAGAAATATTATTGAGAAAAGACCGGTTTACTCATCCTCAAATATGCCCAGAGCTCTAGATAAGGAGTTTATTTTAAGCGCTAACTCTATGATGTGGGTACTCAAAAGAATCGTCTCTATTGCCTTTACAGTTATGTGTAAACATCTATGCTGTCTAATCAAAATATGCATTGCTTGTTAGAAGCTACTAGAACGCTTCCGTTACTAATTGGTGAACAGTGGTGATTCAGATTTGAATGAGAGGATGCAGTGTGATTGCAATCTGCCCTAAAATGCCTTCACCCTTGCCCAAATACTTGAATGAGAGGATGCAGTGTGATCGCAATCTGCCCTAAAATGCCTTCACCCTTGCCCAAATACAAGTGCAAATACACAAACAAATGAAATCTGTAACAGATGACTTTATATACATCTAGCTAGAATTATGGAAAATCTCTATAAATCAAAGTATCATTATTGAAAAGAATTGAAAACATGATTGCAACAGGAGCAATTGGACATAATCAGCCATTTCTCTTTTTGCCAAAAATGTTGTTGCGGCTTTTCTTAGAGGGCAAGCATTTACTTTATGTTCTAATTTTAAGCTTTCTTCTCAGAAAACAGAAAGAAGATTGCATATTTCGGTAATTAAAATGACAAGTGTAATGTGTCACAAAAGTGATTTTTCTCTTGTCCCTCAGTTGTTTTTGAAAGTTGCCAACATATGGTGACTGAACGGTTTAAATACTCAATATGGTATTTCCGAACCATTGAAAGCATAATTTTGAAGCAGATTTGAAACATTGTGGGAAATGGACAAATTGCTCATTTAGAGAAATTGCTCCCATCCAGCATTGTTTTTAACCCTTTCCCTCATACGACAATTCTGCAGCAGACGACTTTGAACATATTTTGTCATAAAAATAGAAAATCTCTATAATTGAATGGACAACCTATGACTAAAAGTGGAAAACATTGTGGCAAAAGGAGAAATTGCTCGTTTTGAGCAATTTCTTCTTTTGTCACTATGTTTTCAAAATGCTGTCTCCTGCAGAGGTGTCAGAAAGCGTCTACATGAGGGAAAGGGTTAACAGTGGCATTAGACTGCATCAGGTAAAAGATTAAAATATCTTACTCAGTCCTTTTTATCAAAATGAAACAAAGAAATTACGACTCACGTTTAGAATTAGAGAAATAACACTGAGATCGAAGGAGGTATCCAGCAGTAACGATTTGTAGTCCATCTCGCTGTATACCACGACAGTCATCATTTTGGCCGACACAAACATGAGAGGTGCTGACAGAAATGTACATGCCACCATACCAGTAGCTATCTGCAATGTATAAAAATATAATTAACCCTTTCCCACATAAAAGATTTTCCATATTTTAAACCCAAATGTTTTAAAGCTTTCCCACATCTGCAGCAGATGGCATCAAGTCATATTGTATAATTTTGAACTAGAATTTGTTTAACCCTTTCCCTCATACGACAATTCTGCAGCAGACGACTTTGAACATATTTTGTCAAAAAATAGAAAATCTCTATAATTCAATGGATAACCCATGACTAAAAGTGGAAAACATTGTGTCAAAAGGAGAAATTGCTCGTTTTGAGCAATTTCTTCTTTTGTCACTATGTTTTCAAAAAGTCGTCTGCTGCAGAGGCGTCAGAAAGTGTCTATATGAGGTAAAGGGTTAATATGGTGTTTAAAGCTGTATTTAACAATCTGTCAGTTATATCACATTGTTTCCCGAGTAAGTAACCAGTACTACTTGTCCAATTATTCTGACACCAGCAAGTTACTAACTACAAATGTTTTCTTATATGAAAGATGACACCATATAATATATATCCAAATAATTTGTGTGTGTCAAAAACTAAAGCTTTCCAATACATGAAAAGAACTATAATGTAAATTACATTAAAGAGAGAACAGACTCTTGTTTACATACCATTTCTTGCGCAACACCAAACTGACTCGCATATATAAACACAGAGGGGGCTGTTGGGAATGTCCCATACAGGAACCCATACATACTCAAAGAATTGGAACCATTCAAATGTCCTGGCTCCAGGGCACCAACCACTTGCCATGTGATCAGGGGCAGCAGAAGACTGAAATTTAGTACATGTAGATATGAGAAACATCATGCGAAAGGGCAGTCTTAACCATGTCCCACATACAGACGCTTTCTGACGCCTCTGCAACATAAAACTTTTTGAAAACATTGTGACAAAAGAAGAAATTGCTCATAATGAGCAATTTATCCTTTTGACACAATGTTTACAAAAAGTCGTTTGCTGCATTGTCTCAGTAAAGGTAACAATAGAAAAATGTCTATAAGATATTCTAACAGAACATCTTTTTTTATATCTTTCTTGACCACATACAACAAATCTGCAGCAAACTATCTGAAAGTTTTTAATCTAATTGATTGATTGATTGATGTTTAACACCGTTTTTAACAATTTCTCAGTTATATCACAGCTGCCAGTTCACCTTCTCATGCATTTCCTGGTTTTCTCACACCAGTACTCCACACAACAATCTTCCCAAGCAACTGGCTGCTTTTCCACATAGACTTAGCCCATTGGTGGAAGACGAATGACGCATGTCGCATTGACTTTTGTCAATCCTCGGAAAGAAAGTTGGCCGAGCCGGGATTTAAACTCGCAACCCCTGGATTGACAGCCCACATCGCTACCGACTGAGCTTCCGGGGCTCGGCTTTCAGTCTAAACTATGGAAACTTTATAAAAATGGAAGAACAATTATTGAACGTTAAGAGCAATTTCTCCTTTTGCCACAATATTTTTAAATGTAAAAACAACAAAAACTGCATGATATAATTCAGAGGTCCAGATAAGGTGGGTTATACAGCTCTTTTCCCCACAATATCTCTCTCATGTTCCAACAAAACCCTATAATGTGTGCACTAAAAAGAAACTTTAGAGTACCAACAACACAGGGTTAGAAAGTCAAATAAGGATTTTAGAACATCCAAAATGCCCCTTATCTAGAGCTTTTTAATATTAGAAGTAACTCACGTTTTTGCTGCAATCAAAAGTAGTGGGACCACAAACCCTATACCAAGTTGACCTTGAACTTTTCCTACCAAACTTAAACCCAAGTAAAACAGGGCGGAGGCACTGAAAGCATTACCTGTAAAAAAGAAAGTAATACTCAGACCACTTGCATGAGCAACTGTTGTTTTAGGAAAAGCTGCTTTGTGCAGAATGAAATTAATGTATTTATAAACAGTTTCTCATTGTCCCGATATCACTTGATCAAATTAATTCCTTAAACTCTTTCCCTCATATGACAATTCTGCAGCAGACGACTTTGACCATTTTTTTTTTCAATAGATAGAAAATCTCTATAATTGAATGGATAACCTATGACTAAAAGTGGAAAACATTGTGGCAAAAGGAGAAATTGCTTGTATTGAGCACTATGTTTTCAAAAAGCTATCCGCTGCAGAGGAGTCAGAAAGTGTCTATATGAGGGAAAGGGTTAAAGACATATTAACCCTTTTCCAGAATAAAAAAATCTGCAGCAGACAACTTTGAAAACAGCTCGACACAAATAAGAAAAATCTCCATAAATCAAAGTATAACTAGAACTATCACTGAAGATGATAAATACCCCCTATATTAAAGCAGCACCTTGACCTTCACCATAACTTAATAAGTAAAAGGGCTATAACATGCAATTGTAACCCCTTTAGGATCTGCACATCTCATCTTGGTATAGAAGCTTCATGTAAACTTTTATTGAATTCCACCCAGTGGTTTGTAAGAAAAAGGCCGGACAAAATATGGCTTCCGGCCGACCGACAGACAGACAGCCCGACACAGTGACTCATATATACCCCCTCTTCTTCGAAGGGGGTATAATTACTGAAAAGACTTGAAAATATTGTGACATTAGGAGAAATTGCTCAGTATGTTTTCATAGGTAATCTGCTAGAGAGGCGACAGAAAGAGTCTGTATTTGGGAAAGGGGGTTAAAAACATATCACAAGGAAATATAATACCTAGCTTTTTGTAAGTACTGATTTAAGACAGAGTTAACTACTTTTTGGGACAAGGAGGAATTGCTCATGAGCATTTCCTCCTTTTCCAAAATTGTTTTCAAAAGTAGTTTGTTGCCTAAAGGCATCAACTGTCATCTATATCATCTTTTACCAATTCAGACACTTTTTAAAGCCACTGAAGCAGATGTATTTTTTGCAAAGATGGTATTAACCCTTTCCCTCATATAGACGCTTTCTGACGCCTCTGCAGCAGACGGCTTTTTGAAAACATAGTGACAAAAGAAGAAATTGCACAAAATGTGCAATTTCTAATTTTGCCACAATTTTTTCAACTTTTTGTCATAGGTTATCCATTCAATTATGGAGATTTTCTATTTTTTGACAAAATATGTTCAAAGTCGTCTGCTGCAGAATTGCTGTATGAGGGAAAGGGTTAAAGTTATCTCATGCAGATTTCTTGTATGCTGGAAAGAGTTCAGGACCAAACAAAAATGTTCAGTCCCAACGGTGTTTGAAATTTATCAATGGCAGAACATTTTCTACAGCTTTGCAAGAGCAGTTCTGTTTGAATGGGATTTAATCGTTTACGCCTTTCCAACATACAACACAGCTGAAGCAGAAAAATTCTGGGTAAAACTAGAATGGAGTGCTCCCCGGAGCACGTGTGTCACCTGCCGGCGCCTTGTCAGAAAATTTTAATTTTTGATAGAAAAGGGGCAATAACTCTGATATAAAAAATATTTGGATTATCCCCCTTTTGTGAAGCCATCACAAAAATTGATATAAACATTTGTCAGAAGTTTCAATCCAATCCTTTGAGCAGAAAAAAAGTAATTTGAATATTTGACAGAAAAGGGGCAATAACTCTGATATAAAAATATTTGGATTATCCCCCTTTTGTGAACCCATCATACACATTGATATAAACATTTGTCAGAAGTTTCAATCCAATCCTTTGAGTAGATTAAATTTTTGACAGAAAAGGGCCAATAACTCTGATATAAAAATATTTGGATTATCCCCCTTTTTGTGAACCCATCATACACATTGATATAAACATTTGTCAGAAGTTTCAATCCAATCCTTTGAGTAGAAAAAAAGTTATTTGAAAATTTAAATTTTTGACTGAAAAGGGGCAATAGCTCTGATATAAAATTATTTGGATTATCGCCCTTTTGTGAACCAATCACACACATTGATAAAAACATTTGTCAGAAGTTTCAATCTAATCCTTTGAGTAGAACAAAAGTTATTTGAAAACGTGACGAAAAAAGTGTGACGGACAGACACGACGCCGGATAAAAAAAAAAATAGACAGACAGACGTCGAATAAAAAAAAAGTAACATTTGTCAGAAGTTTCAATCCAATCCTTCGGGTAGAAAAAAAGTTATTTGAAAATTTAATTTTTTGACAGAAAAGGGGCAATAACTCTGATATAAAATTATTTGGATTATCGCCCTTTTGTGAACCAATCACACACATTGATATAAACATTTGTCATAAGTTTCAATCTAATCCTTTGAGTAGAAAAAAAGTTATTTGAAAACGTGACGAAAAAGTGAGATTTTTTGACAGAAAAGGGGCAATAACTCTGATATAAAATTATTTGGATTATCCCCCTTTTGTGAACCAATCACACACATTGATATAAACATTTGTCATAAGTTTCATTCTAATCCTTTGAGTAGAAAAAAAGTTATTTGAAAACGTGACGAAAAAGTGTGACGGACAGACAGACAGACAGACGGACGGACAGACAGACAGACAGACAGACGGACGGACGGACAGACGCCGGATAAAAAAAAAAGTAATCCCTAAGTGCCTACCATGCTACGCAGGTGACACAAAAACCAAATGAATATATTATTACTGCATATAATTGAAAACATTGTGCCAAATAAGAAAATGCACATTATTAGCAATTTCTCCTTTTGCTACAATGTTTTCAAAAGTTGCCTGCTGCAGATTAGTCAAAATGTGTCTACAAGTGGGAAATGATAAAAGGAAAATGGATTTCCTAGTAGATGATATGTTAAAATGACATCATATATTTATTTTACCCCTTATGCAATTGCAGCAGACGAATTTTGGAAATATTAAATGTAAAGGAAAAAAAAGTTCCTATACCCAAAATGTTCTCAAAACTGTGTCAAAAGATCTTTTTTATGACATGTCATTGTCTTAAGACATTTTAAAACTAACTTGGGCGGCACTTAAAAAAGTATATTGGGAAATTTAGCCATTTCACAAACTTACCCAGAACTTCTAAAACATCGTCTAAAATCTCGGGTACTTTCTGCTTCAAAACAAAATTCCCAATTATCCCAATAAGTACCATAAACACGATGGGATTTGACAGGACATCCTTTATCACCTTTAACGCCAGAAAACATTTCCCTCGCCTCGTGGTCTGAGTGCCAGCATTTTCCTGTTTTAGTTTATGTATCTCTAGCAGGGTGAAACCTATTGGGTTTAGGAGAAGGAGGGAGATTGGCGCCACAAGGTAGATATACTGTAGATATTCCGGATTACTCTCACCATACAAGGCTTTCACTGAAACCAAAATAATGTAAAGTCTTGATTAACCCTTTCCCTCATACGACAATTCTGCAGCAGACGACTTTGAGCATATTTTGTCGAAAAATGGAAAATCTCTATAATTGAATGGATAATCTATGACAAAAAATGGAAAACATTGTGGCAAAAGGAGAAATTGCATGTTTTGTGCAATTTCTTCTTTTGTCACTATGTTTTCTAAAAGCCGTCTGCTGCAGAGGCGTCGGAAAGCGTCTATATGGGGGGAAAGGGTTAAACGCTTGGAAAACAAACCATATAAATATGCCAAGTAAAACTCAACCCCTTCCCATTTGCAGAGGACTCTTGAAATCATTGGGGCAGAAGGAGAAAAAGAGTAAAATGCCCAATTTTAAATTTTGCAACAATTCTTTTAACACTTTTCAATAACTAGAAAACATCTATAATAAACTACTGTCCCAATTCCCCATAAAGTAATGTAGTTATGAAGATTTATTACTTAGAATACACCCAACAAACAAGTGTGTGATCGCTGCATTAATTTCATACAGACATTTTATTATAGTCATTGTGACTAATCTTTCCATGTTCTGTTTGAAGCATAATAAACAAGAAATATGTGAGCTACTGCTCACTAGTGATACCCCCGCTCATGTTTTGAAAGACATATGTGATGGTGGGGTAAAGGGCCATAACTCCGTGAAAAATCATCCAACCGGAACGCAAACACGATATGCGCATCTACACTTGGTGGTGATCCTTCCTATGAAGTTTCATAAAATTCCAAAAAGCGGTTGCAGAGAAATAGCCCGGAAATGAATTAATAGTCATACATAGCCTGATGGTGGAGTAAAGGGCCATAACTCCGTGATAAATAATCCAACCGGAACGCAAACACGATATGCGCATCTACACTTGGTGGTGATCCTTCCTATGAAGTTTCATAAAATTCCAAAAAACGGTTGCAGAGAAATAGCCCAGAAATGAATTTAGTCATACATAGCCTGATGGTGGGGTAAAGGGCCATAACTCCGTGAAAAATAATCCAACCGGAACGCAAACACGATATGCGCATCTACACTTGGTGGTGATCCTTCCTATGAAGTTTCATCAAATTCCAAAAAGCGGTTGCAGAGAAATAGCCCGGAAATGAATTTAGTCATACATAGGGGTAAAGGGCCATAACTCCGTGAAAAATAATCCAACCGGAACGCAAACACAATATGCGCATCTACACTTGGTGGTGATCCTTCCTATGAAGTTTCATCAAATTCCAAAAAGCAGTTGCAGAGAAATAGCCCGGAAATGAATTTAGTCATACATAGGGGTAAAGGGCCATAACTCCGTGAAAAATAATCCAACCGGAATGCAAACACGATATGCGCATCTACACTTGGTGGTGATCCTTCCTATGAAGTTTCATCAAATTCCAAAAAGCGGTTGCAGAGAAATAGCCCGGAAATGAATTTAGTCATACATAGGGGTAAAGGGCCATAACTCCGTGAAAAATAATCCAACCGGAACGCAAACACGATATGCGCATCTACACTTGGTGGTGATCCTTCCTATGAAGTTTCATCAAATTCCAAAAAGCGGTTGCAGAGAAATAGCCCGGAAATGAATTTAGTCATACATAGGGGTAAAGGGCCATAACTCGGTGAAAAATAATCTAACCGGAACGCAAACACGATATGCGCATCTACACTTGGTGGTGATCCTTCCTATGAAGTTTCATCAAATTCCAAAAAGCGGTTGCAGAGAAATAGCCCGGAAATGAATTTAGTCATACATAGGGGTAAAGGGCCATAACTCCGTCAAAAATAATCCAACCGGAACGCAAACACGATATGCGCATCTACACTTGGTGGTGATCCTTCCTATGAAGTTTCATCAAATTCCAAAAAGCGGTTGCAGAGAAATAGACCGGAAACGAAAGTGTTACGGACGGATGGACGGACGGAAGGACGGAAGGACGGACATGGGTAAAACAGTATACCCCCCCTTTCCTTCGGAACCGGGGGTATAATAAAAGTGCTAGAGCAATGAGTAAGTCTATCATTTGAATGGTGTTATACGCCATTTGTTAACCCTTTCCCTCATACAACAAATCTGCAGCAGACGACTTTGAACAAAAATAGAAAATCTCTTTAATTGAATGGATAACCTATGACTAAAAGTGGAAAACATTGTGGCAAAAGGAGAAATTGCTCGTCTTGAGCAATTTCTTCTTTTGTCACTTTGTTTTCAAAAAGCCGTCTGCAGCAGAGGCATCAAAAAGAGTCTATATGAGGGAAAGGGTTAACAGTATTTCAACTATATCATGGCAATCCTGGGTAATTTTAATTTTTGTTTTTGAGTTTTACGCCACTTTTAACAGCTAAGGTCATATCATGGCTGACAGGAAAGAAGATACTGGTCCGACACCTTATATTTACATAGAGATCAAAATATATCAGGCATGAAACCAATACCACCTCATCTGTTGGAGGTCAAGAGTTGAATTGACTCCAATCACTCAGACGCATTTAGATGGCTCTTATGGATTCAAGCAAGGGTCAGACTGTGGCTGCCATTCTTATTGAGTGCGTGTCCCCTTAGCCACAGGGACATCCAGGGTAACTAAAAACTATCACTGAAGATGATAAATACCCCCCTAAACAGCACCTTGACCTACACCATAACTTAACAAGTAAAAGGGCCATAACTCTGTAAAATAACATGCTATTGTAACCCATTTAGGATATGCACATCTCCTTTTGGTATAGAAGCTTCATGTAAAATTGTATTGAATTCCACCCAGTTGTTTGTAAGAAATAGGCCGGACAAAATATGGCTTCCGACACAGTGCTCCTATATACCCCCTCTTCTTTGAAGAGGGTATAATTACTAGTACTACTCAATTTATCTATACGTAAACCAATGATGCCAAGTAGTGAGGCGGAAGCCATTTAGTACTACCATTTTTTTAATCTATGTTATGACCCAACCAGAGATTGAACCCACAACCTCCCGCTCTCAAGTGGTTAGAGCAATGACAATACAGATCCAATTTAGCAACTGTTACCTTGACCTTTGACATAGGTCCTTAAAATGTGAAATCGTCAAAGCTACATTGAGACTTTGTATAAAGTTTGAAAGAATTCAACAAGAAAACGAAATTGTGAGAGTGCTGACATCATTTTTACTAGTTGTATTACAACCACTTTGACCATGACCTTTGATCTAGCTTGGTTACACCAGAACTTCCTGACAGTGAACCTTCGAATGAAGCATGAATTCTGCCTAGACATATTAGAAACAAATTACTAGAAACCAGAACATGACCAAGCTCTCATGACAGTGAACCTTCGAATGAAGAATGAATTCTGCCTTGACATATTAGAAACTAGAAACCAGAACATGACCAAGCTCTCATGACAGTGAACCTTCGAATGAAGAATGAATTCTGCCTTGACATATTAGAAACTAGAAACCACAACTTGACCAAGCTCTCATGACAGTGAACCTTCGAATGAAGAATGAATTCTGCCTTGACATATTAGAAACTAGAAACCAGAACTTGACCAAGCTCTCCCGACAGTGAACCTTCGAATGAAGAATGAATTCTGCCTAGACATATTAGAAACTAGAAACCAGAACATGACCAAGCTCTCCTAACAGTGAACCTTCGAATGAAGCATGAATTCTGCTTACAAATGAAAGTACTAGAGGGATTACATTGTTTTCTTACAGACAGTCAACGTTAACTTTATATCTCCACCCTCATTTTAATGGGAGACAAATTTTTACTTTCAATTAGAATTTAGAGATTAACCACCTGTTTGCCAAGATGTTTTCAAATTCAATGGTGTCAGCTGCAGATTTGCTGTATGCGGGAAATGATTAGGATCTTATTGTGTTCTTTATCCCACTTAACCCTTTCCCTCATATAGACGCTTTTTGACGCCTCTGCAGCAGACAGCTTTTTGAAAACATAGTGACAAAAGAAGAAAGTGAACAAAACGTGCAACTTCTCCTTTTGCCACAATGTTTTCCACTTCTTGTCATAGGTTATCCATTTAATTTTGGAGATCTTCTATTTTTTGACAAAATATGTTCAAAGTCGTCTGCTGCAGAATTGCTGTATGAGGGAAAAGGTTAATGAATAGTAAATTGTTCTGCATTGGCAATAAAGGAAAACCAAGATAACGAGAATGCATCTATATGTTTATCGAGATCTACACTTGTCAAAAGTACCAAGGCAGAGTTCAGCTATTTTCTTTTGTTTTTGGTGGACACTTCTTACTGTACATAATTTTATACAACATAATGAGGAAGATGAGCAGAAAAATAATAAGATAACAACTAAAATATTTTCTTGTTTCTGGCAACAGTACCCCACAAGAATTTCTTCCCAGGCAACTGGTTGTGGTTGTAATTCCAATGACTATTCCAAATGAACCTTAAAGTTTTATTTAAAATCACAACACCTAGATTGAAAACACCTATCTTAAACAAATTACGTTTTCCGAGACACAGATAACATCTGATAACTCTACAGTAGACAAACATTAACAACTTTGTCAGAAGAAAGAAATAGTTTAAAGCGAGCATTGGCTCCATTTTCAAACAAGGTTTTCCACTCTATATCTAAACTAGAAATATCACTGAAGGGGATGAATACCCCCAGCTCAGGTGCCTGACAATATACATATGTATGAGAAATTCAAGGTGCCATAACTCATTTAAAAAAATTCTAGTGCCGACAATATGCACAACTAGGCCTGGTATCAATCATTCTTGTGAAGTTATATTGAATTCTGACTAAGGGTTGCTGAGAAATAGTGTTCACAAGAAATGTCTACAGACCAACAGACCGACCGACAAGCGTGACTCCTATATAGCCCCCATATACTATGTATCTGGGGGTATAATTATACTTCAAGTTTTCCAGTTCTTATACTGTCTTCTGCAGATAATTTCAAACCATAATGACTCTAAGAGTGTCTAAGTTCAAGAAATGTCTCGTTCTTACAATTCCTTATTTGACCTTCAGTTAGACGATTCATTTGAGTACCCACAACACAGGGTTTACATGCGCTGTAGAAGAGATATAATTTGGTAAATAACATGTGATTTCACCCTATCTGGACCTCTGTCAGTAATATGAATTACATTGTCAATCTTATAAACTTATTATGATCGTTTTCCGTGAAGCCATCAATAAGATACTTACAGACGGGATAGCCCACAGCAAAGTCATTACTCTGCGTAGCAAATATGGCAAACAGTCCGGCATACCCAAGATGTACCGGCCTCTTCACCAACAGTGTTATAGCCATCACAGCAAAAAACACAGCTGATTTGGAGATAGCGATACCCAACAGGAAGTTCCAGTTCACTGTTTGAAAGTTCAAGGTCACCATACTTCTAAACAGAAGAGCAGGCAGACAAAATTTAGAGACAAACACAGATATTCCTTTGCCCTGTTGTCCAGTGATCAGATCCGCCCGCCCCGCAATGTATCCCGCGAGTATAATTGCGAAGCACTGGAAGATGGCCGGGTACAAGTTATTAATCGACACACTCTCTGTCGGATCTGTGCTGTTCCCAGAATTGTTTACATGTATACTGTCGGTGGTGGGGAACAAAAGGTTGGACATTGCTGGATCTGATTCTATGTACGCCATTATGATGAGTATCAGTTTTTATAACGTGAGATTCTGTAATATTTTCCCTGCTCTTCTGTTTAGTGAAGAAAAGTCTGGCGAAAAATATTTGCTTCTGTAGAAGATTTTAGTCTTTTCTTTGATGTTCTAATTCTATGGCATCTAGTTGCATCATCTCGTGACCTGAAGAAAAGAAAAGAAAGATGATGAAACTGTGTAATTGTCATGCATAATTTACCATTTCCCACATTAAACTGCAACAGACAACTTTGAAAACATCTAGAAACAAGAGGGCCATGATGGCCCTATATCGCTCACCAGAGTAAGTGCTTAAGGGTCCGAATTTAATTGCTCTACAAAACTAAGAAAGAAGGTTAAAAAGTCATGGTGAAGGTCATCCAAAGACAATGATGATATTTGATTGTAAAAGATCACACTAAGGTCATGGTCACATGTTTATAAATCAATGTAAAGGACATCTGCCAAATAAATGAAGTTTTTATCGTGTTCACAAAGTCAATTATAACAATTTTGCCAATTTTAAAGGCCCTTTCAAAAGGAACCGAGCTCTCATGTATATCTAGCTACTGTATGGTTTGGTAAACATCGGATAATAAATTATGACTTTATCATGTTTACAAGAAATTGTGGACGGACCAAAGGAGATTACAAAAGCTCACCTTGTCACTATGTGACAGAAAATCTCTGAATGAATGAAAGTACAACAAGTTAATGTCATATTGGAAGCAATACAAAAGTCCCCTACCGAACGAGGACAGCACATTGTATATTGTATGTGCATTTGTTGACAAAAACAGAAATGCACTGCATACATTTTGGATACAGTCCTATCAAACATTTCTCATTTCGACCTTTGACCTGTAAGTGTGACCTGGACCTTCTAGTTATTACAGGCCTGTGTCTTGTGCGCCACATGTCATCTCATCATGGTGAACATGTGTGCCCAGTAACTTGGGAATTCCCAGTAACTTGGGAATTCTGTGATACATGGTTTCTCATTTCGACCTTTGACCTGTAAGTGTGACCTTGACCTTTGAGGTACAGGCCTGTGTCTTATGTGCCACATGTCACCTCATCATGGTGAACATGTGTACCCAGTAACTTCGGAATCCTATGATGCATGGTTGAGATGCGGGCCGGACAAGGAGTCCTATCAAACAGTTCTCATTTTGACCTTTGACCTCTAAGTGTGACCTTGACATTTGAGGTACAGGCCTGGGTCTTGTGCGTGACACGCCACCTTATGGAGAACATGTGTGCCTAGTAACTTGGGAATCCTATGATGCATGGTTAAGATGCATGCCGGACAAGGTACAGACCTATCAAACAGTACTCATTTTGACCTCTAAGTGTGACCTTGACATTTGAGGTACAGGCCTGGGTCTTGCGTGCAACACCCTGCCTCATCATAGTGAACATTTGTGACAAATTTCAAGGAAATCCTATGATGCATGGTTGAGATGCAGGTCAGACAAGGTAGTCCTATCAAACTACTCATTTTGACCTTTGACCTCTAAGTGTGACCTTGACATTTGAGGTGAACATGAGTGCCAAGTAACTTGGAAATCCTATGATGCATGGTTGAGATGTGAGCCGGACAAGGTACAGTCCTATCAACTAGTACTCATTTTGACTATTGACCTGTAAGTGTGACCTTGACCTTTGAGGTACAGGCCTGTGTCTTATGTGCCACATGTCACCTCATCATGGTGAACATGTGTACCCAGTAACTTCGGAATCCTATGATGCATGGTTGAGATGCGGGCCGGACAAGGAGTCCTATCAAACAGTTCTCATTTTGACCTTTGACCTCTAAGTGTGACCTTGACATTTGAGGTACAGGCCTGGGTCTTGTGCGTGACACGCCACCTTATGGAGAACATGTGTGCCTAGTAACTTGGGAATCCTATGATGCATGGTTAAGATGCATGCCGGACAAGGTACAGACCTATCAAACAGTACTCATTTTGACCTCTAAGTGTGACCTTTACATTTGAGGTACAGGCCTGGGTCTTGTGTGCAACACCCTGCCTCATCATAGTGAACGTTTGTGACAAATTTCAAGGAAATCCTATGATGCATGGTTGAGATGCAGGTCAGACAAGGTAGTCCTATCAAACTACTCATTTTGACCTTTGACCTCTAAGTGTGACCTTGACATTTGAGGTGAACATGAGTGCCAAGTAACTTGGAAATCCTATGATGCATGGTTGAGATGTGAGCCGGACAAGGTACAGTCCTATCAAACAGTACTCATTTTGACTATTGACCTCTAAGTGTGACCTTGACATATGAGGTTACAGGCCTGGGTCTTGTGCACGACACGCAGCCTCATCATGGTGAAGGTCTGTGCCAAGTTTCTTTGAAATCCTAAGATGCATGGTTGAAATGTGGACCAGACAAGGTACAGTCCTACCAAACAGTACTCATTTTGATATTGTATTATATTATTGTATCTACAAAGATTGTTGACTGTTTAGTAAGGATTTCATTCTGTTCCAGCTATATTTGAAGCAGCCAAACAGTGAGGGGAAAAGAACAAGAGGTCCCCACCATGGCCTTGAAGTGATTAACTGATTATTGACCTAGAAACCTAGTGTTATAAGAGACAAATACTCTGACAACTTAACAAGAAGGTCAGATGAAATATGTAGTGTCTATTTGACCTGGTAACCTAGATGTTGTCCTTAAGTGATATTGTTTCAAAATGTGACCAAGACTTGATAAAGACAACGTTTCATGAAGATTAGGTGAAAAAATAGGACCATAAGAGTGCTCACAATGTTGTCGTCCTGCTATGTGACCTACCAGTTGTTTTAACACCATAATTATGATCCAGTATGAGCTTTATATTAAAAGATTGGGTGAAACATGTAGGCCTCTAGAGAGTTCACAAGGTTTTTCTAAAAATTAAAACAACATATACATGTAGCGAACAATGTTTTTGATCCCATGTGAACTAGACCAAAATTTGATTGAGATGTTGTATGTTTTTAATGAACTTTCATGAAGATTGGTTGAAAAATGTGACCCCCATGAGTCCCATGCTGCTAGCTGAATTTCAAACTTTACCAAGATTTGATGCTCTGAGCAGGCTAACAAAAGCTCACCTTATTTACCTGTACTAAATCTTGTTCAGGTGAGATAAAAATTACCCAATTCATTAACACAATCAAACTATCAAAAGTGTAGCATTCTTTTCTCCTGTTGTATTCTTAACCCTTTCCCTCATACGACAATTCTGCAGCAGACGGCTTTGAACATATTTTGTCAAAAAATGGAAAATCTCTATAATTGAATGGATAACCTATGACAAAAAGTGGAAAACATTGTGGCAAAAGGAGAAATTGCACGTTTTGTGCAATTTCTTCTTTTGTCACTATGTTTTCAAAAAGCTGTCTGCTGCAGAGGCGTCAGAAAGCATCTATATGAGGGAAAGGGTTAACTCTAAAGCCTATCCCACATGCAGACAATCTGTGATGCCTTTGCAGAAGATGAGTAATTACTTATTTTTTTCCACAAAGTTTTATACCGTATTCAATAATTATACTTTAAATTCATAGATATTTTCCGTATACATGTTTGCCTTGATGTTTTCAAAGTTATCTGATGAAGCTCAAATTGCATGATGCTGGATAAGATTAACCCTTTCCCACATATAGACGCTTTCTGATGCCTCTGCTGCATTCGACTTTTGTAAACATTGTGACATATATTATAGGGGGAAATTGCTCAAAACAAGCAATTTCCCCATATGTCATAATGTTTTCAACTCTATAAAAAAAAATTATCCTTTCATTTAAAGAGATTTTAGCAATTTTTGTCTACATGTTTTCAAGGTCGTCTGCTGCAGAACTGTCGTATGTGGGAAAGGGTTAAAACTACCTGCAGCAATAATAATCCATGATTTTTGACAAATGCTTGCATAACCTTTTTCCTCTTGCAGATGCATTTTGAAGCATCTGCAGCAGATGACTTTTGGAGACATTGTTATTTATGAGAAATTGCTCATCAGTCATCATGAGCAATTTATCCTTTTGCCACGATGTTTTTCAACCCTACTCAATAATTATAATTTCATTTTTAAGATTTTCCATATTTTTGCCTAGTTGTCTGCTTCAGAATTATTGTATGAGGGAAAGGGTTAAGCTAACACCTGCATTTAACACTTTTATTGAGAAGCTTGTACCTTAACCCTTTCCCTCATATAGACGCTTTCTGACGCCTCTGCAGCAGACGGCTTTTTGAAAACATAGTGACAAAAGAAGAAATTGCACAAAACGTGCAATTTCTCCTTTTGTCACAATTTTTTCCACTTTTTGTCATAGGTTATCCATTCAATTATAGAGATTTTCCATTTTTTGACAAAATATGTTCAAAGTCATCTGCTGCAGAATTGTCGTATGAGGGAAAGGGTTAAAGTAGTCTTCAGCAGATCTGTTGTATGTTAGAAAAGGAAAAGAACATGACAGTCTCCGCCAAGAATTAACTAGAACTATCACTGAATGTGATTAATACCCCCGAACGCCGCCCTGATAGGAAAGGTTGTGAAATATTTAGAAACCCCACCTTAAAAGGACAATGTTATGGATCGGGTTATTCTTGTTTTGTTCATTTTTGGATAACAAAGGGCAATAACTCTGTAATTATGTAAATTAGAGTTATGGTTCTTGTACACTGCACTTCCTCTGATTATGCTCTACCGTTGTATGTAGTTTTATTAGATTCCATCTGTTAGTTATTAAATAATTCTCCGGACAAGAAAAAGTAACAAAGGGCAATAACTCTGTAATTATGTAAATAAGAGTTATGGTTCATGTACACTGCACTTCCTCTCATTATGCTCTACCATTGTATGCAGTTTTATTAGATTCCACCGGTTAGTTATTAAGTAATTCTCTGGACAAGAAAAAGTAACAAAGGGCAATAACTCTGTATTTAGGTAAAATAGAGTTATGGTTCTTGTACACCGCACTTCCTCTCAATGTGTTGTATCATCCTATGAAGTTTTATTAAATTCCAACAATTAGTTTTAAAGTTATGCTCCGGACAAGACTACGAACAAGAAAAAGTAACAAAGGGCAATAACTCTGTAATTATGTAAAGTAGAGTTATGGTTCTTGTACACTGCACTCCTCTGATTATGCTCTACCATTGTATGTAGGTTTATTAGATTCCATCTGTTAGTTATTAGGTAATTTTCCGGACAAGAAAAAGTAACAAAGGGCAATAACTCTGTATTTAGGTAAAATAGAGTTATTGTTCCTGTACACCGCACTTCCTCTCAATGTGTTGTATCATCCTATGAAGTTTTATTAAATTCCAACAATTAGTTTTTAAGTTATGCTCCGGACAAGACTCTACGAACAAGAAAAAGTAACAAAGGGCAATAACTCTGTAATTATGTAAATTAGAGTTATGGTTCGTGTACACTGCACTTCCTCTCATTATGCTCTACCATTGTATGCAGTCTTATTAGATTCCATCTGTTAGTAATTAAGTAATTCTCCGGACAAGAAAAAGTAACAAAGGGCAATAACTCTGTATTTAGGTAAAATAGAGTTATGGTTCCTGTACACCGCACTTCCTCTCAATGTGTTGTATCATCCTATGAAGTTTTATTAAATTCCAACAATTAGTTTTAAAGTTATGCTCCGGACAAGACTCTACGAACAAGAAAAAGTAACAAAGGGCAATAACTCTGTAATTATGTAAATTAGAGTTATGGTTCGTGTACACTGCACTTCCTCTGATTATGCTCTACCATTGTATGCAGTCTTATTAGATTCCATCTGTTAGTTATTAAGTAATTCTCCGGACAAGAAAAAGTAACAAAGGGCAATAACTCTGTATTTAGATAAAATAGAGTTATGGTTCTTGTACACCGCACTTCCTCTCAATGTGTTGTATCATCCTATGAAGTTTTATTTAATTCCAACAATTAGTTTTAAAGTTATGCTCCGGACAAGACTCAACGAACAAGAAAAAGTAACAAAGGGCAATAACTCTGTAATTATGTAAAGTAGAGTTATGGTTCTTGTACACTGCACTTCCTCTGATTATGCTCTACCATTGTATGTAGTTTTATTAGATTCCATCTGTTAGTTATTAAGTAATTCTCCGGACAAGAAAAAGTAACAAAGGGCAATAACTCTGTATTTAGATAAAATAGAGTTATGGTTCCTGTACACCACACTTCGTCTCAATGTGTTGTATCATCCTATGAAGTTTTATTAAATTTCAACAATTTGTTTTAAAGTTATGCTCCGGACAAGACTCTACGAATAAGAAAAAGTAACAAAGGGCAATAACTCTGTAATTATGTAAATTAGAGTTATGGTTCTTGTATACTGCACTTCCGCTGATTATGCTCTACCATTGTATGTAGTTTTATTAGATTCCATCTGTTAGTTATTAAGTAATTCTCCGGACAAGAAAAAGTAACAAAGGGCAATAACTCTGTATTTAGGTAAAATAGAGTTATGGTTCCTGTACACCGCACTTCCTCTCAATGTGTTGTATCATCCTATGAAGTTTTATTAAATTCCAACAATTAGTTTTAAAGTTATGCTCCGGACAAGGAAAATCGCAACGGACCAAGACCGACCGACCGACCGACCGACCGACCGACCGACCAACCGACCGACCGACCGATCGACCGACCAACCACAGGGTGACTCCAATATACCCCCTCTAAACTTCGTTTATCGGGGGTATAATAAATTGTAGCAAAGAATGGAGACCAAGATCAGATTGCACAAATGTGCAGCTTTTTATGGACAGTTTTACTGATTTACATCAAACCATAACAATGTTGTTTAGAACAGGATCGATAGGCAACATTTGTTAAAAGTCAGATATTGCAGATGAGAGTTAATCTAGTATATATTTATTACCTTCAAATGTCAAGATATAATGAATCCTATTTGCACAAACTCATATTAGTGCGGTGACAAGAAGGGAAAATTAAAAAATTTAATGGACCGAACTACCTCACGGCTGATTTTGGTTTTATTTTAAAGATAAATAAAATGACATTTGATTAAGGCCTGTCGTGAAGTACTGATGTGGTGCAGATTTTTGCAAAGTGAGGTCAAAGATCAGAAGGGTGGATTTTCAAAAATATATTTTTCTTTACAATTTTGATAATTTCTCGGTAATATGCTCTGGCAATATTACATGAATTCAGCTTGTCATATGTACGCCTTATTGCCAGATGTTAGAGAGATATAGCCCCACATCCAACATGTAAGAAAATAACAAGATTTACCTTTATCTACGTAAATTTTCAAAAAAAAAAACTATATTTTAGATTAAGCTATGCAATATTATTCTATACCTAATTTATACGTCCAATCGTAGACGCTCATTCGAATCATGTGACCGTACAATATATTTCCGTATCGGGACGCACGCGCGTACAAAATAACCCGTATTCTTTTCGTATTGTACGATTCACAGGTCCCATGTTAAACCTATGATAAAGACCGAAGCGCGTGAAAAGGTTCCGAATGAAAGTCTGAATCGACAGGCGCTCTAGATAAAGCGTTACGATAAAGCTCCTGTTGTCACCGGATCATTATTGTCGTTTGCAAACAAGGAGTAACACTGAAACTAAAATGTTATCCGATTCTGAAATAGATGACTTTGTAATTGAACAGAAACCAAAAACACTTTTTGTGTCAGAAATTATTTGAAGGTATAAAATAAAAAGGTCATTTAACATTATTCTGCACAATACAAAATATATTTTGGGGAAAAAGTCGAGGGTATAGAATAAAAAGATCATTTAACAGTGTTCTGTACAATACGGAATATATTTGGACTCGTACACAGCTTGGAAAATCATATTGGACTCGCCTAGCGGCTCGTCCAATATGATTTTCCAAGCTGTGTACTCGTCCAAATATATATCCGTATTGTACAGAACACTGTTAAATAACCTATAAGTATTTGACAACATTTATAGACATTTTCAGATAATCCATTATTCCTTTCGTTTTGGTTATTTAAACCCCAAATAGATAGGAAACATAAAAATAATATTGATGCTTGAAAGACAACAGCATGTAAAACGATATTGTATGAAGTTTTCAGGCAAATAGGTAATTAATTAAAAGAGAAACAACATTTTGAAAACTTATGTGAAACAGCATAACATTCAATATATATAGCAGAGTCTTAGGTTAAACCGATTTGAAATGTCGATTATACAATGGTGTATAGATAGTATTGCACAATATACTGTACAAGCCCACCAACCACGTCAAGGTCGGAGAACACTGATATGTTGTTGTTTTTTCGGAGAGAAAGAGAGACAGAGAGACAGACATAGAGAGAGAGACAGACAGAGACAGAGAGAGACAGACAGACAGAGACAGAGAGACAGAGACAGATAGA
>JASEVX010000004.1:141939511-142044730 GCA_031761405.1 Serripes groenlandicus
ACGAATTTTGGAAATATTAAATGTAAAGGAAAAAAAAGTTCCTATACCCAAAATGTTCTCAAAACTGTGTCAAAAGATCTTTTTTATGACATGTCATTGTCTTAAGACATTTTAAAACTAACTCGGGCGGCACTTTAAAAAGTATATTGGGTAATTTAGCCATTTCACAAACTTACCCAGAACTTCTAAAACATCGTCTAAAATCTCGGGTACTTTCTGCTTCAAAACAAAATTCCCAACTATCCCAATGAGTACCATAAACACGATGGGATTAGACAGGACATCCTTTATCACCTTTAACGCCAGAAAACATTTCCCTCGCCTCGTGGTCTGGGTGCCAGTATTTTCCTGTTTTAGTTTATGTATCTCTAGCAGGGTGAAACCTATTGGGTTTAGGAGAAGAAGGGAGATTGGCGCCACAAGGTAGATGTACTGTAGATATTCCGGATTACTCTCACCATACAAGGCTTTCACTGAAACCAAAATAATGTAAAGTCTTGATTAACCCTTTCCCTCATACGACAATTCCGCAGCAGACGACTTTGAACGTATTTTGTCGAAAAATGGAAAATCTCTATAATTGAATGGATAACCTACGACAAAAAGTGGAAAACATTGTGGCAAAAGGAGAAATTGCATGTTTTGTGCAATTTCTTCTTTTGTCACTATGTTTTCTAAAAGCCGTCTGCTGCAGAGGCGTCGGAAAGCGTCTATATGGGGGGAAAGGGTTAAACGCTTGGAAAACAAACCATATAAATATGCCAAGTAAAACTCAACCCCTTCCCATTTGCAGAGGACTCTTGAAATCATTGGGGCAGAAGGAGAAAGAGTAAAATGCCCAATTTTAAATTTTGCAACAATTCTTTTAACACTTTTCAATAACTAGAAAACATCTATAATAAACTACTGTCCCAATTCCCCATAAAATAATGTAGTTATGAAGATTTATTACTTAGAATACACCCAACAAACAAGTGTGTGATCGCTGCATTAATTTCATACAGACATTTTACTATAGTCATTGTGACTAATCTTTCCATGTTCTGTTTGAAGTATAATAAATAAAAGTGCTAGAGCAATGAGTAAGTCTATCATTTAAATGGTGTTATACGCCATTTGTTAACCCTTTCCCTCATACAACAAATCTGCAGCAGACGACTTTGAACAAAAATAGAAAATCTCTTTAATTGAATGGATAACCTATGACTAAAAGTGGAAAACATTGTGGCAAATGGAGAAATTGCTCGTCTTGAGCAATTTCTTCTTTTGTCACTTTGTTTTCAAAAAGCCGTCTGCTGCAGAGGCATCAAAAAGCGTCTATATGAGGGAAAGGGTTAACAGAATTTCAACTATATCATGGCAATCCTGGGTAATTTTAATTTTTGTTTTTGAGTTTTACGCCACTTTTAATAGCTAAGGTCATATCATGGCTGACAGGAAAGATGATACTGGTCCGACACCTTATATTTACATAGAGATCAAAATATATCAGGCATGAAACCAATACCACCTCATCTGTTGGAGGTCAAGAGTTGAATTGACTCCAATCACTCAGACGCATTTAGATGGCTCTTATGGATTCAAGCAAGGGTCAGACTGTGGCTGCCATTCTTATTGAGTGCGTGTCCCCTTAGCCACAGGGACATCCAGGGTAACTAAAAACTATCACTGAAGATGATAAATACCCCCCTAAACAGCACCTTGACCTACACCATAACTTAACAAGTAAAAGGGCCATAACTCTGTAAAATAACATGCAATTGTAACCCATTTAGGATATGCACATCTCCTTTTGGTATAGAAGCTTCATGTAAAATTGTATTGAATTCCACCCAGTTGTTTGTAAGAAATAGGCCGGACAAAATATGGCTTCCGACACAGTGCTCCTATATACCCCCTCTTCTTTGAAGAGGGTATAATTACTAGTACTACTCAATTTATCTATACGTAAACCAATGATGCCAAGTAGTGAGGCGGAAGCCATTTAGTACTACCATTTTTTTAATCTATGTTATGACCCAACCAGAGATTGAACCCACAACCTCCCGCTCTCAAGTGGTTAGAGCAATGACAATACAGATCCAATTTAGCAACTGTTACCTTGACCTTTGACATAGGTCCTTAAAATGTGAAATCGTCAAAGCTACATTGAGACTTTGTATAAAGTTTGAAAGAATTCAACAAGAAAACGAAATTGTGAGAGTGCTGACATCATTTTTACTAGTTGTATTACAACCACTTTGACCATGACCTTTGATCTAGCTTGGTTACACCAGAACTTCCTGACAGTGAACCTTCGAATGAAGCATGAATTCTGCCTAGACATATTAGAAACAAATTACTAGAAACCAGAACATGACCAAGCTCTCATGACAGTGAACCTTCGAATGAAGAATGAATTCTGCCTTGACATATTAGAAACTAGAAACCAGAACATGACCAAGCTCTCATGACAGTGAACCTTCGAATGAAGAATGAATTCTGCCTTGACATATTAGAAACTAGAAACCACAACTTGACCAAGCTCTCATGACAGTGAACCTTCGAATGAAGAATGAATTCTGCCTTGACATATATTAGAAACTAGAAACCAGAACTTGACCAAGCTCTCCCGACAGTGAACCTTCGAATGAAGAATGAATTCTGCCTAGACATATTAGAAACTAGAAACCAGAACATGACCAAGCTCTCCTAACAGTGAACCTTCGAATGAAGCATGAATTCTGCTTACAAATGAAAGTACTAGAGGGATTACATTGTTTTCTTACAGACAGTCAACGTTAACTTTATATCTCCACCCTCATTTTAATGGGAGACAAATTTTTACTTTCAATTAGAATTTAGAGATTAACCACCTGTTTGCCAAGATGTTTTCAAATTCAATGGTGTCAGCTGCAGATTTGCTGTATGCGGGAAATGATTAGGATCTTATTGTGTTCTTTATCCCACTTAACCCTTTCCCTCATATAGACGCTTTTTGACGCCTCTGCAGCAGACAGCTTTTTGAAAACATAGTGACAAAAGAAGAAAGTGAACAAAACGTGCAACTTCTCCTTTTGCCACAATGTTTTCCACTTCTTGTCATAGGTTATCCATTTAATTTTGGAGATCTTCTATTTTTTGACAAAATATGTTCAAAGTCGTCTGCTGCAGAATTGCTGTATGAGGGAAAAGGTTAATGAATAGTAAATTGTTCTGCATTGGCAATAAAGGAAAACCAAGATAACGAGAATGCATCTATATGTTTATCGAGATCTACACTTGTCAAAAGTACCAAGGCAGAGTTCAGCTATTTTCTTTTGTTTTTGGTGGACACTTCTTACTGTACATAATTTTATACAACATAATGAGGAAGATGAGCAGAAAAATAATAAGATAACAACTAAAATATTTTCTTGTTTCTGGCAACAGTACCCCACAAGAATTTCTTCCCAGGCAACTGGTTGTGGTTGTAATTCCAATGACTATTCCAAATGAACCTTAAAGTTTTATTTAAAATCACAACACCTAGATTGAAAACACCTATCTTAAACAAATTACGTTTTCCGAGACACAGATAACATCTGATAACTCTACAGTAGACAAACATTAACAATTTTGTCAGAAGAAAGAAATAGTTTAAAGCGAGCATTGGCTCCATTTTCAAACAAGGTTTTCCACTCTATATCTAAACTAGAAATATCACTGAAGGGGATGAATACCCCCAGCTCAGGTGCCTGACAATATACATATGTATGAGAAATTCAAGGTGCCATAACTCATTTAAAAAAATTCTAGTGCCGACAATATGCACAACTAGGCCTGGTATCAATCATTCTTGTGAAGTTATATTGAATTCTGACTAAGGGTTGCTGAGAAATAGTGTTCACAAGAAATGTCTACAGACCAACAGACCGACCGACAAGCGTGACTCCTATATAGCCCCCATATACTATGTATCTGGGGGTATAATTATACTTCAAGTTTTCCAGTTCTTATACTGTCTTCTGCAGATAATTTCAAACCATAACTAGAGGTTGTTTTTGGGAAAAACATATGTCTCCCCCAAGGGGTATTTGTCTGGCTGACTGTATTTTGTCAGTTAGTGATTTATTTTAAAAAAGGGCAATAACTCATCCAAAAGTAGGTCAAATTAAACGCCCTCGTAATATGCGCAACAAGACATTGTACCGATGACTCCTGTGAAGTTTCATAGAAATGTGGCAAAGAGGTTGTGAGATGAAGGCCGGACAAGAATGAAATGGCAATTTTAAAAAAAGGGCAATAACTCAACCAAAATTAGGTCAAATTAAACGCCCTAGTAATATGCGCAACTAGACGTTGTACCGATGACTCCTGTGAAGTTTCATAGAAATGTGGCAAAGGGGTTGTGAGATGAAGGCCGGACAAGAATGAAATGGCAATTTTAAAAAAAGGGCAATAACTCATCCAAAAGTAGGTCAAATTAAACGCCCTCGTAATATGCGCAGCTAGACGTTGTACCGATGACTCCTGTGAAGTTTCATAGAAATGTGGCAAAGGGGTTGTGAGATGAAGACCGGACAAGAATGAAATGGCAATTTTAAAAAAAGGGCAATAACTCATCCAAAAGTAGGTCAAATTAAACGCCCTCGTAATATGCACAACTAGACGTTGTACCGATGACTCCTGTGAAGTTTCATAGAAATGTGGCAAAGGGGTTGTGAGATGAAGGCCGGACAAGAATGAAATGGCAATTTTAAGAAAGGGCAATAACTCATCCAAAAGTAGGTCAAATTAAACGCCCTCGTAATATGCGCAACTAGACGTTGTACCGATGACTCCTGTGAAGTTTCATAGAAATGTGGCCAAGGGGTTGTGAGATAAAGGCCGGACAAGAAATGTGGACGCCCTGGACAAGAATGAAATGGCAATTTTAAAAAAAGGGCAATAACTCATCCAAAAGTAGGTCAAATTAAACGCCCTCGTAATATGCACAACTAGACGTTGTACCGATGACTCCTGTGAAGTTTCATAGAAATGTGGCAAAGGGGTTGTGAGATGAAGGCCGGACAAGAATGAAATGGCAATTTTAAGAAAGGGCAATAACTCATCCAAAAGTAGGTCAAATTAAACGCCCTCGTAATATGCGCAACTAGACGTTGTACCGATGACTCCTGTGAAGTTTCATAGAAATGTGGCCAAGATGTTGTGAGATAAAGTCCGGACAAGAAATGTGGACGCCCTGGACAAGAATGAAATGGCAATTTTAAAAAAAGGGCAATAACTCATCCAAAAGTAGGTCAAATTAAACGCCCTCGTAATATGCACAACTAGACGTTGTACCGATGACTCCTGTGAAGTTTCATAGAAATGTGGCAAAGGGGTTGTGAGATGAAGGCCGGACAAGAATGAAATGGCAATTTTAAGAAAGGGCAATAACTCATCCAAAAGTAGGTCAAATTAAACGCCCTCGTAATATGCGCAACTAGACGTTGTACCAATGACTCCTGTGAAGTTTCATAGAAATGTGGCCAAGGGGTTGTGAGATAAAGGCCGGACAAGAAATGTGGACGCCCTGACAGACAGACAGACAGACAGACAGACGGACAGACAGACGGACGGACAGACAGACAGACAGACAGACAGACAGACGGCGCAGGCAAAAGCAATATGTCTCCTCCGGAGGGAGGAGACATAATGACTCTACAAGTGTCTAAGTTCAAGAAATGTCTCGTTCTTACAATTCCTTATTTGACCTTCAGTTAGACGATTCATTTGAGTACCCACAACACAGGGTTTACATGCGCTGTAGAAGAGATATAATTTGGTAAATAACATGTGATTTCACCCTATCTGGACCTCTGTCAGTAATATGAATTACATTGTCAATCTTATAAACTTATTATGATCGTTTTCCGTGAAGCCATCAATAAGATACTTACAGACGGGATAGCCCACAGCAAAGTCATTACTCTGCGTAGCAAATATGGCAAACAGTCCGGCATACCCAAGATGTACCGGCCTCTTCACCAACAGTGTTATAGCCATCACAGCAAAAAACACAGCTGATTTGGAGATAGCGATACCCAACAGGAAGTTCCAGTTCACTGTTTGAAAGTTCAAGGTCACCATACTTCTAAACAGAAGAGCAGGCAGACAAAATTTAGAGACAAACACAGATATTCCTTTGCCCTGTTGTCCAGTGATCAGATCCGCCCGCCCCGCAATGTATCCCGCGAGTATAATTGCGAAGCACTGGAAGATGGCCGGGTACAAGTTATTAATCGACACACTCTCTGTCGGATCTGTGCTGTTCCCAGAATTGTTTACATGTATACTGTCGGTGGTGGGGAACAAAAGGTTGGACATTGCTGGATCTGATTCTATGTACGCCATTATGATGAGTATCAGTTTTTATAACGTGAGATTCTGTAATATTTTCCCTGCTCTTCTGTTTAGTGAAGAAAAGTCTGGCGAAAAATATTTGCTTCTGTAGAAGATTTTAGTCTTTTCTTTGATGTTCTAATTCTATGGCATCTAGTTGCATCATCTCGTGACCTGAAGAAAAGAAAAGAAAGATGATGAAACTGTGTAATTGTCATGCATAATTTACCATTTCCCACATTAAACTGCAACAGACAACTTTGAAAACATCTAGAAACAAGAGGGCCATGATGGCCCTATATCGCTCGCCAGAGTAAGTGCTTAAGGGTCCGAATTTAATTGCTCTACAAAACTAAGAAAGAAGGTTAAAAAGTCATGGTGAAGGTCATCCAAAGACAATGATGATATTTGATTGTAAAAGATCACACTAAGGTCATGGTCACATGTTTATAAATCAATGTAAAGGACATCTGCCAAATAAATGAAGTTTTTATCGTGTTCACAAAGTCAATTATAACAATTTTGCCAATTTTAAAGGCCCTTTCAAAAGGAACCGAGCTCTCATGTATATCTAGCTACTGTATGGTTTGGTAAACATCGGATAATAAATTATGACTTTATCATGTTTACAAGAAATTGTGGACGGACCAAAGGAGATTACAAAAGCTCACCTTGTCACTATGTGACAGAAAATCTCTGAATGAATGAAAGTACAACAAGTTAATGTCATATTGCAAGCAATACAAAAGTCCCCTACCGAACGAGGACAGCACATTGTATATTGTATGTGCATTTGTTGACAAAAACAGAAATGCACTGCATACATTTTGGATACAGTCCTATCAAACATTTCTCATTTCGACCTTTGACCTGTAAGTGTGACCTGGACCTTCTAGTTATTACAGGCCTGTGTCTTGTGCGCCACATGTCATCTCATCATGGTGAAAATGTGTGCCCAGTAACTTGGGAATTCCCAGTAACTTGGGAATTCCCAGTAACTTGGGAATTCTGTGATACATGGTTTCTCATTTCGACCTTTGACCTGTAAGTGTGACCTTGACCTTTGAGGTACAGGCCTGTGTCTTATGTGCCACATGTCACCTCATCATGGTGAACATGTGTACCCAGTAACTTCGGAATCCTATGATGCATGGTTGAGATGCGGGCCGGACAAGGAGTCCTATCAAACAGTTCTCATTTTGACCTTTGACCTCTAAGTGTGACCTTGACATTTGAGGTACAGGCCTGGGTCTTGTGCGTGACACGCCACCTTATGGAGAACATGTGTGCCTAGTAACTTGGGAATCCTATGATGCATGGTTAAGATGCATGCCGGACAAGGTACAGACCTATCAAACAGTACTCATTTTGACCTCTAAGTGTGACCTTGACATTTGAGGTACAGGCCTGGGTCTTGCGTGCAACACCCTGCCTCATCATAGTGAACATTTGTGACAAATTTCAAGGAAATCCTATGATGCATGGTTGAGATGCAGGTCAGACAAGGTAGTCCTATCAAACTACTCATTTTGACCTTTGACCTCTAAGTGTGACCTTGACATTTGAGGTGAACATGAGTGCCAAGTAACTTGGAAATCCTATGATGCATGGTTGAGATGTGAGCCGGACAAGGTACAGTCCTATCAACTAGTACTCATTTTGACTATTGACCTGTAAGTGTGACCTTGACCTTTGAGGTACAGGCCTGTGTCTTATGTGCCACATGTCACCTCATCATGGTGAACATGTGTACCCAGTAACTTCGGAATCCTATGATGCATGGTTGAGATGCGGGCCGGACAAGGAGTCCTATCAAACAGTTCTCATTTTGACCTTTGACCTCTAAGTGTGACCTTGACATTTGAGGTACAGGCCTGGGTCTTGTGCGTGACACGCCACCTTATGGAGAACATGTGTGCCTAGTAACTTGGGAATCCTATGATGCATGGTTAAGATGCATGCCGGACAAGGTACAGACCTATCAAACAGTACTCATTTTGACCTCTAAGTGTGACCTTTACATTTGAGGTACAGGCCTGGGTCTTGTGTGCAACACCCTGCCTCATCATAGTGAACGTTTGTGACAAATTTCAAGGAAATCCTATGATGCATGGTTGAGATGCAGGTCAGACAAGGTAGTCCTATCAAACTACTCATTTTGACCTTTGACCTCTAAGTGTGACCTTGACATTTGAGGTGAACATGAGTGCCAAGTAACTTGGAAATCCTATGATGCATGGTTGAGATGTGAGCCGGACAAGGTACAGTCCTATCAAACAGTACTCATTTTGACTATTGACCTCTAAGTGTGACCTTGACATATGAGGTTACAGGCCTGGGTCTTGTGCACGACACGCAGCCTCATCATGGTGAAGGTCTGTGCCAAGTTTCTTTGAAATCCTAAGATGCATGGTTGAAATGTGGACCAGACAAGGTACAGTCCTACCAAACAGTACTCATTTTGATATTGTATTATATTATTGTATCTACAAAGATTGTTGACTGTTTAGTAAGGATTTCATTCTGTTCCAGCTATATTTGAAGCAGCCAAACAGTGAGGGGAAAAGAACAAGAGGTCCCCACCATGGCCTTGAAGTGATTAACTGATTATTGACCTAGAAACCTAGTGTTATAAGAGACAAATACTCTGACAACTTAACAAGAAGGTCAGATGAAATATGTAGTGTCTATTTGACCTGGTAACCTAGATGTTGTCCTTAAGTGATATTGTTTCAAAATGTGACCAAGACTTGATAAAGACAACGTTTCATGAAGATTAGGTGAAAAAATAGGACCATAAGAGTGCTCACAATGTTGTCGTCCTGCTATGTGACCTACCAGTTGTTTTAACACCATAATTATGATCCAGTATGAGCTTTATATTAAAAGATTGGGTGAAACATGTAGGCCTCTAGAGAGTTCACAAGGTTTTTCTAAAAATTAAAACAACATATACATGTAGCGAACAATGTTTTTGATCCCATGTGAACTAGACCAAAATTTGATTGAGATGTTGTATGTTTTTAATGAACTTTCATGAAGATTGGTTGAAAAATGTGACCCCCATGAGTCCCATGCTGCTAGCTGAATTTCAAACTTTACCAAGATTTGATGCTCTGAGCAGGCTAACAAAAGCTCACCTTATTTACCTGTACTAAATCTTGTTCAGGTGAGATAAAAATTACCCAATTCATTAACACAATCAAACTATCAAAAGTGTAGCATTCTTTTCTCCTGTTGTATTCTTAACCCTTTCCCTCATACGACAATTCTGCAGCAGACGGCTTTGAACATATTTTGTCAAAAAATGGAAAATCTCTATAATTGAATGGATAACCTATGACAAAAAGTGGAAAACATTGTGGCAAAAGGAGAAATTGCACGTTTTGTGCAATTTCTTCTTTTGTCACTATGTTTTCAAAAAGCTGTCTGCTGCAGAGGCGTCAGAAAGCATCTATATGAGGGAAAGGGTTAACTCTAAAGCCTATCCCACATGCAGACAATCTGTGATGCCTTTGCAGAAGATGAGTAATTACTTATTTTTTTCCACAAAGTTTTATACCGTATTCAATAATTATACTTTAAATTCATAGATATTTTCCGTATACATGTTTGCCTTGATGTTTTCAAAGTTATCTGATGAAGCTCAAATTGCATGATGCTGGATAAGATTAACCCTTTCCCACATATAGACGCTTTCTGATGCCTCTGCTGCATTCGACTTTTGTAAACATTGTGACATATATTATAGGGGGAAATTGCTCAAAACAAGCAATTTCCCCATATGTCATAATGTTTTCAACTCTATAAAAAAAATTTATCCTTTCATTTAAAGAGATTTTAGCAATTTTTGTCTACATGTTTTCAAGGTCGTCTGCTGCAGAACTGTCGTATGTGGGAAAGGATTAAAACTACCTGCAGCAATAATAATCCATGATTTTTGACAAATGCTTGCATAACCTTTTTCCTCTTGCAGATGCATTTTGAAGCATCTGCAGCAGATGACTTTTGGAGACATTGTTATTTATGAGAAATTGCTCATCAGTCCTCATGAGCAATTTATCCTTTTGCCACGATGTTTTTCAACCCTACTCAATAATTATAATTTCATTTTTAAGATTTTCCATATTTTTGCCTAGTTGTCTGCTTCAGAATTATTGTATGAGGGAAAGGGTTAAGCTAACACCTGCATTTAACACTTTTATTGAGAAGCTTGTACCTTAACCCTTTCCCTCATATAGACGCTTTCTGACGCCTCTGCAGCAGACGGCTTTTTGAAAACATAGTGACAAAAGAAGAAATTGCACAAAACGTGCAATTTCTCCTTTTGTCACAATTTTTTCCACTTTTTGTCATAGGTTATCCATTCAATTATAGAGATTTTCCATTTTTTGACAAAATATGTTCAAAGTCATCTGCTGCAGAATTGTCGTATGAGGGAAAGGGTTAAAGTAGTCTTCAGCAGATCTGTTGTATGTTAGAAAAGGAAAAGAACATGACAGTCTCCGCCAAGAATTAATAAATTGTAGCAAAGAATGGAGACCAAGATCAGATTGCACAAATATGCAGCTTTTTATGGACAGTTTTACTGATTTACATCAAACCATAACAATGTTGTTTAGAACAGGATCGATAGGCAACATTTGTTAAAAGTCAGATATTGCAGATGAGAGTTAATCTAGTATATATTTATTACCTTCAAATGTCAAGATATAATGAATCCTATTTGCACAAACTCATATCTAGTGAATTGTGTTAACCCTTTCCCTCATATAGACGCTTTCTGACGCCTCTGCTGCAGACAGCTTCTTGAAAACATATACTAAGTGACAAAATAAGAAATTGCACAAAACGTGCAATTTCTCCTTTTGCCACAATGTTTTCCACTTTTTGTCATAGGTTATCCATTCAATTATGGAGATTTCCATGTTTTGACAAAATATGTTCAAAGTCGTCTGCTGCATATATAATTGCCGTATGAGGGAGAGGGTTAATTAACCCTTGTGTTAACACCTGCAGACACATTAAAAAAGGACTTTAGAAAACATTGTGGCAAAAGAAGAAAAGGCTCAGTCAGTAATTTCTTTATTTGAAACAATGTTTTCACATCTTTTTTAATAATTATATTAACTTTCAATTATTGGGATTATTAATATTTTAACCTAGATGTTTGCTGTAGAATTGACCCGTACATTTCAAGACCTCCATGTGTATGTCAGTATTGCATATATACTATCTTTTATATAAACAAATGCTTGAACTGTTCACCTCAATTGAATGCATCATAACCCTAATCATTATAACCCTTTCTCACATGCAATAAATCTACAGCAGACAACTTTGAAAACATATTAAACTAGAAAGGTTGTTTTTATGAAAAAACATATGTCTCCCCATTGCAGTTTGTCAATGACTATTACAATATTGAACAAGGGGAGATAACTTTGCAACGAAGTAGCCCAGAGTTATAATTCTTGCAAGGTGCACAACTTCACATTGCCATCTGTCTATATTCCAAGTTTCAATAAATTCCTTTAAGTACTTTCTTAGTTCTGCTCTGGAGAAAGTTTACACTATTAAAATATTGAACAAGGGGAGATAACTCATAATTATTGCAAGGTGCACAACTTCACATTGCCATCTATCTATGTTCCAAGTTTCAATAAATTCCTTCAAGTAGTTTCTGAGTTCTGCTCTGGACAAAGTTTACACTATTAAAATATTGAACAAGGGGGAGATAACTCATAATTCTTGCAAGGTGCACAACTTCACATTGCCATCTATCTATGTTCCAAGTTTCAATCAATTACTTCAAGTAGTTTCCGAGTTCTGCTCTGGACAAACAAAAGTTAAGAAGAAGAAGAAGAACTAGAGATTGTAACTGTAGCAACAGTTACGAACGATTCCCTTGCCATTTTATTTAACAAGGGGAGATAACAGAAACGAGTATTCGGTCATGCGCTAATACTCTTGCGAAAGTAGTACTACTTGATTGGGAACAGATGTACTAAGTTTCAAGTCTCTATCACTTGTCGTTTTTGAGTTAAACAAGTCCGAAAAATCGACCAATCAGAAACGAGTATTCGGTCGTGCGCTAATACACTAGAGAAAGTAGTACTTCTTGATTAGAAACACATGTACTAAGTTTCAAGTCTCTATCACTTGTCGTTTTTGAGTTATACAAGTCCGAAAAATTGACCAATCAGAAACGAGTATTCGGTCATGCGCTAATACACTTGAGAAAGTAGTACCACTTGATTATAAACACGTGTACTAAGTTTCAAGTCTCTATCACTTGTCGTTTTTGAGTTATACAAGTTCGAAAAATCGACCAATCAGAAACGAGTATTTGGTCATGCGCTAATACACTTGAGAAAGTAGGTCTACTTGATTAGAAACACATGTACTTAGTTTCAAGTCTCTATCACTTGTCGTTTTTGAGTTATACAAGTCCGAAAAATCGACCAATCAGAAGCGAGTATTTGGTCATGCTCAAATACACATGAGAAAGTAGTATCACTTGATTGGAAACACTTGCACTAAGTTTCAAGTCTCTATCACTTGTCGTTTTTGAGTTATACATGTCCGAAAAATCGACCAATCAGAAACGAGTATTCGGTCATGCGCTAATTCACTTGAGAAAGTAGTACTACTTGATTAGAAACACATGCACTAAGTTTCAAGTCTCTATCACTAGTCGTTTTTGAGTTATACAAGTCCGAAAAATCGACCAATCAGAAGCGAGTATTCGGTCATGCGCAAATACACATGAGATAGTAGTATCACTTGATTGGAAACATTTGTACTAAATTTCAAGTCTCTATCACTTTTCGTTATCGAGTTATACAAGCTGAAATCACCCAATTTTTAAAATATTGAAAAAGGGGAGATAACTTTGCAAAAAAGTGGCCCAGAGTTATAATTCTTGCATGATGTACAACTGCATAGTGCAATCTATCTTTGTTTCAAGTTTCAATATTATGTTTTATTAACCAACTTTTTCAACTTACATTTTTTTTATTGAAATTCCTTCAAGTAGTTTCTGAGTTCTGCTCTGGACAAAGTTTACACTATTAAAATATTGAACAAGGGGGAGATAACTCATAATTATTGCAAGGTGCACAACTTCACATTGCCATCTATTTATGTTCCAAGTTTCAATAAATTCCTTCAAGTAGTTTCTGAGTTCTGCTCTGGACAAAGTTTACACTATTAAAATATTGAACAAGGGCAGATAACTTTGCAACAAAGTGGCCCAGAGTTATAATTCTTGCAAGGTGCACAACTTCACATTGCCATCTATCTATGTTCCAAGTTTCAATCAATTACTTCAAGTAGTTTCCGAGTTCTGCTCTGGACAAACAAAAGTTAAGAAGAAGAAGAAGAACTAGAGATTGTAACTGTAGCAACAGTTACGAACGATTCCCTTGCCATTTTATTTAACAAGGGGAGATAACAGAAACGAGTATTCGGTCATGCGCTAATACTCTTGCGAAAGTAGTATTACTTGATTGGGAACAGATGTACTAAGTTTCAAGTCTCTATCACTTGTCGTTTTTGAGTTACACAAGTCCGAAAAATCGACCAATCAGAAACGAGTATTCGGTCGTGCGCTAATACACTAGAGAAATTCGGTCATGCGCTAATTCACTTGAGAAAGTAGTACTACTTGATTAGAAACACATGCACTAAGTTTCAAGTCTCTATCACTAGTCGTTTTTGAGTTATACAAGTCCGAAAAATCGACCAATCAGAAGCGAGTATTCGGTCATGCGCAAATACACATGAGATAGTAGTATCACTTGATTGGAAACATTTGTACTAAATTTCAAGTCTCTATCACTTTTCGTTATCGAGTTATACAAGCTGAAATCACCCAATTTTTAAAATATTGAAAAAGGGGAGATAACTTTGCAAAAAAGTGGCCCAGAGTTATAATTCTTGCATGATGTACAACTGCACAGTGCAATCTATCTTTGTTTCAAGTTTCAATATTATCTGACCATTCGTTCACAAGATATCGCTCTGACAAAAATTGATTAAAATATTGAAAAAGGGGAGATAACTTTGCAAAAGAGTGGCTCAGAGTTATCATTCTTGAAAACTACACAAGTTCACATTGCCATCTATCTATGTTGCAAGTTTCAATTAATTCCATCAAGTAGTTTATGAGTATTGCTCTGGACAAAAATTTGGATAGGAGAAAGAAAATAATAATAATAATAAGAACTAGAGATTGTAACTGTAGCAACAGTTACGAACGATTCCCTTGCCATTTTATTGAACAAGGGCAGATAACACAATGGCCCAGAGTATTCGGTAATGCGCTAATACACTTGCGAAAGTACTACTACTTGATTAGGGACACATGTACTAAGTTTCAAGTCTCTATCACTTGTCGTTTTTGAGTTATACAAGTCCGAAAAATCGACCAATCAGAAACGAGTATTCGGTCATGCGCTAATACACATGCAAAAATAGTACTACTTGATAAGAAACACATGTACTAAGTTTCAAGTCTCTATCACTTGTCGTTTTTGAGTTATACAAGTCCGAAAAATCGACCAATCAGAAACGAGTATTCGGTCATGCGCTAATACACATGCAAAAGTAGAACTACTTGATAAGAAACACATGTACTAAGTTTCAAGTCTCTATCACTTGTCGTTTTTGAGTTATACAAGCCCGAAAAATCGACCAATCAGAAACGAGTATTCGGTCATGCGCTAATACACATGCAAAAGTAGAACTACTTGATAAGAAACACATACATGTACTAAGTTTCAAGTCTCTATCACTTGTCGTTTTTGAGTTATACAAGTCAGAAAAATCGACCAATCAGAAACGAGTATTCGGTCATGCGCTAATACACTTGAGAAAGTAGAACTACTTGATTAGAATCACATGTACTAAGTTTCAAGTCTCTATCACTAGTCATTTTCGAGTTATACAAGTCCGAAAAGTCGACCAATCAGAAACGAGTATTCGGTCAAGCTCAAATACACATGAGAAAGTAGGTCACTTGATTGGGAACATTTGTACTAAGTTTCAAGTCTCTATCTCTTTTCGTTATCGAGTTATACAAGTTCAAATCACCCAATTATTAAAAAAATGAAAAAGGGGAGATAACTTTGCAAAAAAGTGGCCCAGAGTTATAATTCTTGCATGTTGTACAACTGCACAGTGCCATCTATCTATGTTCCAAGTTTCAATAATATCTGACCATTCGTTCACAAGATATGGCTCTGACAAAAATTGATTAAAATATTGAAAAAGGGGAGATAACTTTGCAAAAAAGTGGCTCAGAGTTATCATTCTTGAAAACTACACAAGTTCACATTGCCATCTATCTATGTTGCAAGTTTCGATCAATTCCATCAAGTAGTTTATGAGTATTGCTCTGGACAAAATTTTTGGATAGGAGAATAAAGAATAATAATAATAACTAGAGATTGTAACTGTAGCAACAGTTACGAACGATTCCCTTGCCATTTTATTGAACAAGGGCAGATAACACAATGGCCCAGAGTATTCGGTAATGCGCTAATACACTTGCAAAAGTACTACTACTTGATTAGGGACACATGTACTAAGTTTCAAGTCTCTATCACTTGTCGTTTTTCAGTTATACAAGTCCGAAAAATCGACCAATCAGAAACGAGTATTCGGTCATGCGCTAATACACATGCAAAAGTAGTACTACTTGATAAGAAACACATGTACTAAGTTTCAAGTCTCTATCACTTGTCGTTTTTGAGTTATACAAGTCCGAAAAATCGACCAATCAGAAACGAGTATTCCGTCATGCGCTAATACACATGCAAAAGTAGAACTACTTGATAAGAAACACATGTACTAAGTTTCAAGTCTCTATCACTTGTCGTTTTTGAGTTATACAAGTCAGAAAAATCGCCCAATCAGAAACGAGTATTCGGTCATGCGCTAATACACTTGAGAAAGTAGTGCTACTTGATTAGAATCACATGTACTAAGTTTCAAGTCTCTATCACTAGTCATTTTCGAGTTATACAAGTCCGAAAAATCGACCAATCAGAAACGAGTATTCGGTCAAGCTCAAATACACATGAGAAAGTAGGTCACTTGATTGGGAACATTTGTACTAAGTTTCAAGTCTCTATCTCTTTTCGTTATCGAGTTATACAAGTTCAAATCACCCAATTATTAAAAAAATGAAAAAGGGGAGATAACTTTGCGAAAAAGTGGCCCAGAGTTATAATTCTTGCATGTTGTACAACTGCACAGTGCCATCTATCTATGTTCCAAGTTTCAATAATATCTGACGATTCGTTCACAAGATATGGCTCTGACAAAAATTGATTAAAATATTGAAAAAGGGGAGATAACTTTGCAAAAAAGTGGCTCAGAGTTATCATTCTTGAAAACTACACAAGTTCACATTGCCATCTATCTATGTTACAAGTTTCGATCAATTCCATCAGGTAGTTTATGAGTATTGCTCTGGACAAAAATTTGGATAGGAGAAAGAAAATAATAATAATAATAATAATAAGAAGAAGAAGAAGAATAATAATAAAAAACAGTAGAAAAACAATACGATTCCCAACTCTATTGGGGAATCGTAATAACTAGAGATTGTAACTGTAGCAACAGTTACGAACGATTCCCTTGCCATTTTATTTAACAATGGGAGATAACAGAAACGAGTATTTGGTCATGCGCTAATACACTTGCAAAAGTAGTACAACTTGATTAGGAACACATGTACTAAGTTTCAAGTCTCTATCACTTGTCGTTTTTGAGTTATACATGTCCGAAAAATCGACCAATCAGAAACGAGTATTCGGTCATGCGCTAATACACTTGAGAAAGTAGAACTACTTGATTAGAAACACACGTACTAAGTTTCAAGTCACTATCACTTGTCGTTTTTGAGTTATACAAGTCCGAAAAATCGACCAATCAGAAGCGAGTAATCGGTCATGTGCAAATACACATGAGAAAGTAATATCACTTGAGTGGGAACACTTGTACCAAGTTTCAAGTCTCTATCACTTGTCGTTTTTGAGTTATACATGTCCGAAAAATCGACCAATCAGAAACGAGTATTCGGTCATGCGCTAATTCACTTGAGAAAGTAGTACTACTTGATTAGAAACACATGTACTAAGTTTCAAGTCTCTATCACTAGTCGTTTTTGAGTTATACAAGTCCGAAAAATCGACCAATCAGAAGAGAGTATTCGGTCATGCTCAAATAAACATGAGAAAGTAGTATCACTTGATTGGGAACATTTGTACTAAATTTCAAGTCTCTATCACTTGTCGTTTTTGAGTTATACAAGCTCAAATCACCCAATTATTAAAAAAATGAAAAGGGGGAGATAACTTTGCAATAAAGTGGCCCAGAGTTATAATTCTTGCATGTTGTACAACTGCACAGTGCCATCTATCTATGTTCCAAGTTTCAATAATATCTGACCATTCGTTCACAAGATATAGCTCTGACAAAAATTGATTAAAATATTGAAAAAGGGGAGATAACTTTGCAAAAAAGTGGCTCAGAGTTATCATTCTTAAAAACTACACAAGTTCACATTGCCATCTATCTATGTTGCAAGTTTCGATCAATTCCATCAAGTAGTTTATGAGTATTGCTCTGGACAAAAATTTGGATAGCTGAAAGAGAATAATAATAAAAAACAATAGAAAAACAATACGATTCCCAACTCTGTTGGGGAATCGTAATAACTAGAGATTGTAACTGTAGCAACAGTTACGAACGATTCCCTTGCCATTTTATTTAACAATGGAAGATAACAGAAACGAGTATTCGGTCATGCGCAAATACACTTGCGAAAGTAGTACCACTTGATTAGGAACACATGTACTAAGTTTCAAGTCTCTATCACTTGTCGTTTTTGAGTTATACAAGTCCGAAAAATCGACCAATCAGAAACGAGTATTCGGTCATGCGCTAATACACATGCAAAAATAGTACTACTTGATAAGAAACACATGTACTAAGTTTCAAGTCTCTATCACTTGTCGTTTTTGAGTTATACAAGTCCGAAAAATCGACCAATCAGAAACGAGTATTCGGTCATGCGCTAATACACATGCAAAAGTAGAACTACTTGATAAGAAACACATGTACTAAGTTTCAAGTCTCTATCACTTGTCGTTTTTGAGTTATACAAGTCAGAAAAATCGACCAATCAGAAACGAGTATTCGGTCATGCGCTAATACACTTGAGAAAGTAGTACTACTTGATAAGAAACACATGTACTAAGTTTCAAGTCTCTATCACTTGTCGTTTTTGAGTTATACAAGTCAGAAAAATCGACCAATCAGAAACGAGTATTCGGTCATGCGCTAATACACTTGAGAAAGTAGTACTACTTGATTAGAATCACATGTACTAAGTTTCAAGTCTCTATCACTAGTCATTTTCGAGTTATACAAGTCCGAAAAATCGACCAATCAGAAACGAGTATTCGGTCAAGCTCAAATACACATGAGAAAGTAGGTCACTTGATTGGGAACATTTGTACTAAGTTTCAAGTCTCTATCTCTTTTCGTTATCGAGTTATACAAGTTCAAATCACCCAATTATTAAAAAAATGAAAAAGGGGAGATAACTTTGCAAAAAAGTGGCCCAGAGTTATAATTCTTGCATGTTGTACAACTGCACAGTGCCATCTATCTATGTTCCAAGTTTCAATAATATCTGACTATTCGTTCACAAGATATCGCTCTGACAAAAATTGATTAAAATATTGAAAAAGGGGAGATAACTTTGCAAAAAAGTGGCTCAGAGTTATCATTCTTGAAAACTACACAAGTTCACATTGCCATCTATCTATGTTGCAAGTTTCGATCAATTCCATCAAGTAGTTTATGAGTATTGCTCTGGACAAACAATTTGGATAAAATATTGAAAAAGGGGAGATAACTTTGCACAAAAGTGGCTCAGAGTTATCATTCTTGAAAACTACACAAGTTCACATTACCATCTATCTATGTTGCAAGTTTCGATCAATTCCATCAAGTAGTTTATGAGTATTGCTCTGGACAAAATTTTGGGATAGGAGAATAAAGAATAATAATAATAATAATAAAAAACAATAGAAAAACAATACGATTCCCAACTCTGTTGGGGAATCGATGAGTATTGCTCTGGACAAACAATTTGGATAAAATATTGAAAAAGGGGAGATAACTTTGCACAAAAGTGGCTCAGAGTTATCATTCTTGAAAACTACACAAGTTCACATTGCCATCTATCTATGTTGCAAGTTTCGATCAATTCCATCAAGTAGTTTATGAGTATTGCTCTGGACAAAATTTTGGGATAGGAGAATAAAGAATAATAATAATAATAATAAAAAACAATAGAAAAACAATACGATTCCCAACTCTGTTGGGGAATCGTAACTAGAGATTGTAACTGTAGCAACAGTTACGAACGATTCCCTTGCCATTTTATTGAACAAGGGCAGATAACACAATGGCCCAGAGTATTCGGTAATGCGCTAATACACTTGCGAAAGTACTACTACTTGATAAGGGACACATGTACTAAGTTTCAAGTCTCTATCACTTGTCGTTTTTGAGTTATACAAGTCCGAAAAATCGACCAATCAGAAACGAGTATTCGGTCATGCGCTAATACACATGCAAAAGTAGTACTACTTGATAAGAAACACATGTACTAAGTTTCAAGTCTCTATCACTTGTCGTTTTTGAGTTATACAAGTCCGAAAAATCGACCAATCAGAAACGAGTATTCGGTCATGCGCTAATACACATGCAAAAGTAGAACTACTTGATAAGAAACACATGTACTAAGTTTCAAGTCTCTATCACTTGTCGTTTTTGAGTTATACAAGTCCGAAAAATCGACCAATCAGAAACGAGTATTCGGTCATGCGCTAATACACTTGAGAAAGTAGTACTACTTGATTAGAATCACATGTACTAAGTTTCAAGTCTCTATCACTAGTCATTTTCGAGTTATACAAGTCAGAAAAATCGACCAATCAGAAACGAGTATTCTGTCAAGCTCAAATACACATGAGAAAGTAGGTCACTTGATTGGGAACATTTGTACTAAGTTTCAAGTCTCTATCTCTTTTCTTTATCGAGTTATACAAGTTCAAATCACCCAATTATTAAAAAAATGAAAAAGGGGAGATAACTTTGCAAAAAAGTGGCCCAGAGTTATAATTCTTGCATGTTGTACAACTGCACAGTGCCATCTATCTATGTTCTAAGTTTCAATATTATCTGACCATTCGTTTACAAGATATCGCTCTGACAAAAATTGATTAAAATATTGAAAAAGGGGAGATAACTTTGCAAAAAAGTGGCTCAGAGTTATCATTCTTAAAAACTACACAAGTTCACATTGCCATCTATCTATTTTGCAAGTTTCAATTAATTCCATCAAGTAGTTTATGAGTATTGCTCTGGACAAAAATTTGGATAGGAGAAAGAAAATAATAATAATAAGAATAAGAATAAAAAACAATAGAAAAACAATACGATTCCCAACTCTGTTGGGGAATCGTAATAAAAAGAAAAAACAATAGAAAAACAATACGATTCCCAACTCTGTTGGGGAATCGTAATAACTAGAGATTGTAACTGTAGCAACAGTTACGAACGATTCCCTTGCCATTTTATTGAACAAGGGCAGATAACACAATGGCCCAGAGTATTCGGTAATGCGCTAATACAATTGCGAAAGTACTACTACTTGATTAGGGACACATGTACTAAGTTTCAAGTCTCTATCACTTGTCGTTTTTGAGTTATACAAGTCGGAAAAATCGACCAATCAGAAACGAGTATTCGGTCATGCGCTAATACACATGCAAAAATAGTACTACTTGATAAGAAACACATGTACTAAGTTTCAAGTCTCTATCACTTGTCGTTTTTGAGTTATACAAGTCCGAAAAATCAACCAATCAGAAACGAGTATTCGGTCATGCGCTAATACACATGCAAAAGTAGAACTACTTGATAAGAAACACATGTACTAAGTTTCAAGTCTCTATCACTTGTCGTTTTTGAGTTATACAAGTCAGAAAAATCGACCAATCAGAAACGAGTATTCGGTCATGCGCTAATACACTTGAGAAAGTAGTACTACTTGATTAGAATCACATGTACTAAGTTTCAAGTCTCTATCACTAGTCATTTTCGAGTTATACAAGTCCGAAAAATCGACCAATCAGAAACGAGTATTCGGTCAAGCTCAAATACACATGAGAAAGTAGGTCACTTGATTGGGAACATTTGTACTAAGTTTCAAGTCTCTATCTCTTTTCGTTATCGAGTTATACAAGTTCAAATCACCCAATTATTAAAAAAATGAAAAAGGGGAGATAACTTTGCAAAAAAGTGGCCCAGAGTTATAATTCTTGCATGTTGTACAACTGCACAGTGCCATCTATCTATGTTCCAAGTTTCAATAATATCTGACCATTCGTTCACAAGATATCGCTCTGACAAAAATTGATTAAAATATTGAAAAAGGGGAGATAACTTTGCAAAAAAGTGGCTCAGAGTTATCATTCTTAAAAACTACACAAGTTCACATTGCCATCTATCTATGTTGCAAGTTTCGATCAATTCCATCAAGTAGTTTATGAGTATTGCTCTGGACAAAAATTTGGATAGGAGAAAGAAAATAATAATAATAATAATAACTAGAGATTGTAACTGTAGCAACAGTTACGAACGATTCCCTTGCCATTTTATTGAACAAGGGCAGATAACACAATGGCCCAGAGTATTCGGTAATGCGCTAATACACTTGCGAAAGTACTACTACTTGATTAGGAACACATGTACTAAGTTTCAAGTCTCTATCACTTGTCGTTTTTGAGTTATACAAGTCCGAAAAATCGACCAATCAGAAACGAGTATTCGGTCATGCGCTAATACACATGCAAAAGTAGAACTACTTGATAAGAAACACATGTACTAAGTTTCAAGTCTCTATCACTTGTCGTTTTTGAGTTATACAAGTCCGAAAAATCGACCAATCAGAAACGAGTATTCAGTCATGCGCTAATACACATGCAAAAGTAGAACTTATTGATAAGAAACACATGTACTAAGTTTCAAGTCTCTATCACTTGTCGTTTTTGAGTTATACAAGTCCGAAAAATCGACCAATCAGAAACGAGTATTCGGTCATGCGCTAATACACATGCAAAAGTAGAACTACTTGATAAGAAACACATGTACTAAGTTTCAAGTCTCTATCACTTGTCGTTTTTGAGTTATACAAGTCCGAAAAATCGACCAATCAGAAACGAGTATTCGGTCATGCGCTAATACACTTGAGAAAGTAGTACTACTTGATTAGAATCACATGTACTAAGTTTCAAGTCTCTATTACTAGTCATTTACGAGTTATACAAGTCCGAAAAATCGACCAATCAGAAACGAGTATTCGGTCAAGCTCAAATACACATGAGAAAGTAGGTCACTTGATTGGGAACATTTGTACTAAGTTTCAAGTCTCTATCTCTTTTCGTTATCGAGTTATACAAGTTCAAATCACCCAATTATTATAAAAATGAAAAAGGGGAGATAACTTTGCAAAAAAGTGGCCCAGAGTTATAATTCTTGCATGTTGTACAACTGCACAGTGCCATCTATCTATGTTCCAAGTTTCAATAATATCTGACCATTCGTTCACAAGATATCGCTCTGACAAAAATTGATTAAAATATTGAAAAAGGGGAGATAACTTTGCAAAAAAGTGGCTCAGAGTTATCATTCTTGAAAACTACACAAGTTCACATTGCCATCTATCTATGTTGCAAGTTTCGATCAATTCCATCAAGTAGTTTATGAGTATTGCTCTGGACAAAATTTTTGGATAGGAGAATAAAGAATAATAATAATAATAATAAAAAACAATAGAAAAACAATACGATTCCCAACTCTGTTGGGGAATCGTAATAATAAAAAACAATAGAAAAACAATACGATTCCCAACTCTGTTGGGGAATCGTAAAAAACAATAGAAAAACAATACGATTCCCAACTCTGTTGGGGAATCGTAATAAAAAACAATAGAAAAACAATACGATTCCCAACTCTGTTGGGGAATCGTAATAATAATAATAAGAACTAGAGATTGTAACTGTAGCAACAGTTACGAACGATTCCCTTGCCATTTTAATTAACAATGGGAGATAACAGAAACGAGTATTTGGTCATGCGCTAATACACTTGCAAAAGTAGTACTACTTGATTAGGAACACATGTACTAAGTTTCAAGTCTCTATCACTTGTCGTTTTTGAGTTATACAATTCCGAAAAATCGACCAATCAGAAACGAGTATTCGGTCATGCGCTATAATACACTTGAGAAAGTAGAACTACTTGATTAGAAACACACGTACTAAGTTTCAAGTCACTATCACTTGTCGTTTTTGAGTTATACAAGTCCGAAAAATCGACCAATCAGAAGCGAGTAATCGGTCATGTGCAAATACACATGAGAAAGTAATATCACTTGAGTGGGAACACTTGTACTAAGTTTCAAGTCTCTATCACTTGTGCTTTTTGAGTTATACATGTCCGAAAAATCGACCAATCAGAAACGAGTATTCGGTCATGCGCTAATTCACTTGAGAAAGTAGTACTACTTGATTAGAAACACATGTACTAAGTTTCAAGTCTCTATCACTAGTCGTTTGTGAGTTATACAAGTCCGAAAAATCGACCAATCAGAAGAGAGTATTCGGTCATGCTCAAATAAACATGAGAAAGTAGTATCACTTGATTGGGAACATTTGTACTAAATTTCAAGTCTCTATCCCTTGTCGTTTTTGAGTTATACTCGTAAGCTCAAATCACCCAATTATTAAAAAAATGAAAAGGGGGAGATAACTTTGCAAAAAAGTGGCCCAGAGTTATAATTCTTGCATGTTGTACAACTGCACAGTGCCATCTATCTATGTTCCAAGTTTCAATAATATCTGACCATTCGTTCACAAGATATAGCTCTGACAAAAATTGATTAAAATATTGAAAAAGGGGAGATAACTTTGCAAAAAAGTGGCTCAGAGTTATCATTCTTGAAAACTACACAAGTTCACATTGCCATCTATCTATGTTGCAAGTTTCGATCAATTCCATCAAGTAGTTTATGAGTATTGCTCTGGACAAAAATTTGGATAGCTGAAAGAGAATAATAATAATAAACAAGAGGGCCATGATGGCCCTGGAACCGCTCACCTGATTTTTTTTTTCACTTTAGCTATATAAGCCCCGCCATCTGGCGGACATAGTTTCCGACCGATCGACTTGGCTTGAAGGAATCTGATAGAGGGTCACCCTAGGAACATTTCTACAAAATTATTTGAAAATCGGCCTGACACTTTTGGAGGAGAAGATTTTTTAAGTTTTCACTATAGCCATAAAAGGCAAAATAGCCCCGACCCCTTGTGGCCATGTTTTTTGACCAATCAACATGGCTTGAAGGAATCTGATAGAGGGTCATCCAAGGAACATTTCTACAAAATTATTTGAAAATCGGCCTGAGACTTTTGGAGAAGAAGATTTTTTAAGTTTGCACTATAGCTATATAAGGCAAAATAGCCCCGCCCCCCCTGGCGGCCATGTTTTTCGACCAATCAACATGGCTTCAAGGAATCTGATAGAGAGTCACCCAAGGAACATTTCTACAAAATAAGTTCAAAATCTGCAAACCAATTTGGGAGGAGAAGAATTTTGAAGTTTTTTTCGTTTCGTTGCCATGGAAACCAGAATTCTGCATGGATCCCAATAAATTGAAGGAATTCTGGTGAGGTCATTGAGAGGATGCTTTCTGTGAAGTTTCATCCCAATTGACCCACTGGTTACTGAGGAGAAGATGTTGAAGATTTTTTAAGTTTTCACTATAACCATAAAAGGCAAAATAGCCCCGCCCCCTGGCGGCCATGTTTTTCAACCAATCAACATGGCTTGAAGGAATCTGATAGAGGGTTACCCAAGGAACATTTCTACAAAATTATTTGAAATAATTTGAAAATCGGCCTGACACTTTCGGAGGAGAAGATTTTTTAAGAATTTTGAAGTTTTTTTCATTTCGTTGCCATGGAAACCAGAATTCTGCATGGATCCCAAAAATTTTAAGGAATTCTGGTGAGGCCATTGAGAGGATGCTTTCTGTGAAGTTTCATCCCAGTTGACCCACCGGTTACAGAGGAGAAAATGTTGACGGACGACGGACGATGACCGACGGACAACGGACGCCGGACATAGGGCGATCACAATAACTCACCCTGAGCACTTCGTGCACAGGTGAGCTAAAAACAATAGAAAAACAATACGATTCCCAACTCTGTTGGGGAATCGTAATAAGAATAACTACAAATACAGCATGTCCCCCCTTTCAGAGAAGGGGAGACATAATGAGAGTTCAATTATTACATAGAGTTGAAAACATTCACAGTGGCAAAAGTTGTCTGCAGTTGAAGTATCAGAAAGCAATGGTATGTGGAAAAGGGTTAAAAAGAAAATGTAACACTGGGAAAATTGGTAGTAAAGTAGAAATTGCTCATTCTCTTCTCCTATAATGTCTTCATGCAGGTGTGTTAAAAATGACATGGAAAGGGTTTATCAGTGCTTTCACCCCTTCCCTCATATAGACGCTTTCTGACGCCTCTGCAGCAGACAGCTTTTTGAAAACATAGCGACAAAAGAAGAAATTGCTCAAAACGAGCAATTTCTTCTTTTGCCACAATGTTTTCCACTTTTAGTCATCTATAAGTCATCCATTCAATTATAGAGATTTTCTATTTTTTGACAAAATATGTTCAATTAAGTCATCTGCTGCAGAATTGTCGTATGAGGGAAAGGGTTAAACTATACAATCAAGCTGCTGAGTAATAAAGATTATTAAGTGAATCATAAGAAAATATTGGTATTTATATAAATATAGGATGTAGCTAGAGTATCTCAGACTCCTTTTCCTTTATTTACTTTTGTCTTGCAACAAGAAGAAGGCTTCTAATTTGGCAAAAAAAAAATACCAGCATAAATCATTCATGAGAAAGTCAACTCAATAAACCATTAACTTCATCCTTGTCTCACAAAAGTTAACCTTTTCCAACATACAACAAAATATGCGGCAGAAGACTTTGAAAATCATGTAGAAAAAAATATAGAAAATCTCTACACATGAAATTATAGTTTTTATATAAACCTGAAATTATTTCGGCAGATTCTTTTAGTTGTCTGCATCAGATACGTAAGAATGCATCTACATGTGACGAAGGCTTTACAAATTTTAAATTCAATATCATGAAATCAGAGGATCACATGAGAAGAAATAAACTGGTATTTTCTTTCCCATCTATATTTCTCTTATTACTCAACTAAACCCTATGTTGTGGGTACTCAAAAGAATAGTTTCACTGAGACGCTTATTTTGAGTACCCACAACATAGGGTTTGAGGTTCAAATAAAGGTTTTCGAATTTTGAGATACTCTCCTTATCTGAAGCTGTGATGAACTTCTAGATAAAAGGTAAAGATTGGATTATGTGACAAAGGGATGTCAACATATGTTGTGAGTGAAATTGTATGTAGATAATACTCTTTTCTACCTGAGTGATCAATTAGAACTACTAAAAGGATTTAACCCTTTCCGACTTGCAGATGCATTCTGACGCATCTGCAAGTGCATCCGACGACTTTTGAAAACAAAAATGCACTCTTTTCAAATTGATCAATGATAACCTTTCATTAATAGATATTTATCATCCTTTTGGTTAACCCTTTCCCTCATACAACAATTCTGCAGCAGATGACTTTGAACATAATTGAATGGATAACCTTTGAAGTGGAAAAGATTGTGGAAAAGATTGTGGCAAAAGGAGAAATTTTGTTGAAAAAAGTTGAAAATACTGTGACAAAAGGAGAAATTGCTTGATTTGAGCAATTTCTCCTTTTGTCACAATGTTTTCCAAAGTCGCCTCACAGGTGCAAAGGCGTCGGAAAGGGTCCATATATGGCAAAGGGTTAATTAATAAAGATAACAAAAAGAAGGAGTAACTCTGGACTCAATTTACAGTGAAGTTTGCTTTATAACCATATTTTTCAAACATAAAAAGTAAGCACCTCAATAACAGAGTACTCCATCCTATGTGGGAACGGGTTAAAAGCTCTGACTGCACTATTTGCTCATCAAAACATAATAAATAATTAATACTAAGAAGAATGTCTATCATGTCAAGGCTCATAACCCAAAACAGCCAAGCCCCGGTAGCTCAGTCGGTAGCGACGCGGGCTGTCAATCCAGGGGTTGCGAGTTCGAATCCCGGCTCAGCCAACTTTCCGACGATTGACAAAAGTTAATGTGACATGCGTCATTCGTCTTCCACCAATGGGCTAAGTCTATGTGGAAAAGCAGCCAGTTGCTTGGGAAGATTGTTGTGTGGAGTACTGGTGTGAGAAAACCAGGAAATGCATGAGTAGGTGAACTGGCCGCCGTGATATAACTGAGAAATTGTTAAAAACCGCGTTAAACCCCAATCAATCAATCAATCAATCATAACCCAAAACAATCTTATTCGGCTAACCATTACCCACACACAGCAAATCTACAGTAGACGACTTTGAAAACATCAAGGCAAAAATATAGATTATCTCTATTAACCCTTTCCCACACACGGCATTTCTGCAGCAGACGACTTTGACCATATTTTGTCAAAATATGGAAAATCTCTATAATTAAATGGATAACCTATGACTAAAAGAGGAAAACATTGTGTCAAAAGGAGAAATTGCTCGTTTTGATCAATTTCTTCTTTTGTCACTATGTTTTCAAAAAGCCGTCTGCTGCAGAGGCATCAGAAAGCGTCTATATGAGGGAAAGGGTAAAAGCTCTGACTGCACTATTTGCTCATCAAAGCATAATAAATAATTAATACTAAGAAGAATGTCTATCATGTCAAGACTCATAACCCAAAACAATCTTATTTGGCTACCCTTACCCACATACAGCAAATCTACAGTAGAAAACATTGAGATGATAATGATGATTAATTTCTTCTCTTGCCAGGTTTAGCCCTTTCCCTCATATAGACGCTTTCTAACGCCTCTGCAGCAGACGGCTTTTTGAAAACATAGTGAAAAAATGTTTCCCCACTTTTTGTCATAGATTATCCATTCAATTATGGAGATTTTCTATGTTTTGACAAAATATGTTCAATGTCTGCAGAATTGTCAAATGAGGGAAAGGGTTAATATCATCCAATGCAGATGTCTCTATAATGTGGGGCTTAATGTGGGAAAGGGTTAATTGTTACGATAGCATAGCTGTTGAACCTTTAACCTTTGATCTAACATGAGGGTTTTATGAATTATAATTATAATTCAATTGAAATAAGATGACTGTGGTATCTGATAAATGATAGTCTTAATTTTTGTATTGAACGTTGAAAACATTGTAGTAGTAGAGGAACTTTTTAGTTTCGAGAAATATATTCCTCTTCACACAATGTGTTCAAATGTTGTTTGCTGTAGAACTTGAATTGTTAAAAACAATCCATACGGATTCCCAAAAAGGATACATATAATATATATACATGGCTTCTTGCTATATTTTGTTTAATCTTTCCAAAATACAGACATAAACAAAGTCACCTGCAGTAAATGACTTTTGAAAAATAAACCTTTCCCTCATACAACAATTCTGCAGCAGAAAACATTGTGGCAAAAGAAGAAATTGCTCGTTTTGAGCAATTTCTTCTTTTGTCGCTATGTTTTCAAAAAGCTGTCTGCTGCAGAGGCGTCAGAAAGCGTCTATATGAGGGAAGGGGTTAAAGCACTGATAAACCCTTTCCATGTAATTTTTAACACACCTGAAGACATTATAGGAGAAGAGCTGATATTCCTCTGAATGAGCAATTTCTACTGTAATTACTACCAATTTTCCTTGTGTAACATTTTCTGTTTAACCCTTTTCCACATACCCTTGCTTTCTGATACTTCAACTGCAGACAACTTTTGCCACTGTGAATGTTTTCAACTCTATGTAATAATTGAACTCTCATTTAATATGTTTTCAAAGTCGTCTGCTGTAGATTTATTGCATGACTGTGAGAAAGGGTTATAATGATTAGGGTTATGATGCATTCATTTGAGGTGAACAGTTCAAGCATTTGTTTATATAAGATAGGATATATATGCAATACTGACATACACATGGAGGTCTTGAAATGTACGGGTCAATTCTACAGCAAACATCTAGGTTAAAATATTAATAATCCCAATAATTGAAAGTTAATCAATATTAAAAAAGATTTGAAAACATTGTTTCAAATTCATGAAGAAATTACTGACTATGAGCCTTTTCTTCTTTTGCCACAATGTTTTCTAAAGTCCTTTTTGAATGTGTCTGCAGGTGTTAACACAAGGGTTAATTAACCCTCTCCCTCATACGGCAATTATGCAGCAGACGACTTTGAACATATTTTGTCAAAACATAGAAAATCTCCATAATTGAATGGATAACCTATGACAAAAAGTGGAAAACATTGTGGCAAAATAAGAAATTGCACGTTTTGTGCAATTTCTTATTTCGTGTCACTATGTTTTCAAAAAGCCGTCTGCTGCAGAGGCGTCAGAAAGCGTCTATATTAGGGAAAGGGTTAACACAATTCACTAGATATGAGTTTGTGCAAATAGGATTCATTTGAAAAGCTTATATCTTGACATTCTAAGGTAATACGAAAAAAAAACATAAATGGTTTTTTTCGCTTATAGTTGTTAACAGGTGTGAGATTTTTTTTTTTTTTTTTTTTTTTTTCAATTACCCATGAAGCTTTCTGAAATGAAACTGGAAAAATCCATGGGGGCCGCCATTTTTGATATGTATAAAAAGCAGACGTAAAACACAGATTGAAAATTATTGTCGGCTTTTTAATCATTTTTTTTTAAATCGGTATTTTGGATATGTATAAAATGAGCAGAAAAACACTGATTGAAAATTATTGTCGAGACTTTTTGATCATTTTTTTTAAAATCGATTTTTGAGTATATAAAAAATGAGACGAAAAACACGGATTGAACATTATTGTCGTCTTTTTAATCCTTTTTTTTTTTAAATCGATATTTAAGATCATTTAAGTGCTGTGTTATGTGGGAATTAACATTTGTACGAAAAGTTAAAAATAAATGGAACTCTGTAAGAAATTTGTTTTCCCGTTTGTCAAAAAATCGACAGCATTAACCTTCTACGCCCGAACTTAAATTTTGACTGTATCGTAGCCAAAGAAGGACGTGACGTCATTTCCGTAACACTTCATCTTGGCGTAACGTCAATGGAGCGATGTCGTTTCCCGAAAAAAAATGTGGTATCAACATAAAAGACCCAAAATTGCTATGCATGAGCTATTGACTCACTCATTCAAAGTATAATCATTTATCAAACATTGTGGCAAAAGCATAACTTTCTCATAAGGAGCAATTGGGACAATCTTTTCCTAAATCGTCTGTTGCAAAGGCCTCAGAAACCATCTCTAATAGGGAAATGGTTTAGCAGAAATATGATTTACATTATTTGTTCCAGTCATATTGACTGGTTGAAAAAGGCAGTCGCCAAGTGGCATCAGAAGAGGGCTGATCTATTTGCTTCTTTACCATAATGCAGGTGATCGATTTAGGATCATCTTGGCCCTCATGTTTAAACCTCGTTCATTATAAATGTATTCCTTGATTTTCTGAAAGTCTTTACTTTATTATTTTCTGTTCGTAATAATAGACGACAGCAATACGAATTCCAAATATGTTTTGATAATGCAAGAAACATGACATTAACATTATTATTGTCTAGTCAATTACTCATAAATCCCTTTTTATGGCCAAAGTATGCTCTTTAATTTTTGTTTATAATTTTTTTTTTTCGTAAATAGGTAGTACCTATAGATATATTAAATATATACTAGATTAACTCTCATCTGCAATATCTGACTTTTAACAAATGTTGCCTATCGATCCTGTTCTAAACAACATTGTTATGGTTTGATGTAAATCAGTTAAACTGTCCATAAAAAGCTGCACATTTGTGCAATCTGATCTTGGTCTCCATTCTTTGCTACAATTTATTAATTCTTGACGGAGACTGTCATGTTCTTTTCCTTTTGCAACGTACAACAGATCTGCTGAAGACTACTTTAAAAACGCCTAGGCAAAAATATGGAAAATCATAAAAATGAAATTATAATTATTGAGTAGGGTTGAAAAACATCGTGGCAAAAGGATAAATTGCTCATGATGAGCAATTTCTCTTATAACAATGTCTCCAAAATGCATCTGCAAGAGGAAAAAGGTTATGCAAACATTTGTCAAAAATCATGGATTATTATTGCTGCAGGTAGTTTTAACCCTTTCCCACATACGACAGTTCTGCAGCAGACGACCTTGAAAACATGTAGACAAAAATTGCTAAAATCTCTTTAAGTTGAAAACATTATGACATATGGGGAAATTGCTTGTTTTGAGCAATTTCCCCATATATGTCAAAATGTTTTCAAAAGTCGTCTGCAGCAGAGGCATCAGAAAGCGTCTATATGTGGGAAAGGGTTAATCTTATCCAGCATCATGCAATTTGAGCTTCATCAGATAACTTTGAAAACATCAAGGCAAACATACGGAAAATATCTATGAATTTAAAGTATAATTATTGAATACGGTATAAAACTTTGTGGAAAAAAATAAGTAATTACTTATCTTCTGCAAAGGCATCACAGATTGTCTGCATGAGGGATAGGCTTTAGAGTTAACCCTTTCCCTCATATAGATGCTTTCTGACGCCTCTGCAGCAGACAGGTTTTTGAAAACATAGTGACAAAAGAAGAAATTGCACAAAACGTGCAATTTCTCCTTTTGCCACAATGTTTCCCACTTTTTGTCATAGGTTATCCATTCAATTATAGAGATTTTCCATTTTTCGACAAAATATGCTCAAAGCCGTCTGCTGCAGAATTGTCGTATGAGGAAAAGGGTTAAGAATACAACAGGAGAAAAGAATGCTACACTTTTGATAGTGTTAATGAATTGGGTAATTTTTATCTCACCTGAACAAGATTTAGTACAGGTAAATAAGGTGAGCTTTTGTTAGCCTGCTCAGAGCATCAAATCTTGGTAAAGTTTGAAATTCAGCTAGCAGCAAGGGACTCATGGGGGTCACATTTTTCAACCAATCTTCATGAAAGTTCATTAAAAACATACAACATCTCAATCAAATTTTGGTCTAGTTCACATGGGATCAAAAACATTGTTCGCTACATGTATATGTTGTTTTAATTTTTAGAAAAACCTTGTGAACTCTCTAGAGGCCTACATTTTTCACCCAATCTTTTAATATAAAGCTCATACTGGATCATAATTATGGTGTTAAAACAACTGGTAGGTCACAACTTCAACTTAACATAGCAGGACGACAACATTGTGAGCACTCTTATGGTCCTTTTTTTCACCTAATCTTCATGAAACGTCTTTATCAAGTCTTGGTCACATTTTGAAACAACATCGAAGAAATTGCACAAAACGTGCAATTTCTCCTTTTGCCACAATGTTTTCCACTTTTTGTCATAGGTTATCCATTCAATTATGGAGATTTTCTATGTTTTGATAAAATATGTTCAAAGTCGTCTGCTGCAGAATTGTAGTATGAGGGAAAGGGTTAAAAGAATTGTCTAACTGGGATGATGCTTTTGAATACCCACAACATATGTTTTGAGGGTCATCTAAGGATTTGGGGTTGTCAAATACTATTCTTATCTTAAACAGCTCTGGACTTATAGTTGACTATTGATTGATTGATTGGGGTTTAACGCCGTTTTTAACAATTTCCAGTTCACCTACACACGTATTTCCTGGTTTTCTCACACCAGTACTCCACACAACAGGCTGCTTTTCCACATAGACTTAGCCCATTGGTGGAAGACAAATGACGCATACATTCGCATTGACTTTTGTCAAACGTCGGAAAGAAAGTTGGCCGAGCCGGGGTTCGAATTCACAACCCCTGGATTGACAGCCTGCGTCGCTACCGACTGAGCTACCGGGGCTCGGCGACTAGTTGACTAACAGAGAACATTCAGATTCCATAATGCTTTCAAAAAGCCATCTAGTACTCTATCAGTCATCAAATTCTAAATGTTTTGACAAGTAGCTGTGCACATAGGTGTTATACCTTGTCGGTATTATAAGATAAAGATTAACCCTTTCCCTCATATAGACGCTTTCTGACGCCTCTTCATCTGACAGCTTTTTGAAAACATAGTGACAAAAGAAGATATTGCTCAGAACGAGCAATTTCTCCTTTTGCCACAATGTTTTCCACTTTTAGTCATAGGTTATCCATTCAATTATAGAGATTTTCTATTTTTGACAAAATATGTTTAAAGTCGTCTGCTGCAGAATTGTCGTATGAGGGAAATAGTTAAAATGAAGGGTGCAAAGTGGCAGTCATATGATGTAATTTAAATATTGTGAGTGGGTTTATGAGCCATGCATGTTTTATTAACAGCTATTAACTGTTTCCCATATATATATATATATAGACATCTTTTGTTGTTTTCTTTAGCAGGCAACTATTGAAAACAATGTGACAAAAGGAGGAATTGCTCAAGCGAGCAATTCCTCCTTTTGCCACAATATTTTCAACTCGATTCAATAATCATACAGGTATTTTCCGCATCTGTACAAATATATTATCAAAGTCGCCTGCTGCAAATTGTTGTATGTCACAGGAAAGGGTTAACTCGAAATAATATTTGATTTGCAGTGACTGCTCTGATGTGTTTTTTTGGTTGTTTCAAGAGTGTATATGTTCTCAAAATATGTTCGGTTATAACGCATGCAGTGTTTACTGGATAATTTACCAGTATTACTAATATTGCAGACAGTGTTTCCTGGATAACTGATCAGTACTACTGGCATTATTAATCCTGACATTGATGGATCAATCATACCAAACTCCCCACAATCCTGATTGCCAATTAAATTAAAACCAATAAAACCATACCTAAAAATTAGCAATAAGTGGCGTCAAAGCGCATTGTCAGACTGATCTAATTTATGTATGTGTTAAATAACATTTTCCTATGATGGATGTATGCAGCAAATTTGGCGACTCTCCGTGCAACTGTGTAGGAAATATGGCCCAGACAAGCTTTCTCTATGAATTTGGTCAAAGGTCAAGGTCACAGAAATCCTAATTTGGTCAAAGACACATTCTCTTCTGAAGATGCAACTCCATACCAAATTTCAGGTAGCTTATACATAGCATATAGGAGACTATTATGAACTGAACAAGTTTCTTTAAATGGGGTCAAGGTGACCCAATATTGACACACCCTCTTGCCAAGAGACATCTTCGTACTAAATGTGGTAACTAAAGATGTAAAACCATAGAATATATGACCCAGGCATGCTTTTTCCTTAAACGTGGTCAGATGACAAGCTAACAGTTATCCCAATTTCGTACACAACATACTGTCTTCCCAAGTTGCAAATATCAGTGCTACAGATAAGAAGTGTACTTGCTTAAAAAAGCAATGGATTTGTCAAACAAGATCGATCGAGGGCCATAACACCTGAATTATGCAATGTGATTGGAATGCCTACCACATTTATAAACAATTATTTTTACCAACCAACATGCTAAGAAGAAATCTTGTAGAGGGTCACCAAAGGAACAATTCAGCAAAATTATTTGGAAATTGGCCAGATATTTTTAGATTTTAAAGCTTTCAATATAACCATATAAGGCAAAATTGCCACCCCGATAGAGGTTTACCCAAGGAAAATTTCTACAAAATTATTTGGAAATTTGCAAGATCTATACATTTGGAGGAGAAGATTTTAAAAGTTTCCACTATAACCATATTTGGCTAAAAGACCTGCCTACTGGCAGCCATGTTTTTTTACCAATCAACATGACTTGAAGGAATCTGATGGAGGGTCACCAAAGGAACATTTCTACAAAATTATTTGTAAATTATAGCCTTACACTTTTGGAGGAGAAGATTTTATAAGTTTCCACTATACACTTTGACGAATTTCTAATTGGCCACCATATAAAATATGATATTATGCGACATATTTAATCAATAAATCTAAAGTTTAGTTACTTTTGTATTGTACAAACCAATCTATCGATTTACAGAAAGAAAACAGGTATTCATGTACACAATCATCCATGCAGAATGGTAGGTACGAACATAGTCTATGTGCTCGCGTTCCTCGTGCATGGCATGGTAGTTGTCGTATTTGGTAGGAATGTATTCTTCGTGGATTGTGTTTTATGAAAAACATTAAATATGACGAGAATGAGCATTGCAGAACGCGCTCAAGCCGTCGGAATGTTTCGTGCCAGCACCAATTATCAGACATATGTTACGCATCGTTATAAAAGTTGCAATATATATGTTTCATTATTTGTTATTTAGAGCAAAATGTATCAATGAGGACAAGCTGCCTTGCTATAATTGCCGCAGCAGGTAGACATACAAAGTATTGAAACGAAATCAAATACGACGTGATTTGATCTTGCAGTTTTTGTTTTAAGTGTCATATGTCCAACGGTTAACCCTCTCTGTTAAATTAGATCCCGTGATAAAATTTCAATGAAGTTTTGTATTACATATTAGGAATAAATTGTATTAAACTTATATTTGGTTATTTGTATTTTTCTCCAAATACTTTTCTTAAAATATTATAAAAACTAGGTGGCCAATTAGAAATTTGTTGAAGTGTATAGCCATATTTATAAAGCAAAAATTTCCCCGTCCCCTGTCGGCCATGTTTTTTGACCAATCAACATGACTTGAAGGAATCTGATAGAGGGTAACACAAGGAACATTTCTACAAAATTATTTGAAAATCGACAAACTAATTTGAGAGAACTAGTATTTCTAAAAAAAATATGTTGCCATGGAAACCAGAATTCTGCATGGATCCCAAAAACTTAAAGGAATTCTAGTGAGATCATTGAGAGGATGCTTTCTGTTTCACCCAAATCGACACACTGGTTACTGAGGAGAAGACTGACTTTGTCCACAGGTGAGCTAAAAAAGCAATTCTTTATAAAAAATGATGAGCAAAAAAGAAGCAAATAAAATGTAAATAAAGCAGTCGACTTTGAAAACAAAGTAACAAAAACCTGAAAAATCTGCATAAAAGACACTTAATTGTTAGATAAAGTTGAAAACATTGTGGCCAAATGAGAAATTGTTCATCAGGAGCAATTTCACCATTGTTCACAATGTTTTCAAAAGTTGTCTGCTGCTATTGCGTCAAAATGAGTCTTTAGGTTGGAACACGGTTTTGTGGAAGGATCTATAGAAGGAGGAGGGGCAAATCTATATGCCCCTCTGACTACCAAGTTGGGGACTTATAATTAACCCTTTCCAACAATTTAAATTAACAAGTGGAACTCCAGAGATGGTTTTATTAAACAAGAGGCCCATGATGGCCTATGCTCTACTGGTATGGTTCTTTGGTCATTTTCAATCCAGAGCATGTATGTATGGTGAAGATCGGATAGTAAATGGAGGCTCTTTTGTGTTCACAAGCTGTAGCAATTTTTACAATTTCATGGGCCATAATCCAGTCTTGGCGGATCTGGCTGGTTTTCAAAAGGAACCAAGCTCTCATCAATATTTAACTACTATCTAAGATTGGTGAAGATCAGATAGTAAATAGAGCCTCTATTGTGTTCACATGCTCAATTTATATAGCAATTTGAACAATTTCAAGGGCCATAATCCAGTCTTGCATGGGCGGATCTGGCTGGTTTTCGAAAGAAACTGAGCTCTCATGGATATCTAACTACTGTATAAGTTTGGTTGAGATACAATCAAAAGTGAAGACTGTATCGTGTTAACAAGCTCTTTTATAGCAATTTTGACCATTTCAAGGGCCATAATCCAGTCATGCATGGGCGGATCTGGCTGGTTTTCGAAAGGAACTGAGCTCTCATGGATATCTAACTACTGTATAAGTTTGGTTGAGATACAATCAAAAGACTGTATCGTGTTAACAAGCTCTTTTATAGCAATTTTGACCATTTCAAGGGCCATAATCCAGTCATGCATGGGCGGATCTGGCTGGTTTTCGAAAGGAACCGAGCTCTCATGGATATCTAACTACTGTATAAGTTTGGTTGAGATACAATCAAAAGTGAAGACTGTATCGTGTTAACAAGAAATTGTTTACGGACGGACGCACGGACGCACGACGGACAAATCGCCACGACATAAGCCCTTCTGGCCTTTGACCAGTAGAGCTAAAAACAACCCTGTTGAAATATATCCTTCTTCTTCTACCAATAATATACATGGCCAATGCAGGAGCATTATCGTACATGGTGAACTGTGTGAGGTGCAAAAAGGTAAACAAAAATTGTTAAGAAGTAAATGAGGCCCCACTTGAATGCCTCCAGGGCAAAGTCCCATACAAGCACTTTATTGTTAGACAAAGGGACCCATCGTGCAAAGTGCATGCATATATAATTACATAAATGTATACAAAGAAAATCCAAATTGATATGTTATTCATGACCAAAAAAATTGTACGATATGGTTTGACATTACACATTACACATTGAAAATGGCCATGATATATTATTTATATGAGAAAAAAGGATATGGTTTGAAGTAGCTAGTACACATACGTTAATATGATAACCTTTTTGTTGATTTCAAATTGTGTGTTTTAATTACACGATCCGGGGAGCGATATATTTTCTTTCATTTCAAAGAGTCAGAAACCTTATTGAAACTAGATTGTTGCGTCAAGCATGCCTTTAATGTGAAACTAATTTTCAATTCGGGTAGAAGTAAATGTAGAAAACATGTACTTAACCAATGCCATTTTATCTTTTTCTATATAATTTTTTTTTTATCAATCAGGTGGCAAGATTTACCCAACACTACATGTTAACCTTTTTCCTCATACGCCAATTTTGCAGCAGATGACTTTGAACATATTTTGTAAAAAAATGTAAAATCTCTATATTTGAATTGATAACCTATGACTAAAAGTGGAAAACATTGTGTCAAAAGGAGAAATTGCTTTTCAAAAAGCTGTCTGCTGCAGAGGCGTCAGAAAGCGTTTATATGAGGGAAAGGGTTAAAATGACATGTACAAGTTGTTAAAAAGAAATCATTTTTACTGAAATACAGCATTTTTAAGTTGAAGTCTGCGTTAATTTTAATTGAAATTGCCTTATAATCCTTTCCCACATGTGTATACAACAAATCTGCAGCAGATAACTTTGAAAAAACATCTCAACAATAAATAATATATAGAAAATCTCCCTAAATGAAGAGATACTTATTGAATAGAGTTGAAAACATTGTGTAAAAAGGAGAAATTGCTTGTTATGAGCAATTTTTACTTTTGTCAGAAGGTTTTCAAAAGCTGCAGTCTGCTGCAGAAGGGTCAAAAAGCGACTATAAGTGAGAAAGGGTTTTCAACTTTTAGTCATGTGTTATCCATTAAATTCTGGAGATTTTCCATATTTTGACAACGTTTGTTCAAAGTCGTCTGCTGCAGATTTACTCTATGTGGGAAAGGGTTAAAGGATCCTTTTCTGCCGCAATCTTGTTTGATTATGATGCATTGAACGTACAATATTATGTCATACTCTAACATGGGAGCTCGCAGGTTCAATCCCCGGCCGGGTCTCACCAAAAAAATTATAATTGGTAGTAATGGACGCCCTCCTTGGCGCTCTGAGTTGCGGGGTGAGCATTATGACTGACTGGCTGATGTCAGGATTAACCAGTAGTACTGGAAAGTTTTGCAGGAAATAACTGAAAAATTGTTGGCGGTGGCGTAAACCACAAAACAATCATACTATATTTGCGTATTTTTAAATTTATATTTGAGAGTTACGAACCCTGGACTTTGACAGAAGTCTTTGTTAGAATGAAATATTTATGAAATATTATAAAGTCTTTTCTTTGATTATTTCAAGTGTTTACAAATCATGACTAACTGACTGACTGCTGCGATCTACTGATTGAATGTTTGTTTCAACGGTTTCTGGAAGTTATGGCCCAAACATTTATGGCCCATATTTGGAAGTTATGGGCCCATATATGAATTATATAGTGGTAGCTATAATACCCAGGAGGTGGTTAACACCTAAGTAACAGTTGACTGTCAATAACCTTTGATTAGATTGTGTATTATATGAAATTGCACTTTTATAGGATTAAAATAATTAATACATTCAATGCAGTTGTTTTATTTGTAACTTCTTATAAAATTGAATACTATGTATTTTCATTTATATCATTTATTTTATTTACCTTATTATAGCAATCCTTTAGTTATAAAGTACTTTGATTACCAAAAAAATGTAACAATCTATTAATTAATGTAGTTTGATCACAACAACTGTAATAATCTGTTAATTAACCAAAAACTGCAACAATCCTGTAGTTAAAGTACTTTGATCACCAAAATACTGTAACAATAATATTAATATCATAAAATATATTATTTATTTGTTCACATTTTTAAATATCTATCATCAATAAATTATTTTCACATTGAATTCTTAATCATTTATCATTAATAAAACACATAATTTATTGTTTATACTGCCTCCAGGGTATTATAGCTACCACTATATAATTCATATATGGGCCATAACTTCCAAATATGGGCAATAAATGATACCGTTTCAACACTACATGTATATGAATTACTTTGGAACAGGGAACGAGATTTAACTGCCAGGTATCACCTTTAAATGCATTAACAATATATTGTGTATCAATGACAACTTTTAAATGGCAAAAACCTTTAGTTTCCCCAATGTTATGATTTATGATATATATACTAAACAATAAAGTAATAATAACATCAATACAATTTCAAAAAAAAAATTGAAATGATAAAGACGACGTCAGTTAAGACGTGGATTGCATGAAAAATAATCGAAAGTCTTCTCAATGTTGATGGTATTGTTAGTTAATATTCACACTAGGATACTACCAGGGAGCGTAATGAACGCTGTCAGTGTCACGGGTCCACGAAAACCAATGACAAATGGTTGTTTAGTTGAAACCAAGGTCTATATACCAAACTGAAAAATAAATGGCCATTTCTTTCGATCATTTTACTAAAATGCAATTTAAAGAAAGTAATTTAATTCAACTTACTAAGATGATAATTAAAGATGAAGGGTAAATATGTTATACAACATTGTCCGTCCTCCTTTCGTTTCGGCCATTTTCGGCTATATCCGTGAGCAAACGGAAACATCCGTAAAGTTACGGTTATGGCCAGATGGAAGCGATTCATTTTCCATAGGCGACCATGCATTAGGTATAGCGTTTTGGGCTATGGCTCTTTCCCAACGGTCGAACAAATAACACAGAAACCTATATTCAATCAAAGTTCATTATCAAAACTACCAAAACAGCACAAAACTCTCGCATGCTATCCCAACCTTTTTTTAGAGGCTCAATAAAGGCACTCTCTGTCCGTCATCCGTCGTCCGTCCGTCTTTAACTGTTAGCTTTTAACATCATCTCCTCCTAAACCGCAGGAACAATTTCCACACAACATCACAGGAATGTTCCTTTGGTGGTCCTCTATTCCATTGAGAACTTCGGTTGCTGCGGTATTAGAAAGGGGGTAAAATTTCCAAACTTTAAAAATCTACTCCTACGAATCGGCTGGTCAGTTTCCAATATAGTTTAGTAGAAATGTTCCTTGGGTGACCCTCTACAAAAATTGTTCAAGCCATCTTGATTGATCGAAAAACATGGCAGTCAGGCGGCATCAGAAAAGCGGAAAAATTACAACATTGGAAAATTCCATTTTTATGAAAGTGCTTATTTGATTATAAGAAAATTAAATAGGAATCTTACATCAGTGATCCTCTTCTTAATTTGTTCAAGCCGTATTGATTTGTTACAATGCGTCATCACAAAAGGGGTAAATTGAACGTTTAGCTACAAATGACAACTCCTACCACTCCACTGAACCAATTTCAACTTGACTTCACAGGAATGTGTTACTTTATTGGTCCTCTTTCAAAATTGTTCACAGACTTACATTCTATGTAACTTTGGTTGCTGCAGCATCAGAATGTGAGAAAAATACCAAAATGTTAAAAATCCTTTTCCTCCATAATTGGTAATCCTACCCATATTGATTTCTTTGAAAATCAGGGCAACAAGGGGGCATCAGGAAAGGCGCAAAATGATAAAACTTTATAATTCCATTCTTATTAAAGTTCTTGTTAGATTTCAAGATACAAATGGCCTTTACTGATAAGCTGTTTTCTTTAACAGTGTCCACTCCTTGCAGTTTCATTTGCACTCCTGATCAAATATTCCCAGATGTTTGCAGTTAAATATTTGCTACTAATTTACTATCACTCGGGTGATCGATTTAGAGCCATCTTGGCCCTCTTGTTAGCTATGACTTCAACTCAAAGGTTACCCTTATACCGCAGTGAATTTTACTTTTAATTTCAGAAAACAAATGTTGATCTGAAAATGGCTCCTAAGCTGTCAATAAAGCTAAAAGCAAACAATGTTTTGTTTACAAATCAGTCAGAGGGTATTAAACATTATTAAAAACACTTTCCAACTTTCAACAAAATCATTATTGACTAATGGGAGACCACTTCAGTCTGATGAATTCATCTGAAGCAAGTCGACACGATTTACTTCCCTTTGACATAAAGCGCCCCATTGGACGAAACTAATTGTACGAAAAGTTTAAAAAAACAAAACATGAATAGTTTTAACAGGGTTTGTGCCCAAAACAGTCTTGTCTTTCGGCTGTGGCGACACTTAATCGTAAAAGTACTTTTAAGAGAGATTTCAGAACACCATTTATATTCTGTAAGACTAAATCAACACTATGATATAGCTAATATCAGGAACGTCCATGTTACTGTAGGCCTAATACTAGGGGCGTAGCTTTGCAATAATCAATGTGTAGGCCGTCTCGTGAGAAAATCAGCATTGTGGACTCTGCGTAAAGTATCGACCCGGATCAGCCTAAGCATGCCACACAGGCCTACCCGGATAGACACTTTTCGCCTCCTGTGGATTTTCTGTTTCAGGAATAACTACTCTATACACCTATCCCCCTAAGACGGAATGTGTCGGCCGGATCAGTCTGCGCGGACAGCGCAGGCTGATCTAGTCGATACATTACGCAGATGTCTATCGCCGCAGCTGCAATTTGGGGCATTTAGAGAAAAAATGTGAAGGCACGTGCCTACAGTGCTACGCCCCTGAATACAGGTGGAAATGAATCATACCACGGGATATCACGAACAGTTATTTTCACCATTGATGTTCTACAAGTAAACTAGTGAGCCAAATCAACAATATGATCTAAATAATATCAGGATCGAACTACCCTGGTAGGCCTTAGAATACAGATGAAACAAAGTGGAATCTATATGTTTGCGTTTCGGAAATATGGAACGTCTGTGGTGCATACTATGGCATATCTGGGGGTTATTTTAGACATATTCATTGTCGGGAAAATGTACCCATTTTATATAAGTAAAAAAACATCACGGGTTTTCAATTTTATTTCCTTTTATAATACTATCATAAATGAATACAAATATACACATTAAGTATATAACTGTCCTATGCACTACTAGAATAACTAATTATAACACGCTTTACGCGCTTCTGCACATATGTCAGACGTGACTTCAGTCTCATAGCACGACGTCGTTCAGTTGTACCTTAAGGACAGAAGGGCATTTTTGCTATAAACATATTGTTTGTTTAACGCGATAAAATATTTGTATTGTATTGTATTGCTTATTGTCTGCTTACACAGGATCTCTATGCCATCCCTCTATCTAGCATAGCCAAACATTTACTATCTCTCTCTTCGTTGCTCTCGTCAATCGAGACACTGCATTTGTTGTTCTGGCAGAGTCTGGTGACTTTCTTGTCGGCACCGGGAGTCAGCACCTTCGTTACTAGTGTTGTAGCAGCATTGGTCTGTTGGCAGCAGAACATGACATTCACCAAATCCGTGAAGTAGTCGGCATCGGAAAATGACAAGTTGTGCTCTGTAATGAACTTGGCGAAGTAGACTTCGGCCCTGGCCACGGGATCGTGAGATGCTGGCTTGTAGAAAGCTTTCTGGATACGTGGCGTAGATGAAACTGATTCGGCCTTCGCAATGTATGTTATGCTAGAGAGATGGCGAGTCAAATCCCCCTCCACCCTCCCCGCTGGCGATGGAGACGTCGGAGTTACATGTTGTACATCGTGCGGTGACGCAATTGAACACTTTTGCCAAGCTGTTTTGGTAACGGCACGACCGTTTTGACTACTTGCTACTACCGACTGGCGACGTGAAATCTGCCGGACGTTTGGTTATTGTCCACGCTACGCTAAACAGCACTCAATAACACTCATGGTACTAGAGATAATTCAAGTAATGAATAATATACACAACGGTGGTCCGACATAACGATCAACGAACTCATCCTTATAAACGGATACGCTGAAGCAAGTATAAAGATGTATCAACTTTGAAATTTGAAATAAATGTGTTGTTGTTTTTATTTGAAAATCTTTCTATCGGTTTAGGAGGGGAAATTTGTTTAATGTTTTTTTCTTTCGTTGGACATGAAAACCTGAATTCTGCATTGCTCAACAACAATTGAAGGAATTCTGGTGAGGACATTGATAGTATGTTTTCTGTGAAGTTTCTTCCCAATACAGAGGTGCATGGTCGGATGCACGCACGACGGACAATTCGCCACGACATAAGCTCGACTGCCTTTCAGCCACTGGAGCTAAACATGGGAGTGTTGGTTAATGATGAACAGTAACCACAATGCAATAATACAGCATACGTCAATTGTAATATGGATCATTTCCCTTTGTCCTTTAAGGATAAATGATAACTGACGAGTAGATTCCCACATACAGCAGATCTGGAAACAGACGACTTTGCAAGACATTAAGGCAATCATATAGAAACTCTCTTAAAATGAGATTATGATTATTGAATAAAGTTGAAAACACTACGTAAAAATATTATGAGCAATTCCTCTTCTTATCACAATGTTTTTAAAAGTCGTCTTCTGCAAAGGCGTCAGAATGCATCTGTATGTGGGAAACATTTTTCATCGTATAATTGTTTTATCTTTACATACTAGAGTGTTATCATTTAATAGAATAGGGATATTTTTTTCTTCTCTAGTTTTTGTTGTTGCAAAACATGGATTCAAACTTTCATACGCCGTTGAAATCCGGCTTTTGGACTATGTTCAAACTAATTAAACAATGTTTCCTAGAGAACAACAAGGATCTCAATTGATTGAAGTTTAACCCTAAAATACCTTTCTACATGACGCCTCTACACACAACATAGCGCCTCTACAACATGACCCTTTTACAACATGACCCTTTTACAACATGAAGCCTCTACAACATGACGCCTCTACAACATGACACCTCTACAACATGACACCTCTACAATATGAGGCCTCTAAAACATGACACCTCTACAATATGACACCTCTACAATATGACGCCTCTACAATATGACGCCTCTACAACATGACGCCTCTACAACATGACGCCTCTACAATATGACGCCTCTACAACATGACGCCTCTACAATATAACGCCTCTACAACATGACGCCTCTACAACATGACGCCTCTACAATATGACGCCTCTACAACATGACGCCTCTACATCATGACACCTCTACAATATGACACCTCTACAACATGACGCCTCTACAATATGACGCCTCTACAACATGACGCCTCTACAACATGACGCCTCTACAATATGACGCCTCTACAACATGACGCCTCTACAACATGACACCTCTACAATATGACACCTCTACAATATGAGGCCTCTAAAACATGACACCTCTACAATATGACACCTCTACAACATGACGCCTCTACAATATGACGCCTCTACAACATGACGCCTCTACAACATGACGCCTCTACAACATGACGCTTTTACAATATGACGCCTCTACAACATGACGCCTCTACAACATGACACCTCTACAATATGACACCTCTACAATATGAGGCCTCTAAAACATGACACCTCTACAACATGACGCCACTACAACATGACACCTCTACAATATGACACCTCTACAACATGACGCCTCTACAATATGACACCTTTACAACATAACGCCTCTACAACATGACACCTCTACAACATAACGCCTCTACAACATGACGCTTTTACAACATGACGCCTCTACAATATGACGCCTCTACAACATGAAGCCTCTACAACATGACGCCTCTACAACATGACACCTCTACAACATGACACCTCTACAATATGACACCTCTACAACATGACGCCTCTACAACATGACACCTCTACAATATGACACATCTACAACATGACGCCTCTACAACATGACGCCTCTACAACATGACGCCTCTACAACATGACCCTTTTACAACATAACGCCTCTACAACATGACACCTCTACAATATGAGGCCTCTACAACATGACACCTCTACAACATGACACCTCTACAACATGACGCCTCTACAATATGACACCTCTACAATATGACACATCTACAATATGACACCTCTACAATATGACACCTCTACAACATGACGCCTCTACAATATGACGCCTCTACAACATGACGCCTCTACAATATGACGCCTCTACAACATGACGCCTCTACAACATGACGCCTCTACAATATGACGCCTCTACAACATGACGCCTCTACATCATGACACCTCTACAATATGACACCTCTACAACATGACGCCTCTACAATATGACGCCTCTACAACATGACGCCTCTACAACATGACGCCTCTACAATATGACGCCTCTACAACATGACGCCTCTACAACATGACACCTCTACAATATGACACCTCTACAATATGAGGCCTCTAAAACATGACACCTCTACAACATGACCCTTTTACAACATAACGCCTCTACAACATGACACCTCTACAACATGACGCCTCTACAATATGACGCCTCTACAACATGACGCCTCTACAACATGACGCCTCTACAACATGACGCTTTTACAATATGACGCCTCTACAACATGACGCCTCTACAACATGACACCTCTACAATATGACACCTCTACAATATGAGGCCTCTAAAACATGACACCTCTACAACATGACGCCACTACAACATGACACCTCTACAACATAACGCCTCTACAACATGACGCTTTTACAACATGACGCCTCTACAATATGACGCCTCTACAACATGAAGCCTCTACAACATGACGCCTCTACAACATGACACCTCTACAACATGACACCTCTACAATATGACACCTCTACAACATGACGCCTCTACAACATGACACCTCTACAATATGACACATCTACAACATGACGCCTCTACAATATGACACCTCTACAATATGACACATCTACAATATGACACCTCTACAATATGACACCTCTACAACATGACGCCTCTACAACATGAAGCCTCTACAACATGACGCCTCTACAACATGACGCCTCTACAATATGACACCTCTACAATATGACACATCTACAATATGACACCTCTACAATATGACACCTCTACAACATGACGCCTCTACAACATGACACCTCTACAACATAACGCCTCTACAACATGACGCTTTTACAACATGACGCCTCTACAATATGACGCCTCTACAACATGAAGCCTCTACAACATGACGCCTCTACAACATGACGCCTCTACAACATGACGCCTCTACAATATGACACCTCTACAATATGACACATCTACAATATGACACCTCTACAATATGACACCTCTACAACATGACGCCTCTACAACATGACACCTCTACAACATAACGCCTCTACAACATGACGCTTTTACAACATGACGCCTCTACAATATGACGCCTCTACAACATGAAGCCTCTACAACATGACGCCTCTACAACATGACACCTCTACAACATGACACCTCTACAATATGACACCTCTACAACATGACGCCTCTACAACATGACACCTCTACAATATGACACATCTACAACATGACGCCTCTACAATATGACACCTCTACAATATGACACATCTACAATATGACACCTCTACAATATGACACCTCTACAACATGACGCCTCTACAACATGAAGCCTCTACAACATGACGCCTCTACAACATGACACCTCTACAACATGACACCTCTACAATATGACGCCTCTACAACATGAAGCCTCTACAACATGACGCCTCTACAACATGACACCTCTACAACATGACACCTCTACAATATGACACCTCTACAACATGACGCCTCTACAACATGACACCTCTACAATATGACACATCTACAACATGACGCCTCTACAACATGACGCCTCTACAACATGACCCTTTTACAACATAACGCCTCTACAACATGACACCTCTACAATATGAGGCCTCTACAACATGACACCTCTACAACATGACACCTCTACAACATGACGCCTCTACAATATGACACCTCTACAATATGACACATCTACAATATGACACCTCTACAATATGACACCTCTACAACATGACGCCTCTACAACATGACACCTCTACAACATAACGCCTCTACAACATGACGCTTTTACAACATGACGCCTCTACAATATGACGCCTCTACAACATGAAGCCTCTACAACATGACGCCTCTACAACATGACACCTCTACAACATGACACCTCTACAATATGACACCTCTACAACATGACGCCTCTACAACATGACACCTCTACAATATGACACATCTACAACATGACGCCTCTACAACATGACGCCTCTACAACATGACCCTTTTACAACATAACGCCTCTACAACATGACACCTCTACAATATGAGGCCTCTACAACATGACACCTCTACAACATGACACCTCTACAACATGACGCCTCTACAATATGACACCTCTACAATATGACACATCTACAATATGACACCTCTACAATATGACACCTCTACAACATGACGCCTCTACAATATGACACCTCTACAACATGACACCTCTACAATATGACACCTCTACAACATGACGCCTCTACAACATGACGCCTCTACAACATGACCCTTTTACAACATAACGCCTCTACAACATGACACCTCTACAATATGAGGCCTCTAAAACATGACACCTCTACAATATGACACCTCTACAACATGACACCTCTACAACATGACACATCTACAACATGACACATCTACAACATGACTCCTCTACAACATGACGCCTATACAACATGACACCTCTACAACATGACACCTCTACAACATGACACCTCTACAATATGACACATCTACAACATGACGCCTCTACAACATGACGCCTCTACAACATGACCCTTTTACAACATAACGCCTCTACAACATGACGCCTCTACAACATGACACCTCTACAATATGACACCTCTACAACATGACTCCTCTACAACATGACACCTCTACAACATGACTCCTCTACAACATGACACCTCTACAACATGACTCCTCTACAACATGACACCTCTACAACATGACGCCTCTACAACATGACACCTCTACAACATGACACCTCTACCACATGACGCCTCTACAACATGACGCCTCTACAACATGACGCCTCTACAACATGACGCCTCTACAATATGACACCTCTTCAACATGACGCCTCTACAATATGACACCTCTACAATATGACACCTCTACAACATGACGCCTATACAACATGACACCTCTACAACATGACACCTTTACAACATGACTCCTCTACAACATGACGCTTTTACAACATAATGCCTCTACAACATGAGGCCTCTACAACATGACGCCTCTACAACATGACGCCTCTACAACATGACACCTCTACAACATGACACCTCTACAACATGACACCTCTACAACATGACACCTCTACAACATGACTCCTCTACAACATGACACCTCTACAACATGACACCTCTACAACATGACCCTTTTACAACATAACACCTCTACAACATGACACCTCTACAATATGACTCCTCTACAATATGACACCTCTACAACATGACGCCTCTACAACATGACACCTCTACAACATGACGCCACTACAACATGACACCTCTACAACATGACGCCTCTACAACATGACACCTCTACAACATGACCCTTTTACAACATGACGCCTCTACACCATGACACCTCTACAACATGACACCTCTACAACATGACGCTTTTACAACATGACGCCTCTACAACATGACGCCTCTACATCATGACGCCTCTACAACATGACGTCTCTACTACATGACGCTTTTACAACATGACGCCTCTACAACATGACGCCTCTGTAGCAGATGACTTATTAAAACAGTGTGGCAAAAGGCTAACTTGATCTTAGTGTGCAAATTCTCCATTTGTCACAATGTTTTCATATCTTTTTAATATTTAAACTGGCATTTATAGACGAATTTTTTTCTATTTTTGACTCAATGTTTCTCGCACGGGAATCTCCCACAAAATTCTTCCCCGGTAATCTACCGGCTCCTCAGTTTATTATATAACGGGTCCACAACACGGTGTCTGGTCTGGGTTAGAACACTTCTCATGTGATGTTTGTGTTTGTCTGTGTAGGCTCTGGTCTGAGATCGAGCTGCTTAAGTCTGGATATTATTTCGTATTGTAATGAAATGTCGCATCTTAATTTTTACGAAATCATGAGTCTCATTTATTTCCAATTCAATAATTAGTCGCCGGGCAGAAGCCCGCGACTTCTATTTTTAATAGGTTTTCTAAAATCACATGGGAGGGGGGATTATTATTAGAAAGAAACACATTTAGATGTCTTGAACATATTACAATTGTGTTTGTTTAAAAACACTAAGTAATGACACATCTAAAATGAAATAAATATTCCGATGTTTTAGGTATTTTCAGATTCTTTATTTTGACTCGCATTTATATTTTTTTGTTTTATTTATGAAGACAAAACAGTCCCTATTAGCTAGACTGGTATACTTTATTTTACACTACTACATGTAATAAAAAGTCGATAACTACAAACCTTTACGTCGCAGTCTAATTTGTTTACTTACGCGCACCTGCGTGACTCGCGAATATCAACTGCGTAGATCAATCTCCTTTGCAGAGAGCCGCTCTTTACACTCACTTACAAATAGTAAATTATAGGTGATTTAAAATGTTTATTTGGTTCGAAACAAATGAAGAAAAGAACAAACTGAGATAAAACTGGTTTTAATGGAAAAATGACTTTGAACGAACACTCTGCCTATAAAGAGAGTTTCAAGAACGACACCTCTGCGAATAAGAAAGAATCGGGTCTTTCGTACAAAATTATTTCGTCCTTGACAATTTTAAATGTGTCATTTAATTCCCTAAAGGCATATTGCTTCCGATCTGCATATTGTTATAAATGCATCATTGACACAAGGGCGCTCATCATAATATAATTTTAAAACATGAGTAGTTTGTTGTTTTCATTATAAAAAAGGAAGGAAAGAATTAAAATAAATTAACATGTTGTAGGGCTAAGTTTATGTTCGAAATTAAGTTTAAATTATACAACAATTTCAATGAGATTTAACTGCTTAGTTATTATTATATTTCGAAGGTGGTCTAATTTAAAAATATTGGACTACATTTCAACATTTGTTAAAGTATGATATAATTAGGATGCTAAGCTAATATCATTTTGAGAAAAAGAGAAAACTCATGTCTTCAGCGATTTAACCCTTATCTCATTGTTTTAAAAGTAGATTGCTGCAAAGGTGTCCACTGTTGACTTTAAAAGAGGAAAGGTAAAATGACGTGCTATTGCATGCAAATCCTAAATTGTCTGTTTTGTGGTTTTATTGAAAAATAATAAAATTTCAAATATTCTGACAAACATCTTGAAAAGTGTGTGTGGAATTCACAAATCTTATAATTATTCCTTAATGAAAGCACTGTATACATACTAAGACTAATGATTGGCAAGATTACTCATTTCCATTACTGTTTATGATCAATAATTAGTTGTGTGTATGGTCAACCTACTTTGGAATGGAGATCATTCACTTCGTTGACAAAACAATGCAAGTTATGATACATTTTCACTTGACCCCACCCCTGATGTTCCAATATGCCCCTCAGTTGATAACTGTTTATTCAACTACTATAATGTTAGTGTTATGCATAACTGCACTATGGATATCCGGCGACATTGATGCGTTGCATCAACTTTCTCTTGTAATTAATTAAAAAAGAAAAAGAAAAAAATACGCAGCCCAATTGGCACATGCCCGTAAACTAATCTGCATTGTACACTCTTTTAAGCGTTTCCCCACTTGTTAAGACATTTGCAGCAGACAACTTATGAAATGACTGTGTCAAAAGAAAGAAATGCTGATAGGGCAATTTCTATATTTACCACAATGTTTTGAACCATGTTCAATATTTATATTTTCCAGCATGAGAAGAAAGACGGTTTGCTGTGAAAGTAAAAACAATATGTGTAATAAGTTAATAACAGTTGAAACAGTTCTATGAAAAAACAGTTCCCACAACTACAATACTTATCTCCTTTGACGGCCATTTTGATAGGCAAATTTACTATATGTTGAATAGAGAAATATCAAATACAATTAAATAAAACAATTGCATGTGCAAAAATAATTAAATCAAGAAGTCGATCTTATCAGGTCATACATAGACATAAACAACATATGGTTGTCAAACTCAAATTCCTTGGTGTTTTTCTAATTATCACTTTAAAAAAACAAACAAACAAAAACCGGTTTTAATGCGCTTCATTTATTTGCCTATCATAATTAGAAAACTTTGCAATTAAACTTAATATAAACCAAAAATAAAGTAGGATAATTAACGGCAACTTTTGATTTTATTTTTACCTTAGTTTTAAATTGTAAATAAAGGCGTACATAGTGATAATTGTGAGTTATTATTGGTGGTGGTGGGATTCAACCATTGGAAACCAGGGGCGTAGCTTGGTAACAATCAATGTGTAGGCCGTCACGTGAGAGAATCAACAGTGTGGACTCTGCGTAAAGTATCGACCCGGATCAGCCTAAGCCTGCCCGGATAGACACGTTTTGCCTCCTGTGGATTTTCTGTTTCAGGAATCACTACTCTATCTATCGCCCCTTAGACGGAATGTGTCGGCCGGATCAGTCTGCGCGCACAGCGCAGGCTGATCTGGTCGATAAATTACGCAGATGTGTATCGCCGCTGCTGCATTTTTTGGGCATTTTTAGAAAAAAAATGTGTAGGCACGTGCCTACAGTGCCTAAAGGGAGCTACGTCCCTGGAAACCTAAAAACCACACCAACAGATGGTTTTTTTAATTTAAAAAAAAAAAAAAAAAAAAAGAATGGCAGACAATGGAGATAATTATTATTGTTCAAAGTCGTCTGCTTCAGATTTAATGTATGTGGAAGATGGTTAAATGTGCTGAACTCCATATGGAGATCAACATTTTGAAATGTTGAAACTTCTGCAAATATTGCTAATAGTGACAATAAAGTAAGTAATGATTAGTTCCAAACTATTTTGGCAATACATGTTGATAAACAGTCAATTGAAAGTCAATGAAAATGTACACACTTTGGCTTACTGGGTATGTCTACCCAGTACAAATGAAGCATACTAGATCAATATTTACTATTTAGATGTTTATTGTACTGGATAGAGAATTTTATTACTCTAATTGTATCTCAGAATTATGATTTTAATATTTATAGACATGTTTTGAACATTTTTTAAACTTTGACTTTACTATTTATAATCTGGAGTTCATCACCTTTAAAGAAGAAATAGACAAAATCATGAGAAATAGACGAACATATGGTAACTTCATGTTTATTAATTTCTGGTAATCAACATTTTCAAAGTCGTCTGCAACAGGTGTGTTGTATGTAGTATAGGGTTAAAGAAGTAGTAGTTTAGTACTTGGATCTACTCTCTGTACTGATGATCAGAGCCATGTATTATATGTGGTGTAATTCGAATTCAAAGTGACGCAGACGTCTTCTGGTAGTATTAGTATACAAGTCGTCTCATACACGTGCTCGAGACCCTTGTTTGCAAAATTGTGTTTCAGCGTCTCCGCTAAGTGTCTCAAGTGGTGTTTAGTAACACTACGTGTTTAAGACGTCATGCAGACGTCTTCTTTGCTGCACAATGTCTCGAGAACGAGTATTGGAAGCCAATTGATGTGTGCTTATTCAGTGGTACCGTCCACATATTGTGCCCTACTTAACTCTGCCCCATTCAGACGCATTCTGATTCGTCTTGACGGTTTTAGCTTTATGTTTATTCAGGTTTTATTATACATTCATTTAAATCTAATCCACATTTTCGAATTCGTCTGCAACAGATTCGTTGTATGTGGGAGAGGGTTATATAAGTCGACGTGTCGTACTTGGACCCACTCTCTGTACAGATGATCAGAGCCATGTTTTATTTGTGGTGTAATTATAATTTAAAGTGTGACTATAATCAATCGATAGGTAAACGAATGCATACAAAAATCATGGAACTAAGAAGCTATCAATGTTACGTCTAAAAACACTGTGTTTGCATAGAAATGGTTGTACGTCTTCCTCGGACTGCATTGCATATCGAGGGCTTGGCGTGAAACGGTTGTAACTTAAATTGGTGATCAGAGCCATGTTTTATTTGTGGTGTAATTATAATTTAAAGTGTGACTATAATCAATCGATAGGTAAACGAATGCATAAAAAAATCATGGAACTAAGAAGCTATCAATGTTACGTCTAAAAACACTGTGTTTGCATAGAAATGGTTGTACGTCTTCCTCGGACTGCATTGCATATCGAGGGCTTGGCGTGAAACGGTTGTAACTTAAATTGGTATTTTTTTCCATTGCTCGTTCTGAGCAATGGCACCTAAATTTGCATTGTTTACAAAGGGGTAAAAATTGCCCCTAAACCAGGGTTTTCAAGATAGGGTTTTAGATACAACCGTTTCACGCCAAGCCCTCGATTTGTGACAATGGGTGTACATTCTTTGTAAGTACGTATTGGATGCACTGGAACTGTTTGATTTGAGCACTTTAGGTATTTTGACCTTGTGTGAAAGTGAAATTGTGGAAAAACAGTTTTAGTCTAGCTCGATGGTGTTAAAAATGACGGTCACCATCTTCACGAAGCGAGTTTTTTCTTGCATAATGCATAACCCCCTCATCCAATTTGATTATGTTATTTTAAAGGTAAGAGATAACTCCTTTCAATGATATATGGTGTTCTACCTGGGAAACGCTTAGCAAGTGTGACACTTGAGGGTTGAAACTGGTTGATTTATATAAAAGCAATGGAGGAATGTATTTGGTGTATTGTGACCATAACAGTAAAACAATTCATGCTAGAATTATAGTTGTACTGTGCATCAGTCAGTCAGAAAGAAATGCCCCTCATAAGTCATATGTCATTTTCCCACACTGTTTTCAAAAGTCACCCGTTACAGATGGTGTTTAAAAGCATCTGTTTTTGGGATAGGATTCAGCCTTTCAGTTCAGCTGACGTGCAATGCGTATACATGTTTGTTTGCTGTATGATAACGTTTACAACCATCGAATTCACAGGCTATTGAGATATCGGATGCATGTTAACCCCTTCGCTGCTAATGGCAATTAAAGGATATTGCAAACAATGCATATTCAGGTGAAACAGCTCATAACGAGCTGTCTCTCCTAAACTATACATTGTTTGCCACTTAAATATTGAACTTTACTTAATTTCCTGTCGGACGAACAATGGAGTGGTCCAAATTTCAAGATGGAAGACGGTCGACTGTTGGAAATTCGGCAGTAAAAGAGTTAACTCATGTTGTTGATGTGTTGTTGTCCTTGACATTTACCTGAACAATCCGATAGCTCTTTCCCACATACAACATGTAGCACACGACTTGGAAACTCAAGTTGAAAACATGATAATTCTTTATAAATGAAGTATATAGTAGTTTACATGAGTTTAACTTATTTGTGTCAAAGAAAAAAAAAGCTTTTTATTGGCAAAATCACCTTTTGCAGAACTTTTTACAAAAGTATTTTTATATGAATATGCCTAAATTAGTATACAGGTGGGAAAGGGTTGAAATTGAACGGATATTTGATACACCGAAACTAAAGCAAATAAGATATAGTGAAAATAAAAGTAGATTTCTTTAGAATCAGAAGAGAAAGTAGGTTTATGCGTGAAAATAATATAATGAATTAAAATATGTTATTGACGAAGTTGTATGGCCTTGACGTTTTTGTTTGCGTGGGCTTTAAAAAAGTCCGCTTTCAAAAGTATTAGTCATATACTATTGCGTTTCTTCAAGCCCGACCGGGTAGCTCAGTTGGTAGCGTATCTGACTCGTGATCTGGAGGTCACGGGTTCGATACCCGGTTGCGGCGACATTCTTTCGGGCGATGTCTTCCATTGTCTCTCACCTCTGATCTATGTGAGAAAGTAGTCAGTGGCTTCGAAAGAATGTTGTGTAAGTACTGGTGTGGGAAAGCCAGGAAAACATGGGTAGGTGCACTGACCGCCGTGATATGACCAAAGCTGTTGAAAGCGGCGTTAAACTCCAAACAAACAAACAAACAAAAGCGTTTCTTCAAATGACCAGTACTGCTGGTAAGCTTATCCTGACACCAGCACATTTATCGTTTTGCTATCCCGGCAGCCCTGGCCACCAAGGAGGGAAAATACTACTACCACTTTTAGGGTCTTTAGTATGACCCGACCGGATATCGAACCCTTAACTGGTTTCCGGCTGTCGCACTACACCACATACATGTAGGTGATAAATTGAACATATTGAAATTGTCTTAAAATTGAAAGTAAAACTTTTTCCTTAGTTGAAGACATTATGGCTAAATGTAAGGCGTACTATGATGAAATATGTTATTGACGAAGCAGTATGACCTTGACGTTTTTGTTTGTTTGCGTGGTGTTTTAGTCCGCTTTCAAAAGTATGAGTCATATCACGGTAGTTCTTAAATTACCAGTACTGCTGGTAAGGTTATCCTGACACCAGCAAATATGCCGTTTTGCTATCCCGACAACCCTGGCCGCCAATGATGGAAAACACCTTGACTCATAACCTGACATTTAAATAAATGCCGTAAACAATAAAATACCATTCAACATGTTACAAGCGTAATTAGATATCCGGTCCACAATACGTGCATATAATATTACGTTTAACTTACAATGTATTAATTTTAACCGTTTTTAAGGTCTTTGGTATGACCGAATGTGGATCGAACCCAGGTAGCCCACTGTCGAGACAGACGGTCGAGCCAATACGCCATAGAGGCGATAAATTGGAGTTTGAAAAATATGGAATGTCTCTAAAATAGAAAGTAGAACTATTTAATAGAGTTGAAGACATTGTAGCAAAATGCATCTGCAAATGGGAAAGGGTTAATAGACTATATTCTCATATCCCAGATATCTTAACAATTATAGCTATGGATGTTCATCCTTAGTGGTTAAGATGTAGGGGTTTGCATAATTTATCCCTTTCCCTCATACGACCATTCTGCAGCAGACGACTTTGAACATATTTTGTCAATAAATAGAAAATCTTTATAATTGATTGGATAACCTATGACTAGAAGTGGAAAACATTATGGCAAAAGGAGAAATTGCTTGTTTTAAGCAATTTCTTCTTTTGTCACTATTTTTTTTCAAAAAGGCGTCTTCTGCAGAGGCGTCAGAAAGCGTCTATATGGGGGAAAGGCATAACGACTGATTCGCTGATACACTTTTATGCTATGATTAAATGGAACAAACAACGTTAATTAATATCGTGAATGTAATATGATGATAAAAGAACCGGCTGGATGGGCTTTTGAGCCTGTGTCGTGAATATTCTGCAATCTTTCTTATTTTCACGCACCCGCACTACTTCGGGGCAACTCTGACATGCTTCCATAGGACCTGAAATGTATATGAGCCTTTCAACGAGAAAACCAACATTATGGACTCTGCGTCATGTATCAACCCAGATCAGCCTGCTTAGTCCAAGCAGCCTAATCTGGACCGACACATTCCGTCTCAGGGGGATAGAGGGGTATAATTATTCCTGAAAGACAAAATTCACAGGAGGCGAAACGTGTCTGTCCGGGTTAGCCTTTGCGGTATGCTAAGGCTGATCCGGGTCTATACCTTACGCAGAGTCTACACTGTTGGGTTTCTCGTGGAACGGCTCATATATAATCCAGGACTCGAGTTCTGTCATATTGCATACAACTACACTTTCTTTGACAACTGTGTTTACCTTCTATTGTGACATATAAATAATGTTATCTTAAAATACTTCTTCCAGACGTAATTTCACAAAAAGTTATAATCACTATTAAATGTAGAAAAGATATTTAGATTTAAAACATTTACCTTATTATAGGCGTTCTCTGTCGCGTTTTAGATGCTCAAGTCACAATTGAATTTGAATAGTTTGCTTTATGGCGCAGTAAGACTTGTTGATTTAGGACGAATTTCATGCCTGTCCTTTTGGTGATAAAATTAAGAATATAAGAGATTTTGACCTTATTAGTAAGTCTCGTATCCTACACGAAATTCAGTAGTTATTTTGCTCTTTCAGCACCGACACTCCTAAAGTAGACTCTTCCATGTTTAAAATCGGACGACTCCATTCTTCATTTGCTAAGCTTTTGTTGCAATTATTTTAATGTCTTAAAGGCAAACAATGCTGGGTTTATATGAGACAGCTCGTTACGAGTCTAAATCCGGATTGTTTGCCAACACATGGCCATTGACGCTGAAAGAGGGCACATTGTTCTAGTCTGTTTGCCAACACATGGCCATTGACGCTGAAAGAGGGCACATTGTTCTAGTCTGTTTGCCAACAAATGGCCATTGACGCTGAAAGAGGGCACATTGTTCTAGTCTGTTTGCCAACACATGGCCATTGACGCTGAAAGAGGGCACATTGTTCTAGTCTGTTTGCCAACACATGGCCATTGACGCTGAAAGAGGGCACATTGTTCTAGTCAGTTTGCCAACACATGGCCATTGACGCTGAAAGAGGGCACATTGTTCTAGTCTGTTTGCCAACACATGGCCATTGACGCTGAAAGAGGGCACATTGTTCTAGTCTGTTTGCCAACACATGGCCATTGACGCTGAAAGAGGGCACATTGTTCTAGTCTGTTTGCCAACACATGGCCATTGACGCTGAAAGAGGGCACATTGTTCTAGTCTGTTTGCCAACACATGGCCATTGACGCTGAAAGAGGGCACATTGTTCTAGTCTGTTTGCCAACACATGGCCATTGACGCTGAAAGAGGGCACATTGTTCTAGTCTGGTCGACTTTAAAAAGCATTTTGCTGCTCCCTATACCCTGTTCATATTGTGTTCATTTTCCATTTGATATGTAAACACACTATTTTCTGCTTGATGATTTGTCTGACATATTGTATTTGTATAAATATTTATATATGTTTATCCCTTTCCCTACTATAGACGCTTTCTGACGCCTTTGCAGCAGACGGCTTTTTGAAAACATACTGACAAAAGAAGAAATTGCTCAAATGAGCCAATTCTCCTTTTGCCACAATGTTTTCCACTTTTAGTCATAGGTTATCCATTCAGTTATAGAGATTTTCTAATTTTTGACAAAATATGTTCAAAGCCGTCTGCTGCAGAATTGTCGTATGAGGGAAAGGGTTATACTTTTGTCTAATCCATATATTTCCCCTCTGTAAATGACCATAGACCAACTTTGGCGACGTTTTCTAATAACGGATTGGAATTAAAAGTAACCCTATTATATCGAGGGCTTGGCGTGAAACGGTTGTAACTAAAAACCTATTTTGAAAACTCTGGTTTAGGGGCAATTTTGACCCCTTTGTAAACAATGCAAATTTAGGTGCCATTGCTCAGAACGAGCAATGGCACCTAAATTTCCATTGTTTACCAAGAAAAATGATTTAACGCTTATAAAGACTTAATGGCAAGATGATTAACCTTGGTAAAAAAATACCAATTTTAGTTACAACCGTTTCACACCAAGCCCTCGATGTATGGAAGGATTATGAATTTGCGCATTAATACATTCTAAGTTAAACGTAACATTATATGCACGTATTGTGGACCGGATAATCTAATTACGCTTGTAACATGTTGTAGGGTATTTTATTGTTTACGGCATTTATTTCAATGTCAGGTTATGAGTCAAGGCAAATGACCGATTTTTCGGTTTGTTTTCGTAGAAATAAATTATTCGGAACCAGCCTACACACAGGAAAGCCTATCATACATTTGTAGAAGTTCAAGATTTTGAAATACTCAACTTATCTCGAGCGTCTCTGGATTCATTCATACATTTTGAAATTCCGATAATTGTATTGCATTGTTTACGAAATTCATTTAAATGTCAGACGAATGGTCGAATTTCCGGGTTGTTTAATGAATCGGAACAAGCCTACAGACGGGAAAACCTATCATACATTTGTAGAAGTACTACCAGTGATTATCAATACGCGTCTCCGCACTAGCTGGTAAATCTCTTCATGGAGTTAAGTCATCGCGGGTCACCCATCCAGGCACTAACCGTGATGTAAATTGCTCAACTTTGTGAAAAAGCCAACCACTCTACCAACGTCTCCATTAAAGGCTGTAGAAGTGGTGTTTGTACCTATAGCCTATTCCCGTTATATTTCTCCCTCTCTTCTCTTGACTTAGACCCGAAGTAACACAACTGCACACCAGCATTAAATCAGAGAGGACCCTATGTAACATCACTGGGATGGTGATGTCACCCCAAAATCCCACCATTGCCACCATTTGTAACGTGCACCTGGTCCTTCGCGGAGTTTAGCCATGGCGGTCACCGATCAAGGTACTAACCGCATGTACGTTTCTTAAATGTGTTAAAAAGCCAATCACTCTACCAACGTCTCTATCGAAGCTGGCTTCTACAGCAAGACTGTAGAAGTGGAATGTGTACCTATACCCCGTTCCCGTTACACCTCTTATGACTGAGACGATTGTTTTGAGTACCCACACAACTTATAGTTTGAGTTTCAAATAAAGGTTTTGAAATTTGAAATACTCACTTTATCTTATCTAGAGCGTATGATTCATGCAGTGTTATCATTCAGGTTTTCAAGTGGAAAATCCGATAACTAATCAGTCAGTACACATACATTATCATCTCAAACTTTTCAGACCGGCACAGGGTACTGTCATTTCGTATTAAGACATTACTTATATTAAGAATATATATAATTATATTGTAAAATAATATTATATGCCGTTTTAGTAATTTTTAATTATATATACAGTAACCTTTTTTTATTTTGGTTTTAGGCCATTTCGAACATTATTTCAGTTATATCCTGGCGATAGTTCACTAATTCATGACCCCTGGGTAACCGAACCAGCACTATGCTAGGAACATTGCTTTACACAAGGGCAATCCACAATGACCACCTCAACTAGGGATCAAACCCGGAACGCCCTCTTCAAAATCGCCGACGCTAACCACGCAGCGGATTCCTCAGTAATTAAACATGAATTTTAAGGCGATATAACCTCTCAAAAAATCTTCTAAATACAAGAAAACTTCGATAATTTAAGAATGGAGACGTAAAGAATGGCCTTATATATCATCAACCCTAAGGGCGAAATCGCGAAAACGCGAAAACACGATGGTGGATCGAGGGCGAAAAAGCAAAAACGCGATATTAATGGTGCGATAACGCGATATTTTTCGCATCGTGTTTTCGCGATCTCTTATCGTGTTTTCGCTCTATGCGGCCAGGTTGATCGTGCTTTCTCATCAAAGTATCGTGTTTTCGCGATTTTGCGCTTAGGGCGACAGCGCGAAAGCACGATGGCTCTAACTGGATTCCGTAGTTTACACCCGGCTCTCGACGCTTCCCATAATTCATTTCTGGAGGTCATGTGATATAGCATACAAATGATGGTCAAACTAAACGGACCAAAGTAAACAAAAACGGAGAAGCTTATTTAGCGACTCCGAACGGAAACGCCGTCGTGTTGCTTATAAATAACAAGAGAAGGAATTAGAACTCGAATTTTAATCGGGGATGAGATAGATAGGTGGAAAAGTTTTTTTGATGACATATTCTTAGTTGATTTTTGATATTTTTTCGCTCGATTTGTTTACCACAAAAGGTGTGACGTCATTGGCGTCTGTGCACAATTCATGCAAATTAGTTAAACTTAATAGCGATGATGCCGAAATCATCAAGGAAAATGTCCGCTTGACCTCGCAATGAATTGAAACGGTAAACAATTAACTTTTTGGAAAACATTCTGGCAAAAGGAGAAATTGCACGTTTTGTGCAATTTCTTCTTTTGTCACTATGTTTTCAAAAAGAACCGGTACAAAGTCATTTTTGGTTTTATTAACATATTTTTTATGCTACTCGATATAAGTCACACAAACCGAAGGTTTATTACGAAATATGGAGAAGATGAGTGCTCTTATCGCCAATTTCTCCGTTTGTCACAATGTGTTTTCCAAAGTCCGCTGAAGATGTGTCGAAATGCGTTTGCAAGTGCGGAAGGTCTTTTTTAGTAAAAGACTGGTCCATTAACATATAACAAATTTGTCAAACGTTTTGCAAAGTTCGTCTTAGCAAAGTCTCAAAATTTCATTCATGCAGACGAAAACCCATGTCAGGGTTAATTGTAAGGTATTCTGTTACAACGATAGCTATTTATGGAGAACAAATAGAACGAGTCACGTGCTATTGTTGGTGTTTATGCCACTATGCATATAGGACTCAATGACATGTATCCGTTTAGTGAAGACTCTGATTATTGGATGTACAGGCCCATCTCATACTTCACTGTACGTATATACATTAAGACCAAATATGGCTGGACGCGGCTCATATACGAAATACAGATATTGTGAAATAGTAATGGTTTCATGGAGTGGGCTTTAACGCCGTTTCAACAATTTGTCAGTCATATCACGGCGGCCAATTCACCTACCCATGTGTTTCCTGGCTTCTCCCACACCAGTCCTACACCAGGGATCATGAATAATTAAAATTAATTGCGCGCTAAATGACATACATTCATTCATTCATTCATTCCAGTCCTACAGGCAACAGACTTTCCAAGCAACTGGCTACTTTTCCACATATAGCTGATTGATGGAATACGAATGACGCTTACCCCAGTGACTGTTGTCAAGCGTCGGAAAGAATGTTGGACGAGCTTGGGTTGGAACTCACAACTACAAATAGTAATGAACCGCGGACTAGGAAAACGTCATTCGGTTCACTGGCCTCAACAATTAGGTAAACAAAGTACCTTCGATAATGCTCGTATTACCCAGAATCTCTATAAATACAATTTTTATATCAGCCGTCCCACGAACAATTCCAATAGTACGGACTCGGCGTAATGTATCGACTCAGATCAGTCTGCGCAGTCCGCGCAGGCTTATCCGGGCCGACACATTCCGTCTCAGTGGGATAGAGGTATAGAGTAATGATTCCTGACACAGAAAATCCACAGAAGGTGAAAAGTGTCTGTCCAGGTTAGCATGCGCGGCATGCTTAGCCTGATCTGGTTCAATACTTTACGCAGATTCCACCATGTTGGCTTTCTAGTGAGACGGCTCATGTCTGTTGTCTGCATGGAACAAAGGAATATTCTATTGTAAGGTTAACGGGTAACCCTAGATTATTCGATGCATACCTCTTGGGTATTATCGGGGACTGTACAACTACGTCTTTCTTAACCCTTGTCCACATACAGAATATCTACAGCAGACGACTTTGAAAACACCTACTCAAGATACGGAAGATCTTTAGAAATGAAGTTATAATTACTGAAAAAAGTTGAAAACATTATGGCAAAAGGAGAAATTGCTCTATTCTTTTGTAACAATTATTTCAAATTCGTCAGCTGCAGATGCTTGAAAATGCGTCTATAGAGGTAAAAGGGTTAAACAAGGGTTAAACAACCGGTTTCTACCTTCAAATAAAGACGAGACGATGTTGTTGAGTACCCACAACCTAAGGTTTGAGTGTCAAATATGGACTTTGAACTGTGAAATATACAGCTCTTAAAAAAATGCCACGTTTATTGATACGCTCCATGACCTACTTTACTGATGTACAGAAAATAACATAAGCGAAAATAGCTTTCTTGGACTTAAAAGCGGACTTAAAAATGTACATGTTTTCGGTGTATATAAGGCAATGCGCCTTGTAAGAAATCATTTGCGCCGCAGATTTACTCGTACATTTGAACTTCACTACACATAAAACGTAATTAAAATGGACAGGTATGTGTTATTGTTTTGACTGTCATTTTTAATTAATTTACCAAATAATGAATAATTAGTTTGATGAGTTCATTTGATAAATTTAAATAATTATTTATTTCAAATTATGTATCAGCAGAATGGCAACATGATACGTTTATATATTGAAATATTTCTTGAAAAGAGATTTAAAAACGTATGCGTGTATCGCTGAACTTAAACCATTTTCCAGAAACATTGTAGCAGCAGTTTTCTACAGAACAGAAATTACTACTTCGTGGATTTTGGCAAGATATGAATTATCAATTAATTAAATAATGAAATGAATGAATGTATATGAAGTGTATTATGGCGCATCGACAGCTAAGGTCATTTAGCGCGCATTAAAATTAAGTAGTACATGTAGTATTATTAAAAATTGAATATGTTTGATAGAACTATATAATGGAAAATGAATAAAATAATGAAAACAAACTACAATCAAAAGTCGTCCGTCGAAAGTGAACATAAAAAGGCTACTCTTTCCAGTCAATTTGTATCTCGTTACAAAATACAAGATTAGTCCATTTCGATTAAGAGTTTGTATCATTATGTATAGATTTTTGTTTCGTTCTTTTTTTTAAGAAAATTGTGTGTGTTAATTGTAATGTATGTATATATTGTAAACATGACAAGAAACTGTACAGTTTACGTCAACATTTTTATTGTCTATTGTCTTTATAATATTGCATTACTGAAATGGTTTTGATAATAAATCTTTGAGAATAAATGAATTACGAATCTGACTATTGATAAATGCATATAGTATAATCAGTCCAGCGATCATTTTTGTTCACACCCGTGACGCGTCTGAAAACAGTCTGGCTATTGTGATATCCTTGGCATCGTCGTCGTCGTCTGCTTCTGCGTCTGCCTCTTCACAAAACTTAAGCCTTACCTCATTACTCAAAACCCGTTCAATATTTTCAAATGAAATTTGGTACACTTGTTCCTAGGAACAATGCGCATGTCTATACTAAGTCGCATGACACTGGCTTTAATAATTATTCCGAAATGCCCCTTTGTCGAAAGCAGACGAGCGTTGGCGTTCTCTCCGCGGCGCTCAGCTTGTTTATTTGACATCTGGGTTGTGTTTGGGTAACACGCTCTCATGTATATTTTCAATTCACCGTCTCCTACATGTAGTTGTGTTTGTTAAAGCGTTTGCATCTGGAACAGGAGACTTGGGTGAGATCCCTAGTCCGGTCATAATTAAACTTTTAAAAACGACAGTAATGGCTACCATCTTTGACGCTTAGGGTTGCGGGGATAGCATTATGTCTGATGCATTTGTGTCAGGATAAACAATACCCGTAGTAATTATTCACAGGAAATGACGTGACATGGCTGAAATAGTGTTGAAAGCGGCGTAAAGCACAAATCAAGTAATAAAAACAACAATGTTGACACTATACACATAAATATACTTGGGCAGGTTCTCGCCTTTCCGTCCATGAAATAATACAAGTAAAGCTCGGCCATCACCGCTTCTCTATCTCGTTTATTTATACGGGTTTACCTCCCTTGTTGATACCTAAAGGTTTTGTAGGCGACACTTTTATTGGCTTATGTAAAGGTCAATCTGGGACGACCTGTAATAGGCAGTCATCACATCAATACGAGCGCTAGATTTGTTATGAGATTGAATGTAGCTCTCACTAGAATATATTAGTTTATACACATATCTCGACTTATTTCAGTCAAAAAGGAGGAGGAAAATACCCGGGGACAGGAACGAAGGCCGACCTGGACAATCACGGCAACCAATGTAACCCAAACCATCCCGAACACAAGTAGGTTATAAATAGAATTTGACCTTGGAATCTTAAAATATCCAAGTCAATTATCATTTACCCTTTCCCACACGTAGACGCATGCCAAATAGTCCTTAAAACATTTGTTTGCGTAGAAATGAGTGTATACCTTCACCAGAATGCATTGAATATATGCCATTTACTTTAAATTTATTGTAAATTTGTATAGGATGCACCGGAACTAATTTATTAGATTATTTTTAGTATTTTGACCTTGATTGAAAATGAAAGGAGTGTATGTGAAAAACCAGTTTCGTCCCAGCCTGATGTCGTCCAAAATGACGGTAACTATTTCCGCGGGTGAATTCTTCCTTGCATTATTTAAGCCCTCAATTATAACACTTTAATTAAATTATCCAAGTGACACACATAAATCACTCAGAAGAGTAATCCATCAGCTTTAACAAATCCAATATAAAAAAGGTTATGTATCAAATGAAAACGAACGTGTCACTTAACAGTGGTTTTGTTCTTTGTACATTGTTCTTTGTACAAGTGGTAGTTATAAAGAATGGTACACCTTATCACTTCTATCCACTTTGTACGCGAGGGTAAATTATAACAAATCACAAATTCAATCACTTTTCTTACTTTACATACACATGCAATAATAATGGAAGCTGTACATATTCAACACTGATAGCTAGAGGCACACACATATTTGAAGGCAAAAACAGTTTTTACGGACTATTTGGTTGTTATGCTTGTAGTTGGTAGATCCATATTCATGGTCAAAGGGAGGCAACTGTGTTGTCTATCATTGGACAATAATACTAATTCAATTTTGTTGAAAGATGATTTCTTTATAATCTTATTTATTCATTGATTTAAGCTATATTGTCACATTACGAGTAATTTACAGAACATAACCTATTTTCTGATATTGAAAGTAAAAATTAACTACGATATAAGGGTGACCTTTGAATTATTTTCACAGCTAAAAACAATGGATGGTCAACCTGTAGGTTTTTGTGTCTTCTGGATAGTTTTAAGAATGAACTTATATTTCATATAGTTATCTGTTTATGAAAATGATATATGAATTTATAATGCATCATAAACACAGTCGCGCTATTGTTATCATTGTTATACTACTACTACTACTACTAATTATAATAATCATCATCATTATTATTATTATTATTATCCTTATTTTGATTATTATTATGATTATTATTATGATTATTATTATTATTATTATTATTATTATTGGTGTTGTTGTTATTGTAATAACTATTTTTATTACATGCCTGTTTATTTTCCGGTGGAAATACACACATATTGACATGCGCAAATACACCACATCTATATGCGGTGTAAATACAAGATTGTGACGTCATACAGCGACGTAACCGGTTTGATGACGATATTGGGCGGAGCATACGTATTGGAATGCATTATGGAGGCGTGGCGTAATCATTGAAGCGATATTCATCCGCCCTTCATAATCTTAATTTTACGGTTAATAAAATGTAAACTCAATAAATTTTCGCTGCTCATAGATTGTAGGTATGTAATAAAAGGAATATTATGTTGTGGGGTGGATAATTGAGTTCGTATTAACGACGCGTAGCATGGGGAAATCCATATCTTAGCTCGACCTACGGTCTCGTAAGATATCGATTTTCCCACGCTACTTGTCGTGGAATACGAACTCATTTATCCACCCCACAACATAATATTCCGTATTTATTACATGCCTGTTTATTTTCCGGTGGAAATACACACAGATTGACATGCGCAAATACACCACGACAGATTAAAATTCCGTATCTATATGCGGTGTAAATACAAGATTGTGACGTCATACAGTGACGTAACCGGTTTGATGACGATATTAGTACTATTTACTATTAATAAAATGTAAACTCAATAAATTTTCGCTGCTCATAGATTGTAGGTATGTAATAAAAGAAATATTATGTTGTGGGGTGGATAATAGAGTTCGTATTAACGACGCGTAGCGTGGGGAAATCCATATCTTAGCTCGACCTACGGTCTCGTAAGATATCGATTTTCCCACGCTACTTGTCGTGGAATACGAACTCATTTATCCACCCCACAACATAATATTCCGTATTTATGATATCCATTATCATTATCATCATCATCATTATTATCATTATTATTACTATCATTTTATTATTATTGCAGGGGTCATCAACCCGGCTATACAGGCGCAGCAACAAAGCCCGATTTGGATAACCATTCCAACCAAAAGAACCCAAACAAAAAGTGACTATCAAATCTTAGTTCACGTTTAATATAAACTATACGGTCACAATGGAGGACTAAGATTATAAGATTTCTCAAATAAAAAGATGAAAAGAATATCATGTTTTTTTATGTCTGTTTTGTCCTTTCATTCAGAAGAACTTGCTATTTTTTTTCTATCTATATGTCTTTTTTGTTTTTGATTTAACTTGGCTATCTGTAAACAACGCAATCAAAACGACTTTTGAAATAAAATGATGAACAATGGCTCCTCTTACCACACTGTTTTCAGTCATATTACATAGTTGGGTTGATTCACCCAGGACGCATGAGTATATGAACTGTAATGGTAATTGGACATAAATACTGTTGAAAAAGGCCTAAAACTCCAACAACGCAATCAAAACGACCTTTGAAAACATGATGAACAATGGCTCCTCTAACCACACTGTTGTCAGTCCTATTGTATAGTTGGGTTGATTCACCCAGGACGCATGAGTATATGAACTGTAATGGTAATTGGACATAAATGCTGTTGAAAAAGGCCTAAAACTCCAACAACGCAATCAAAACGACCTTTGAAAACATGATGAACAATGGCTCCTCTTACCACACTGTTGTCAGTCCTATTGTATAGTTGGGTTGATTCACCCAGGACGCATGAGTATATGAACTGTAATGGTAATTGGACATAAATGCTGTTGAAAAAGGCCTAAAACTCCAACAACGCAATCAAAACGACCTATGAAAACATGATGAACAATGGCTCCTCTTACCACACTGTTGTCAGTCCTATTGTATAGTTGGGTTGATTCACCCAGGACGCATGAGTATATGAACTGTAATGGTAATTGGACATAAATGCTGTTGAAAAAGGCCTAAAACTCCAACAACGCAATCAAAACGACCTTTGAAAACATGATGAACAATGGCTCCTCTTACCACACTGTTGTCAGTCCTATTGTATAGTTGGGTTGATTCACCCAGGACGCATGAGTATATGAACTGTAATGGTAATTGGACTTACATGCTGTTGAAAAAGGCCTAAAACTCCAACAACGCAATCAAAACGACCTTTGAAATAATGATGAACAATGGCTCCTCTTACCACACTGTTGTCAGTCCTATTGTATAGTTGTGTTGATTCACCCAGGACGCATGAGTATATGAACTGTAATGGTAATTGGACATAAATGCTGTTGAAAAATGCCTAAAACCCCAACAATGCAATCAAAAGGACCTTTGAAAACATGATGAGCAATGGCTGTTTTTACCAAAATGTTTTCGATAGTTTATTTCAAGTATAGAGAGTTTATGCATGTGGGATCGGGGTTATGGGAAAATCGTTTACTGTACCGCCGAAAGGGATTTGGCCTGAAGAGGTGCGAAGACCAGTGAACATATAATAACCCTTTTCCACGTGCAGATGTTTTATGACACTTTCCACACTTATTTAGTCATGCAACATCTCCCTTCCAAGATTAAAACCCCTACAATGCAAAAGAACGACCTTTGAAAACATGGCGGGCAATTACTTTTTTTGCCACCATGTGTTCAGTTATATTGCATAGCTGGGTTGATTCACCTAGGGATCACGTGTGTGTGAACTGACGGGGTGGTATTACTGGCATGATGTTGAAAACGACCTTAAACCCTAACAATACAAACGAAACGACCATAGAAAGCACTCGTCTTCGCACCTCTGTAGGCCAAATCCCTTACAGCGGTAGAGTGAACGATTTTCAGATAACCCCGTTCCCACATGCATAAACTCTCTATAAATGAACTATCGAAAATATTGTGGTAAAAATAGCTTTTTACATTGTTGGGGTTTTGAGGCCGTTTACAGCAATATTTTGTCCAATCACCCTCACAGTTCATCCAAGCCATATGCAATAGAACTGAATACATTTTGGCCAAAAGGAGCAATTGGTCATCATGTTTTCAAAGGTCGTTTTGTCTGCATTCTATGGGTTTTGATATCGGAAGCGAGTTGTTGTATGACTTAATAAGTGTGGAAAAGGGAATAACACATCTGCATGTGGGAAAGGGTTAGCATGATCTTCGCACCTCTGCAGGCCAAATCTCTTTTGGGCGGTGAAGTTAACGATTTTCAGATAATCCCGTTCCCACATGCATAAACTCTCTATAAATGAACTATCGAAAACATTGTGGTAAAAACAGCCATTGCTCATCATGTTTCCAAAGGTCGTTTTGATTGCATTGTTGGGGTTTTAGGCCGTTTTCAACAGTATTTATGCCCAGTCACCCCTAGAGTTCACATACTCATGCTTATGCGTGAATCAACCCAGCTACGCAATAGGACTGAAAACAGAATGGTAAGCGGAGCCATTGCTCATCATGTTTACAAGACCGTTTTGATTGGGTTTTTAGTGGTTTCAGGCCGTTTTCAACAGCATTTATGACAAATCACCCTCACAGTTCACATACACAAGCTACGCAATAGAACTGAACACATTGTGGAAAAAGAGCTTTTCCCGCTCTAGTTGAGTGTGAGATACGTAAAATACCAGTACCTGAATTCTAGTTGAGTAGGAGACACGTAAAGTACCATTACCTGACCTCCAGTTGAGTGGGAGACACGTAAAATACCAGTAAATCACCTCTAGTTGAGTGTGAGACACGTAAAATACCAGTACCTGACCTCTTGTTGAGTGGAAGACACGTAAAATACCAGAACCTGACCTCTATATGTGCGGGAGACACGTACAAGACCAATAAATTACCTCTAGTTGAGTGTGAGACACGTAAAATACCAGTACCTGATTTCTCGATTAGTGGGAGACACGTAAAAGACCAGTACCTGACCTCTTGTTGAGTGAGAGACACGTAAAATACCAGTAATTGACATCTTGTTGAGTGGAAGACACGTAAAATACCAGTACCTGACTTCTTGTTGAGTGTAAGACACGTAAAATACCAGTACCTGACCTCTTGTTGAGTGAGAGACACGTAAAATACCAGTAATTGACCTCTTGTTGAGTGAAAGACACGTAAAATACCAGTACCTGACCTCTTATTGAGTGGAAGACACGTACAATACCAGTAAATTACCTCTAGTTGAGTGTGAGACACGTAAAATACCAATACTTGATTTCTAGATAAGTGGGAGACACGTAACAGACCAGTACCCGACCCCTTGTTGAGTGGGAGACACGAAAAATACCAGTACCTGACTTCTTGTTGAGTGGAAGACACGTAAAATACCAGTCCCTGACCTCTTGTTGAGTGGAAGACACGTAAAATACCAGTAAATGCCCTCTAGTTGAGTGGAAGACACGTAAAATACCAGTACCTGACCTCCAGTTGAGTGGGAGACACGTAAAAGACCAGTACCTGACCTCTTGTTGAGTGGGAGACACGTAAAAGACCAGTACCTGACCTCTTGTTGAGTGGGAGACACGTAAAAGACCAGTAAATGACCTCTAGTTGAGTGGGAGACACGTACAATACAAGTACTTGAATTATAGTTGAGTGGGAGACACGTAAAATACCAGTACATGACCTCTAGTTGAGTGGAAGACACGTAAAATACCAGTACCCGAATTATAGTTTTGTGGGAGACACGTAAAAGACCCGTACCTGACCTCAAGTTGAGTGGGAGACACTTAAAAGACCCGTATTTGACCTCTAATTGAGTGGTAGATGCATGAAAACACCAGCATCGGAACCGGGATTAGAACCCCGGCCCTCTGTAACCACTAGACCACCGGGCCACTCTCATGTTTAATACACAAATTCAAAACAGTGTGAGAATTAGCACGATCCCCGCTCCTATATTAGACACTGGTGTAAGAAGACATTTTCTTATCAAACTAATACGATTCATGATGCTAGTCTATGCTAATCAATGGATTGATGCTGTGAGTTGTAGAATCCCAAACTGAAATTGATGTTTTTTTTGTTTAAATTTTGTTTTGCGCCGCTTTCAACAATATTTCAGTCATGTCACGGCGTTTACTGTGAATAATTACTACGGTATTGTTTATCCTGACACCAATGCATCAGTCGTAATGCTATCATCGCAACCCTAAGCTTCAAGGAGGGTAGCCATTACTGGCGTTTTAAAACTTTGGTATGACCGGACTGGGGATCTAACCATAGTCTCCTGTTCCAGATGCGAACGTTTTAACAAACACAACTACATGTAGGAGATGGTGAATTGAAAATATACAAGAGAGCGTGTTACCCAAACACAACCCAGATGTAAAATAAACAAGCTGAGCGCCGCGGAGAGAACGCCAACGCTCGTCTGCTTTCGACAAATGGGCATTTCGGAATAGTTATTAAAGCCAGTGTCATGCGACTTAGTATAGACATGCGTATTGTTCATGGGAACAAGTGTACCAAGTTTTGTTTGAAAATGTTGAAACGTTCTCAGTAATTTTGTAAACATACGCCGATAAATACACAAATAGTGTTTCGGTCATCTTATATTACACTAGTTGTATATAAAGAAATACGTAATGGGTATATTACATCGGATACAAGCATTGTCATGTGATAAAAAGTGATATACCACTCCAGATTACTCATATTTTGGATCACTTCTTCTTCCCTCATTATTTTTATTTAAGTTTGTATGATTTGTATTGTACGAAAGCCTATTAGGACCATCTGAGAAAAAAAAAATATTGTAAAGTCGTAATAACGCGAAAAAAGGCGAAGTAACGCGAAACAAGGTGAAGTAACGCGAACCAAGGCATAATAACGCAAAGTAAAGGCGTAATAATGCGAAGTAAGGCGTAGTAACGCGAATAAAGGCATTATAACGCGAAAAAAGGCGTAATAACGCGAAAATAAAGGCGTATTAACGCTAATAAAAAGCGTTATAACGCGAAATAAAGGCGTAATAACGCGCAAATAAAGGCGTAATAACGCGAAATAAAGGCGTAATAACGCTAAACAAAGGCGTATTAATGCTAATAAAAGGCGTTATAACGCGAAAGATAGGCGTAGTAACGCGAAACTAAAGTCGTAATAACGCGGAAAAAGGGCGTAATAACGCGGAAAAAAAAGGCGTAATAACGCGAAATAAAGTCGTAATAACGCCTTTTTAGCTATATATATAAATCGATTACTGCTTTGAAGACTCTTTTTCAATCCTGGATCTACGACCCAGATCAACCAATACGCCATGTTTTTCTGTGGCTGAGCTACGATCGATCTCGGTCGTAGATCGTAGCTTAGTCACTGACAAAACATACGAAAGTGGCTTATCTGGGTCGTAGATCGTAGCTCAACCAATGAAAAAACATTGCGAATTGGTTTATTTCGGTCGTAGATCGTAGCTCAGCCATTGTAAAAACATAGCGAATTGGTTATCTGGATCGTAGATCGTAGCTCAGCCACTGAAAACCCATAGCGAATTGGTTGTTCTGGGTCGTAGATCGAAGCTCAGCTAATGAAAAAACATTGCGCATTGGTTGATCTGGGTCGTATATATCGTAGCTCAGCCAATGAAAACACATGGCCTATTAGCTGATCTGGGTCGTAAATCGTAGCTCAACCACTCAAAACACATAGCGAATTGGTTGGTCTGGGTTGTAGGTCAGCCACTCTAATCACATAGCGGATTGGCTGGTAGATCTTAGCTCAGCCAATGAAAAAACATACTTAGTTGGTTGATCTGGGTCGTAGATCGTAGCTAAGTCAATGAAAAAACATAGCGAATTGGTTGAGACGGGTCATAGATCGTAGTTCAACCACTCAAAACACATAGCTAATGGTTGATCTTGGTCGTAGATCGTAGCTCAGCCACTGAAAAATTTGAAAATTGTTTGATCTGGGTCTTAGATAGTAGCTCAGCCACTGAAATAAAAATTCGAATTGGTTGATCTGGGTCGTAGATCGTAGGTGAGCCAATATAAAAACATAGCGAGTTGGTCGATCTGGGTCGTCGATCGTAGCTCAGCCACTGAGAAAAACGTGGCGTATTGGTTGATCTGGGTCGTATATCGTAGCTGAACCACTCAAAAGACATAGCGAGTTGGTTGATCTGGGTCGTAAATCGTAGCGACTTTATTTCGCGTTATTATGCCTTTTTTTCGCGTTATAACGCTTTTTTTCCGCGTTATTACGACTTTATTTTCGCGTTAATACGCCTTTTTTTCGCGTTATAACGCTTTTTATTAGCATTAATACGCCTTTGTTTAGCGTTATTACGCTTTTATTTCGCGTTATTACGCCTTTATTTTCGCGTTATAACGCTTTTTATTAGCGTTAATACGCCTTTACTTTCGCGTTATTACGCCTTTTTTTCGCGTTATAATGCCTTTATTCGCGTTACTACGCCTTACTTCGCATTATTACGCCTTTACTTTGCGTTATTATGCCTTGTTTTGCGTTACTTCGCATTGTTTCGCGTAACTTCGCCTTTTTTCGCATTATAACGCCTTTTTTCGCGTTATTACGACTTTACGATATATTTTTTTTCTCAGATGGTCCTAATAGGCTTTCGTAGTATTGTTTGTAGATATTTCAAAATTAAATTAATTGCAATTAAAAATGTATGTACGAAGAGGTGGGTACGTGTACCTCTAGGAAATGAGTAATACCATCGTCTTTCATTAGCCAACGTTCAGAACTTTTAATACGAATTATTGAATGCACTCGCGGATATTCAATTCACGTATTTTAGGACCCTAGCTGTGTGGGTTGTATACATTTTGTAAATTCAATCAAAATCTTTTCAAAAGAGTTTAAAATGAGGGTGCAGCAGCCATTATGTAACTGTGATGCATCGCCGATTAGCCATAAATAACCAGACACCCACAATTTATAATTCAGAACGTGTTTATATTTATATTTTAACAAGTCACATTCAAATATTGACAACGATGTGTGTTAAACGCTATCCCTCATACTGATGGTTCTTAACGCCTCTACTGCAAACGTCTGTTAAAACATATCGGGAGGGAAAGTTTTACTCTTCTATCGTTTGTAAACCCTTTCGCTGCTTAATGCAATTCAAAGGCCTTTGCAAACAATGCAGATTCAGAGGAGACAGCTCATAACGAGTTGTCTCTCCTGAAATCTGCATTGTTTGCGACTTAGACATTGAATTTTACCAAATGTCCTGATGTACGAAAAGTGGAGTGGTCCAATTTTCAACATGGAAGAGTCGACTTTGTGAAATTTGGCCGTGAAAGAGTTAACAAATGTTACTGTGTAAATTATGCAGATGACTCTAGCTCGAAGTGAATCTGTAACAGGAGAGCATATGGTGCCACCCTGTCGTTTGTGTCGGCATCTAGCAGACGCATTTTGAAATAAATACAGTAGATGACAGGGGCGGATCCAGGATTTGGGCTTGGTGTTGGGGGAGGGGGGCCCTGACGTACATTTTTTTTGTCATTTCGTCGATGTAGCGATGTATAACGTCAGTTTATTCTGATAGTGGATTTCAAAGTAGCATACAGCGAGGATATTTCTGGCATAATTATTAATTATCTGCTCAGAATCTAATTTAATGTCCCTATGAATAAACAAAACCATTGACAACTTTCGGGAAATCCGGTTCAAGTTCTCGAAAGCTTCTAAAGAGTTATATGGGGAACAAATGGTTAAATTGCTCCTACAAATTAGTTAATGAATGGATCATTTCATTTCAAACGAATATATAAGGAAAATATTTGCTCTTTAATATGATCATTTTAATATGATTCTATAATTTTGGTCTTTTTTAGGTTTTTGTTGGTCACCCAAAGTTACATTGAAATAAGGAGTTAAAAATTATTCTGCTTTAATAATAAGGTATTTAAAAACATCCGATCGCTTCAAACGGTTCAAGATTCCTCTTTCATTTGTTCCTATTCAAATCATTATTTTTTAAATATATTTTGGTCCTTTTGAACATTTATGTGAAATGCGATGCCTCAGAAAGGTGAAATGCCTGTGTATTGGAGTGTGCGGTATTGTGTCATCTCAGCAGAGTATCAATATGTGATGTTACATAGGGTACAACTAGCGCGCATAAGTCAAGAAAAATGTAACGGGAATGGGCTATAGGTACAAACACCACTTATACAGCCTTTAATAGCGAAGTTGGTAGAGTGGTTGGATTTTTCACAAATTTAAGCAACGTACATCGCGGTTTGTGCCTGGATGGGTGACCCGTGATGGCTTAACTCCATAAAGGAAACTGTGCATATTACAGCTATATAGGGGGCTGGGTCAAGCTTACTCTTCCTTATCTAGTCCTCTGAAAGATCTTGATCGTTCTTTTTCCAAAATATTATCACATAAAACAGGTGAACACATAAATGCAGTGCTTTTAATTATTGTGAATTCTCAATTTGTTTGAATGATTAGGTTACAGAGGTGTCAAAGGTGTTTGAACCGCCCATATGATAAACTCATTTGACAAAATTGAAAAAGATATAAATGAATTTTATTTCTTTAGGAGAAGTATCGTGGACGGTGTCCTAGGTGGATTGAATATGAAGATTTCCAAGCTAGATCAGGAAAACAACAAACTATAGTGTAGAATTGAGTCACTCGAACTGACTACCGACAAAGCGGAACAAAACAGTAGTCGCAACTGTCTTCGGTTATCTGGCCTACCGGAGTTAAAGGACAAGATCACAGATGATACGGTAATGGAAGTGGCAGCGGCTATCGGAGCCGATTTATCTATAGATGAGGTAGACTGCAACAAGCGTGTTGGTAAACCGAAAAAACTAACAAGGAGAGACTAAGAGACATCATTGTCAAATTCGTGAGCTACAGATCTCGTAAAAAAAACTCATGAGAAAGATATCAATGTTAAAGACCAATGGGTATAGTGCCTTACCTCCGCATTATGCAAGAAATAATTAACCAGGCGAAACTGGTTACCTTCATTTTGGACCAAATCGGACCCGGACAAAACTGGTGTTTGATATAAAATGAAAGCACAAAAGCAAATATTAGGTCAATTAAGAAATGATTATCAAAGGAAATTAATTTTTTTCTATATCACCAATCACGTAGGTTTATTCGGCTAAATCAGCCAAGTGTTATGACTATGTGCAATACATACTTCTTCGCAAAGGAAAAATAACCACAGCATCACATATTTAGGTTTTACTGTGTCAAACGTTCATAGAAATTATCAAACTATTTAGGCATTATTCTCAGACATTTTAGGTGACCAGTATCATCATTTTCAACCAGTTTGATTGTATCCAACTATTTTTGAAGACGACACAAAATTGACCTATCAGTTTTTGCCCTCTGAAGCTTTTTGCCCCCAAATGGAATACACTCATTTCTTCGCAAAAAAGTGTTTTGAGGGACTATTTGGTATGACAGCGGATGTATTTGGCGTAATTTGACCTTTATATTAAGGTAATGGGTGGTATAATTATGATTAAAGACAAAACACCCACAATACATCGAATTGAAAACCACTGCGGACTCACTGAGATAATGGTAATTGTAGTTATACAATGCTGTGTCATCAAAATGCGCCTGTGTGTATAGAAGGTTAAAGATACAAATTTACTAATTTGTCAGGATTAAATATCAATTTTATATTCTACTTAACGGGTACAACATGCAATACAATGGAAACTCAATCTTTGGATGATGGTGTTAGCCACATCCATATATAGACTTTGCATGTAATGTACGAGAGAGTCAAAATGAATATCAGCGTTGTATTCAATCATGGTAAATTACCTTTTTCTTTCGCACAAAATAATAATGAAATAAGTATCCATATAAATTACGTGTACATCGAATGCATTAACGTACATGTACTTGACGAAGTAGATGTAATTTCATACTTTATTTAACGTAGTCCATTCCTGTCATTGCCAAATAATGGACAAGCTGTCAGAAATCAATAAACAGTCCTAGACAATATCACCACTAAACGTGTTCTTATATAACTTTAACATGTGTTACCAAGTCAGCTTGTTTTATGGAATACAAGTCATGTCAAGGGAAAACGGTATCTAACCTTTCCCATATACAACAAATCTGCAGCTGACAAATTTAAAAATATATAGGCAAAATTATGGTAAATCTCTATAAGGGTAAGTTAAATTATTGAAAAGAGTTGAAAACGTTGTGTCAAAAGGAAAATGTTTTCCTTATTCCCGATGTTGTCGAAAGAGGAGAAACGTAAATCATTCAATAATCAATATTTGTAAATAGGCCTACCATAATTATGTCATTTGAATTTAAATGTCACTTTTTCGTTCGTTCGTTTGTGTAAAAGAGTCTTGGATTATGTAATGACAAGCATAAAATTCCATTGTACAATTCAATATATTTCTGATTTTGAAGAATTTTCTAAATGTTAAAGTAACACCATTTCTGATTGGCTAACCAATGCAGACATTTTTATACTCTGCGAATTCAGACAGAGCTTTATACAAGATGAGTGTTTAATATTCTAAAAGATTCGTCATCCTCCACCTATTTGTTATATAGATCTAAACTCATATTCTAATAAAAAGAAAAGAGTAAAGTCTCACTAGATGTACCCAATGTAATGTTAAGGATGCCATACCAGTCAGTTAACAACTACATAAATCACCAGACCAGACATTTAACAAATACCCAAATCACCAGACCAGACAGTTAACAACTACCAAAATCACCAGATCAGACAGTTAACAACTACCCAAATCACCAGATCAGACAGTTAACATTTACCAAAATCAGAATGCCAGACAGTTAACAACTACCAAAATCAGAATACCAGACAGTTAACAACTACCAAAATCAGAATACCAGACAGTTAACAACTACCAAAATCAGAATACCAGACAGTTAACAACTACCCAAATCACCAGATCAGACAGTTAACAACTACCAAAATCAGAATGCCAGACAGTTAACAACTACCCAAATCACCAGACCAGACAGTTAACAACTACCCACATGTTCAGACCAGACAGTAAACACCTTCCCAAATCAGAATATCAGACAGTTAACAACTACCCACATCACCAGAAAAGACAGTTAACACCTTCCAAAATCAGAATACCAGACAGTTAACAACTACCTAAATTACCAGACCAGACAGTTAACACCTATTCAAATCATCAGACCAGACAGTAAACACCTTCCCAAATTAGAAAACCAGACAATTAACAACAACCCAAATCACCAGACCAGACAGTAAACACCTTCCCAAATCAGAATATCAGACAGTTAACAACTACCCACATCACCAGAAAAGACAGTTAACACCTTCCAAAATCAGAATACCAGACAGTTAACAACTACCTAAATTACCAGACCAGACAGTTAACACCTATTCAAATCATCAGACCAGACAGTAAACACCTTCCCAAATCAGAAAACCAGTCAATTAACAACAACCCAAATCACCAGACCAGACAGTTAACAACAACCCAAATCACCAGACCAGACAGTTAACAACAACCCAAATCACCAGACCAGACAGTTAACAACTACCCAAATCACCAGATCAAGCAGTTAACAACTACCCACTTCACCAGACCAGACAGTAAACACCTTCCCAAATCAGAATACCAAATATTTAACAACTACCAAAATCAGAATACCAGACAGTTAATTACTACCCCAAAAACCAGACCAGACAGTTAACAACTACACACATCACCAGACCAGACAGTTAACATCTACCCAAATCACCAGACCAGACAGTAAACACCTTCCCAAATCAGAATACCAGACAATTAACAACTACCCAAATCACCAGATCAGACAATTAACAACTACCCAAATCACCAGATCAGACATTTAACAACTACACAAATCACCAGATCAGACAATTAACAACTACCCAAATCACCAGATCAGACAGTTAACAACTAAAGTCCCAGGCCAATAAAAACCCATATTTGACCGGTTGAACATTTTTGCTTCCGGATATAAACCATAAGAATATAGCGTTGGTTGGATAATACGATATTATATAAAAGAGAAAAGATCGATTCACTCCACTCCCTCTTATCTAGACGTTTAATTAGAAATAAAATATGAAGGGCGCTTAGCGTTAACCATTTCCCACATATAGACGCTTTTTGAATCCTCTGCAGCAGACTACTATTTAAATCATTGTGGCAAAATGAGAAATTGCTCTTAATGAGCAATTTCCCCGTTTGTCACAATGATTTCAACTTTATTCAACAATCATACTATCATTTATAGAGATTTTCTTTATTTAGCACATGATAATTTCAAAGTCGGTCGTCTGCTGCAGATTTATTGTATGTGGGAAAGGGTTAATACGATCTCTGAATACCTATTGGATGTAATTACCGAAGCTGTTTTTACTTAATGAAATATAATCATGCGTCAACAGATCATATGGCTCGATCTGCCCATCAGCGTTTATACCAACCACGTGCGTTACATGATATTTTACATGCTATTTAACCTTTTCCCTCATTTACACGCTTTCTGACTCCTCTGCAGCAGACGACTTTTGAAAACATTTTTACAAAAGTAGAAATTGCTCAAATCGAGCAATTTCTCCTTTTGCCACAATGTTTTCAACTTTTGTCAGTAAGTAAACCTTACTCTATAGAGATGTTTGTGTTTTTGATGAGAATGTTTTCAAAGTCGTTTGCTGCAGATTTGTTGTACGTGGGAAAGGGTTAATATCATTTTTGGTAAATTGTACCGCGATAAGTAAAACCCCAACATTAGGCACTTTGCGACCATGGCAGTTACAGACCAACCTGCTTCTAAATTTTACATCAAACGCGGATAGTTTAAGTCCGCTATCCATTTATATAAGTGCTTACTGCAGACGCACATGTAGTATATGGTATTGACCTAAGAAGCACCGTCGTTTTCGGGTTATATCGAGGGCTTGGCGTGAAACGGTTGTAACTTAAAACCTATTTTGAGATCCCTGGTTTAGGAGCAATTTTGACCCCTTTGTAAACAATGCAAATTTAGGTGCCATTGCTCAGAACGAGCAATGGCACCTAAATTTACATTGTTTACCAAGAAAAATGATTTAACTCTTATAAAAGACTTTATGGCAAGGTGATTAACCTTGGTAAAAAAATACCAAATTTAGTTACAACCGTTTCACGCCAAGCCCTCGATATGGCTTAGTTACGAGTTGTGTGAGGAATGCTCCATGAAAACTAACTCCAGATGGAGATCAACATTTTAAAATGATGAAAGTTCTGCAAATAATGGTTATAGTGAAAACAAAGTAAGTAATAAGTAGTTCAAAACTAATTCGGCAGTAAATGTTGGAAAACTGTCATTTGAAATTAATGAAAATGTTCAAAATTTGGCTTACTGGGTATGTCTACCCAGTAAAAATAAAGCATACACGATCAATATTTAGATGTTTATGGTACTGAAAAGTGAAATTATTACTCTCATTTTATTCCAGAATTATGATTCTAATAGTTCAAGACAACTTTTTAACAGTTTTACAACTTTGACTATAATATCTACTTGCTGGAGTTTTCCAGTAGCTCAGTCGGTAGCGACGCGGGCTGTCAATCCAGGCGTTGTGAGTTTGAATCCCGACTCGGCCAACGTTCTTTCCGAGGATTGACAAAAGTCAATGCGACATGCGTCATTCGTCTTCCACCAATGGGCTAAGTCTATGTGGAAAGGCAGCCAGTTGCTTGGGAAGATTGTTGTGTGGAGTACTGGTGTGAGAAAACCAGGAAATGCATGAGTAGGTGAACTGGCCGCCGTGATATAACGGAGAAATTGTTAAAAACGGCGTTAAACCCAAATCAATCAATCAATGGAGTTCAGCACCTTTAACGTCATTAACACACGTGTGTATAAACACCTGGCTGTCTCACCTACATATGTAATATTTGCACAAAGCCTTCATACAATAGGAGGCTTATTTTCGTACATGATACTCTGTAGACTGATACAGTAGGAGGCTTATTTTCGTACATGTTACTCTGTAGACTGATACAGTAGGTTTTTTTTTGCGTACATGTTACTCTGTAGACTGATACAGTAGGAGGTTATTTTCGTACAGACTGATATAGTAGGAGGTTTTTTTCGTACATGTTACTCTGTAGACTGATACAGTAGGAGTTTTTTTCCGTACATGTTACTCTGTAGACTGATACAGTAGGAGGTTTATTTTCGTACATGTTACTCTGTAGACTGATACAGTAGGAGGTTTATTTTCGTACATGTTACTCTGTAGACTGATACAGTAGAAAGCTTATTTTCGTACATGTTACTCTGTAGACTGATACAGTAGGAGGTTATTTTCGTACATATTACTCTGTAGACTGATATAGTAGGAGTTTTTTTTTCGTACATGTTACTCTGTAGACTGATACAGTAGGAGTTTTTTTTCCGTACATGTTACTCTGTAGACTGATACAGTAGGAGGTTTATTTTCGTACATGTTACTCTGTAGACTGATACAGTAGGAGGTTTATTTTCGTACATGTTACTCTGTAGACTGATACAGTAGAAAGCTTATTTTCGTACATGATACTCTGTAGACTGATACAGTAGGAGGCTTATTTTCGTACATGTTACTCTGTAGACTGATACAGTAGGAGGCTTATCTTCGTACATGTTACTCTGTAGACTGATACAGTAGAAGGCTTATTTTCGTACATGTTACTCTGTAGACTGATACAGTAGAAGGCTTATTTTCGTACATGATACTCTGTAGACTGATACAGTAGGAGGCTTATTTCCGTACATGTTACTCTGTAGACTGATACAGTAGTAGGTTATTTTCGTACATGTTACTCTGTAGACTGATACAGTAGAAGGCTTATTTTCGTACATGTTACTTTGTAGACTGATACAGTAGGAAGCTTATTTTAGTACATGTTTCTTTGTAGACTGATACAGTAGGAGGCTTATTTTCGTACATGTTACTTTGTAGACTGATACAGTAGGAGGCTTATTTTCGTACATGTTACTTTGTAGACTGATACAGTAGGAGGCCTATTTTCGTACATGTTACTCTGTAGACTGATACAGTAGGAGGCTTATTTTCGTACATGTTACTCTGTAGACTGATACAGTAGGAGGTTTGTTTTCGTACATGTTACTCTGTAGACTGATACAGTAGGAGTTTTTTTTTTCGTACGTGTTACTCTGTAGACTGATACAGTAGGAGGCTTATTTTCGTACATGTTACTTTGTAGACTGATACAGTAGGAGGCCTATTTTCGTACATGTTACTTTGTAGACTGATACAGTAGGAGGCCTATTTTCGTACATGTTACTCTGTAGACTGATACAGTAGGAGGCTTATTTTCGTACATGTTACTTTGTAGACTGATACAGTAGGAGGCCTATTTTCGTACATGTTACTCTGTAGACTGATACAGTAGGAGGCTTATTTTCGTACATGTTACTCTGTAGACTGATACAATAGGAGTCTTATTATCGTACATGTTACTCTGTAGACTGATACAATAGGAGGTTTATTTTCGTACATGTTACTCTGTAGACTGATACAGTAGGAGTTTTTTTTTCGTACGTGTTACTCTGTAGACTGATACAGTAGGAGGCTTATTTTCGTACATGTTACTCTGTAGACTGATACAGTAGGAGGTTTATTTTCGTACATGTTACTCTGTAGACTGATACAGTAGGAGGTTTATTTTCGTACATGTTCAGGTCTATACTATAATGAATTGTCCGTACATGTAGAGGGGGAACATGATCGACAATATTGTCAAAAGCAATACAATTTGAAAGTTGGATGATGAAATATTAAGAAATGGCAAAATGATTGCTGACTTTAAGTTATCTTGACACAATCTAAGTACAAAAAGGGGCATAACTTTGTCAAATGTGACCTTCACGCAATGATTTTGGTTGTATCACAAATATGTTGTCATAAACAAAATAATTAAAAGTTTGATAAAGAAATATTGAGAAATGGCAAAGAAATAGCTTAGGTAAAAAAAAAAAAAAAAAAGATCTAAGTATAAAAAGAGGTTTTTGTTTAGTCCGTTGTATTGCATATGAGCGGGAAAAGTAGGCTCGTGCGAAGCGGCATGTGTGTACTGTACACGCGGTTGATGGTCATTCGAGGAGGAAACTTCCAACTGTTCAGACCGTTATCCAATTCGAAGAGTAAAAGGCGTTTATGGTGTATTGGTTAGGACGACGGTTCTTCAATCACACGGTAGCAGGTCCGAACTTTATTGAGGAAAGAAGTCTGTTTTTCTTCAAAATCGGTATGTGAAATGGCGAGTCGAGCTTTTGATATTTTAATGATCAGTTTAACGCTTATGAGGGACCCATAATGGCTCTAACCACAGTTGAGCAGTGAATGCTTCTATCGGAAGGGCTAGGACCATATTGGTCTATAAACTGTATGTAAATGAGAAAAATGGGAGTAAATATGACTCAGCCACAGTTGCCCAAGGAGTAAGTTCGAATATGGAAAGTAGAGCCGAAAGGGCCACATAACTTTAATATTATGTAATTGAATGTTTTATTATGTTATTGATTATATATGATATAGATGGAGCCGGAAGGGCTTGGACCACGTTAGTCCAAGAATTGTGTATACATCGCTTCAACATTAACAAGTTGAATGTGTTGTTGTTTTATTCTTTTTAGATGTTTTAGATGGAGCCGGAAGGGCACGGACCACAGGTGGCCATTTATTGAGTACAATTTACTTTAATTCAGATGTTTAGACGGAGCCGGGAGGGCTCGGACCACAGTTGTCCGGCTACATGTATTGAGTACAATTTACTTTAATTAAGATATTTAGATGTAGCCGGAAGGGCTCGAACCACATATGTTAATTTATTTAGTACAATTAACTTCAATTGAGATGATACAGATGAATCTTGAAGGGCTCGGGAAGGGCTCGGACCACAGGTGTCCAAGAATATTATACAAATTATTTCAAAAATATTTAGTGTTTGGTTGTTTCATTGGTTTATGTGATTTATAGGAGTCCAATAATTGTTTATAAATTATATCAACATTACAAAGTTGAAATATTTGTTGTTTTGTTGTTTTTATGTGATTTATATGGAATCGGAAGGGTTCGGACCACAGGTGTCCATTTATTGAGTGCATATGAATATATTTGGACCACATGAGTCCAAGAATTGTTTAAACATTATATCAACGTTTCTAAGTTGAAAGATTTATTGTTTTATTGTTTTTCTTGTGATTTATATGGAGTCGGAACACAGGTGTCCATTTGTTGTGTACAATATACTTTAATTAAGATGTTTAGATGGAGCTGGAAGCGCTCGGACCACAGGTGTCCGTTTATAGAGTAAAATTCACTTTAATTAATATGTTGAGATGGAGTGGGATGGGCTCGAACCATAGATGTCCTTTTATTGAGTACAATTTACTTTAATCTAGATGTTTAGATGGAGATGAAGGGCTCGGACCACAGGTGTCCGTTTATAGAGTACAATTTACTTTAATTAAGATGTTGAGATGGAGTCGGAAGTGCTCGAACCACAGATGTCCTTTTATTGAGTACAATAAACTTCAATTAAGATGATATATATTGAGCGGGAAGTGCTCGGATCACAGGTGACCAAGATTTGTGTACAACTTATTTCAAAATGATATAGTTGCATGTTTGGTTGTTTTATTGTGTTTATGTGATTTATATGGAGCCGCAAGGGCTCGGACCACTGGCGTCCATTTATTGAGTACATGTGAATATATATATATACAGGAGTCCAAGAATTGTGTACATATTTTATCACTATTTTATACTATTTTATTGTTTTTGTGTGATTTATATGGAACCGGAAGAGCTCGGAACACACAAGTCCAAGAAATGTGTACATATTATTACACGTTTCCAAGTTGAAAGATTTGTTGTTTTATTGTTTTTATGTGATTTATATGGAATTGAAAGGGCTCGGACCACAGGTGTCCAAGAATTGTGTATAAATTATTTCAACGCTATCAAGTTCAATGTTTTGTTGCTTTTTTATACGCCCGTTTTGAAAAACCGGATCGTATTATAGTTTTACCAGCGGCTAACGGGCGTACGGGCCTTTCTCCCATCGTCATCACATTTGGTTAGAATGTGTATTGGCATTATATCTTGAACAAGTTTGATGAATAGCCATATCGCTTTAGTAAATCAAGAGTTATTGTCCTTTGATTATATGAATTACCTAAAATGTGTCTTGTCAGCTAAATAACTTAAGAATCCTTTATTCAATCATCACCAAATTTTATCAGACTGTGTATTGGCATAATATCTTGAACAAATTCGATAACTAGCCATATCGCTTAAGTAAATCGAGAGTTATCGCCCTTTAATTATAGAAGTTACCTAAGATTGGTCTTGTCAGCCCAATAACTTAAGAAGCCTTTGTCTAATCATCCCCAACTTTTGTCAATATGTGAATTGACATAATATCTCGGTCAAGTTTGATAACTAGCCATATCGCTATAGTTACTCTAGAGTTATTGCTCTTTAATTATAGAAATGACCTAAAATTGATCTTGTCTGCTCAATAACTTTAGAAGCCGTTGTCCAATCATCACCAAAATATGTATTGGCATAGTATCTCAGACAAGTTCTACAATCAACCATATTGCTCGAGTCACTCTAGAGTTATCGCCCTTTAATTACCTTAAATCGGTATTGTCAGATCAATAACTTTAAAAGCCTTTGTTCTGTTACCACCACATTTGGACAGAATGTATATTGGCAAAATATGTCGGACAAGTTCGATTACAAGCCACAATGCTCTTTTCTCTGGATAGTTATTGCCCTTTAGTTATAGAAATTACCTCTAATTGGTCTTGTCCCATCCATAACTTTTGAGGCTTTAATCCAATCATCACTAAATTTAGTCAGAATGTGTATGGGCATACTATCTCAGACAAGTGCTATAATCAGCCATATCGATTGAGTCATTGTATTTGATCATCATCAATTTAGACAATATGTTGATGGGAAGAATATCTTGGTCAGGTTCGATAACTAACCTATTTATCTTAGTCACTTCACACTTATATTATCCATCGAAATGGCCCAAACTATATCAACAGTGTCCGTTCTATGAGATTGCCTCACGTTTGACTCAGCTAAGAAACTACGTGGTGTTCCCGTAAAGAAGAAGAAACCTTTTACAGCAGAATTAATTACCTATATGGTTGACAGCACTTATGGTTTGAGTTAGAAGCTGTTAAATATTTTACGTTGTGCTTCTCACGTACGCAATATTCAATCCGTTTCATGATAAAGCCGAACATGAGGGGAAACCTCTGCAGCTGCCGATTTTGGAAACATTTAATAAACGAACTGATATTTAATAACCTTTTCCCACATGCAGACGCTTTCTGACGTTTTGACATTAGACGACTTCTGAACACGATAGGCAAGGTATCCTGTTGCCAGAGTGTTTTCATGTTTTCTCAAATTGTTCATTCATTTATAACATATCTTCCATATTTTTTAACTTGATGTCTTTTAATTAATATGCTGCTGATTTGTTGTATGAGGGAAATGCTTAACTGCAATTTTCCTGGTTAAAACTTTTTCACTTAATGTTTTCAAAATGGACGACTCGAACATTCGTTTATCATGTAGACGAGGCATATTCTTAGTGCTTGGTACTAACTTAGACAACTACAATAGACTGAGTTTAAGTTACAAGATGTGGAGTCATATAAGAAAGTAAGTAAGTAAATATTTTATTATAGTGACATGTGTATAACAAAACAAACATATAATAAAATATATTATTATATGCCTGTACATTTTCCGGTGGAAATACATGCAGATTGACATGCGCAAATACACCACGACAGATTAAAATTCCGTATCTACATGCGGTGTAAATACAAGATTGTGACGTCAGACAGTGCGCGGAATACTTTCAGCGAGGTATTCCCAATAAACAATGTATTGAATCTGTATATTTAATAGTTTTTTCGCTCTTCATAGATCGTAGGTATATAATAAAAGGAATATTACGTTGCGGGAGCGATAAATGGGTACGTATTGCACGACTCGTAGCGTGGGAAAATCCATATCTTACTCGACCTTCGGTCTCGTAAGATATCGATTTTTCCACGCTACTTGTCGTGCAATACAAACCCTTTTATCGCTCCCGCAACGTAATATTCCGTATATAATGAAAAAACACCCGGCCCAATGGGCCTATATGTCACTGTTAAGAAAAACATATATTTACACAGTGAGTACATTACACTGTTCCACCTAATAAACACATATACCTACATAAGTACACATATATCACCTACATGTAAGTCAAAACGACGCATAATGTTTCATGTTATGGACAGTTTAATACGAGCCAATGTTAAAAGGTACTTTAAATACAGGATATGGTGTGTAATCAGATTTACCTAACATACTTGTAGTTGTCTTGTATAACACAATTAGGTTTTATCTGCTAAAATAAATACGAATATTGTGTAAGGGTACCAGATCATTAAGACAGCTGTAAGAACGTGGGATTCCTGACTTTCTAGAATAAAATACGTATATTGTGTAAGGATACTAGGTTATTTAGACAGCTGTAATTACTTGTAATAACTTGTGATTGTTGATTTTCTAGAATAAATGCGTATACTGTGTAAGGCTTCCAGGCTTTTAAGACAGCTGTAATTACGTAAGATTCCTGTCTTTCTAGAATACAATACGTATAATGTGTGAGAGTACCAGGTTATTTAGACAGCTGTAATAACTTGTTATTCCTGACTTTCTAGAATAAAATACGTTTATTATGTAAGGGTACCAGATTATTAAGACAGCTGTAAGTACGTGAGATTCGTGACTTTCTAGAATAAAGTATGTATATTGTGTAAGGGTACCAGATTATTAAGACAGCTGTAAGTACGTCAGATTCGTGACTTTCTAGAATAAAATACGTATATTGTGTAAGGGTACCAGATTATTAAGACAGCTGTAGCTACGTGAGATTCGTCACTTTCTAGAATAAAATAAGGGTAACGGGTTATCTAGACAGCTGTAATAACGTGTGAGTCTTGACTTTCTAGAATAAAATACGTATATTATGTAAGAGCATCAGGTTATCTAGACAGCTGTAATTACTTGTGATTCCTGACTTTCTAGAATAAAATACGTATATTGTGTAAGGGTACCAGATTATTAAGACAGTTGTAATAATGTGTGAGTCTTGACTATCTAGAATAAAATATGTATATTGTATAAAGGTATCAGGTTATTAAGACAGCTGTAAGTACGTGAGACTATTTACTTTCTAGCCCCTTTTCATCACACAACATTCTTAAGCCCATTGTTCGAACCTTTGTTATTCAACGGGAAAAATGAATGGCCGAGACGGGTTCGAACATACAACCCCTGGATTGATCATCAGTGATTCTCGGAATTCTCGGAATTGTGTATGATCTTCGAAAGTATAAAGCCTATTATATCATATTCCTTAAATCCAAGTTGATGGGTCAAAACTTGGCACCAGTGGGAGGAGCTGTTTTACCTTATATGTCTATAGTAAAAACTTTCAAAACTTCTCCATCGAAAGTATAAAGCCGATTTCCAAATAATTTTGCAGAAATGCTCTTTATGAAGACCTTATTAGTATTCTGGGTGTTTTTCCTGGGAGAGTACACCATTCATTGATTCTAACGAAGCCGGTATAGAGCTCGGCCCTGCAAGGACACCATTCAATAAGTGTTGTATACAAGCGGCCTGTATCGAATTTAACATACCTTCCAGCTTACTTTAAAATGTATATTGAAGTACCCCGGTAATGGTTTCAATTTCGTCTACTAGCCATTTGAATAATTGCAGTCTCATGATCAGAAGATGGTGCATATGGTGTATACACTCGGGATCTTCTAGCTTCATTCAAGTCAACAGGCGTACAGAGCTTTAGATAAGGGTAATTTGTCATGTTCTAAAACTCTTATTTGACATTTAAACCCTATGTTGTGTGTACTCAAACGAATCGTCCCAGTGAGACAATTATTTTGAGTTCCCACAACGTAGGATTTGGTTGAGTAATAAGATAAATATTGTTGGGTAAAGACCTGTTCATTCTCTCTTATCTATTCCTTTGGGCGTGTCTTAGAGTATGCTGGAGCTGGGGTCGAAACATATTCAATTTCACTATTGATGAGGTTTTCCTTTTTAAGCTATGATTTCCTTTTAATAAAACTTCAAATCGACTCAACTTCAAAAAATCCATGACATAAGAAAATATCTCTAAGCTTGACCTCTCACAGTTCTAGATGATTACGCCTGACCGTTTCAACATTGCTGTATAAAGTTATTAGGTTAACTAATGGGTTGGGGTGACCTCAAAATGATATTGTTCGGTTAAACTCTCAAATCACGAACAAGTAGCAATCCAAATCACCGGATCCTTAGTCGCAAACTTAGTTCTCAGTAGGCCTTATTCTAAGTTTCCAGCAGACGTAGAGAAGAATGAGAACAACCCCTCAGGTCACCTGACTATTACACCAATAAACATGGCTTGAAGGAATATCAAAGAGGGCAGAGGCATGGGAAAACTTCTTGTGCTACAGCCAATTATTTAAAAATCCTGGTTACCGGTCACATTACCCATATGCTTTTCACAAAAAAACTTACTTAGTAACATTCGTGTAATTTCAGTAAGGAGATACGGACCCTTACGGGCCTCTTATAATCAGTTTCATGTACTTAACACACGTACTTACAATTGAAAACAGATCATTTGTCCATTCAACTATCAGTGTCATTAGATAACTTACCGTTATCAAGCTAATTGTTTTCCCAATCAAACTTGCAACTTTCCAATGTTTAGCACTTTGTGTGGAAGAAGAATGGCGCAAGCGTGTGTTTGTGATTTATGTCTCTCAAGGGGGGTATTGGAGAGACCATAAATCATGGTAAAGTGTTTGCATACAGACAACATCTATACTATCAGTATTATGTTTGATCAATTGAACATCATGAATAAGTTAATAACAAACGCAGGCCTTTTACACAAGTCATGCATAATTAATAGTTTGTCTCGACGTGAATAATTGTTTGAATTGCGATGTTTATCAACTCAAATTGGAATTTAAATATGTTAGACATTGTTAAATCACGAGAATACAATACTTTGTAATGGAGCTGCGCCCTACTGACACTCCGCCTTTACTTCATTTAAAGACATTGTGCCATATAGGGATACATAATGGGGCTACACTTACGGTTTATTGTTCCATAAAGTGCATTTCGGTATAAATACCATTTTTACGCAGATATATTAAGAATTGCCAGACGTTACTCAGATGTGTACATAATCTTCAGAGAAATAATTAAGTCATAAATGGCGTAAAGGTGTCCATTTTGGATCTTCAGCACGTGTATTTATAAGTTTTGTTTACCTTGAACAAAAACGTAAACTGTTGCACATTGAAGAATACAGAACTACATAATGAGAATCATTTGATTTGGCCATCTTAATATAAAATGCATATCGACAAATTATATTCGTACAAAAGCAGCCATCTCTGTAGATAACCACATGTAAATAGTAAAAGGTCTTTCGCAATTATTTTATATTATGATGATTAATTGATTGATTGGGGTTTAACGCCGATTTCAACAATGTTTCTGTCATATCACGGAGACCAGTTCACCTACTGATGTGTTTCCTAGCTTTCTCACACCATTACTTCACACAACATTCTTTTCAAGCAACTGGCTGCTTTTCCACATAGATTGTTAGCCCGTTGGGGAAAGACGAACGTCGCTTGTCACAGTGACTTTTATCAAACGTCGGAAAGAATGTTGGCCGAGTTGGGATTCCAACTCACAACCTGGATTGACAGCCCTCGTCGCTACCGACTGAGCTACCGTGGCTCGGCTATATTATAATAAATATGGGATAATGCACTTTCGGCAGATTCTGCATCTCTGTGTAGAATGAAATCCACGTACATTGCTGAGATACGTTGATTGTTTACGAGATATGTATTAATCTCTAATATTTGCCCGCCACTTTTAAGGCATGTCAGAACAATGTGGGTACATATCCATACTCAATCCTGATTCTTTTCTAAGGTTTAACATATTCAATTGTTTTTGTTTTTTCTAAAATGCACAATATAAACAAACGCTTCTTCTCTGTGCACTGACTATGTTACCACAACAAAGCACCTCGCCTTTCTTACTTTGCTTATGTATTGAAATATGGTAAGCTGCCTTTTTGTCGTACTAAACTCTGGTCACTTAGTTTAACTAATAGAGCTTTTCTCATTGTGCAACAATGTTTAATACTGAATTCAATACGTATACCTTCAATGTACCGAAACTGTTTCCATAGTTTTATTCGAAAAATCAATCTCACAATATACCTCAAAGGGGAGGATATTTCATAGACCAGAATCCCCTTTCCCCCACACTGTTTTGATCGAGCTAATGTTATAGCCATGTATGCATGAACTGTTCCGATACACAAATATAGCGATAAGTTCCATCATTATAATATATAGTTCACACACAATGGTCAAATTGTGCTTTTTTTCTGCTTCGTACTGTGTGATTTTTGCGATTATTGGATGAAGCGCCCATACGTTGAAAGAAATTAAACAAGTTAATAGAGTACAAAAGTCACTTACCAGACACAACATTATAAGTTATAATTATAATGGTGCATCCTTCTGTCACTTTAGAGTTATGCCCCTTGACATACATGGTATTTTAATGGTCCTGACTAAATGTGTGGAGTTATAGTGTTGTAGACATGAAATTGCAGAACAATGTCTTCACGTCTGACCTTGACCTTGGGACTAAGTGACTTGTGATTGTGCATGCCACACCATCTTGTTATGGAGCATAATTGTGTTAAGTATTAGCAAATTCCATTCAAGCATAAGGAAAATACAGCTACGACACGAAATTCTGGACGGCAATGTTTCAGCCCAAACTGTGACATTGAAATTGTAAGTAGGTGGCTGGGTGATGTGCATAAAACATCATCTTGTATGGAGAATAATTGTGTGCAGTAATATCAACGTCCATTCAGGCATGTGAAAGATACAACCTGGACACTAAATTGCAGACGGACAATGTTATAGCCCAAAATTGTGTCCTTGACCTAGGGAGAAGGCGGCTTGGTGATATGCATGGCACAACATCTTGTTATAGAGAATACTTCATGTGAAATCATATCAAAATACAGTCAGGCACTTTCAAGATAAAGCCCGGACAGGACATTTTGGACAGACAGACAGACGGACGGACAAACTGTGACCTTGACATTGGGAGTGGGTTGCTGGGTGATATTCATGACACATCATCCTTTTATGGAGTAATATCAAATCCCTTCAATCATGTGGAAGATACAGCCCGGACGAGACTTTTTGGACGGACTGACGGACGCGAGCAAACCTATAGTCCCCAAACGCTCTCCGACCGGTGGGGGACTAATACATAAATAGGAGTAACTGGTGTGTAGGGTAGTTCTAATAAATGGATTTTATTATTGATGACGTCATAATGGTAGGCTATTATATTGAAGTGTGTGAAGTTGGCAGAGCATTAGACGTTAGACATTAGACATTCAAAAAAAATATTCGAATGTCTAATTAGACGTTAGACATTCGATTAGACATTCGCTAATTTTGATTATCGAATGTCTAATTAGACATTAGACATTCGATTAGACATTCAGAAAAATCGCAAATGTTAAATATCGAATGTCTAATTCGACATTAGACATTCGATTAGACATTCGCAAATTACAAGATCTATAACCCAAATTCGTCGAAGGTCATTGTACATTCAAAAAACGAATGTCTAATTGGTCAGTTAGACATTAGACATTCGATTAGACATTCGCAAATTAAGGGATTTAAGTACCAAATTCGTCGGAGGTCATTGTACATGCAAAAAACGAATGTCTAATTGGTCAGTTAGACATTAGACATTCGATTAGACATTCGCAAATTAAGGGATTTAGGTACCAAATTCGTCGGAGGTCATTGTACATGCAAAAAACGAATGTCTAATTGGTCAGTTAGACATTAGACATTCGATTAGACATTCGCGAATTACGATATTTAGGTTCCAAATTCGTCGTAGGTCAACGTACAATCAAAAAACGAATGTCTAATTGGTCAGTTAGACATTAGACATTCGATTAGACATTCGCAAATTAAGAGATTTAGGTACCAAATTCGTCGGAGGTCATTGTACGTGCAAAAAACGAATGTCTAATTGGTCAGTTAGACATAAGACATTCGATTAGACATTCGCAACTTACTCTACTTAGGTTCCAAATTCGTCAGAGATCATTGTACATTCAAAAAACGAATGTCTAATTGGTCAGTTAGACATTAGACATTCGATTAGACATTCGCAAATTACTATACTTAGGTTCCAAATTCGTCAGAGATCATTGTACATTCAAAAAACGAATGTCTAATTGGTCAGTTAGACATTAGACATTCGATTAGACATTCGCAAATTACAAGATCTATAACCCAAATTTGTCGGAGGTCATTGTACATTCAAAAAACGAATGTCTAATTGGTCAGTTAGACATTAGACATTCGATTAGACATTCGCAAATTAAGGGATTTAGGTACCAAATTCGTCGGAGGTCATTGTACATGCAAAAAACGAATGTCTAATTGGTCAGTTAGACATTAGACATTCGATTAGACATTCGCGAATTACGATATTAGTTTCCAAATTCGTCGTAGGTCATTGTACATTCAAAAAACGAATGTCTAATTGGTCAGTTAGACATTAGACATTCGATTAGACATACGCAAATTACAAGATCTATAGCCCAAATTCGTCGGAGGTCATTGTACATTCAAAAAACGAATGTCTAATTGGTCAGTTAGACATTAGACATTCGATTAGACATTCGCAAATTAAGAGATTTAGGTACCAAATTCCTCGGAGGTCATTTTACATTCAAAAAACGAATGTCTAATTGGTCAGTTAGACATTAGACATTCGATTAGACATTCGCAAATTAACAGATTTAAGTACGAAATTCGTCGGAGGTCATTGTACATCCAAAACACGAATGTCTAATTGGTCAGTTAGACATTAGACATTCGATTAGACATTCGCAAATTACCAAACTTAGTTTTCAAATTACTCGGAGGTCATTGTACATTCAAAAAACGAATGTCTAATTGGTCAGTTAGACATTAGACATTCGATTAGACATTCGCAAATTACAAGATCTATAACCCAAATTCGTCGGAGGTCATTGCACATTAAAAAAACGAATGTCTAATTGGTCAGTTAGACATTAGACATTCGATTAGACATTCGCAAATTAAGGGATTTAGGTACCAAATTCGTCGGAGGTCATTATACATACAAAAAACGAATGTCTAATTGGTCAGTTAGACATTAGACATTCGATTAGACATTCGCAAATTAAGAGATTTAGGTACCAAATTCATCAGAGATCAATGTACATTAAAAAAACGAATGTCTAATTGGTCAGTTAGACATTAGACATTCGATTAGACATTCGCAAATTAAGAGATTTAGGTACCAAATTCATCAGAGATCAATGTAAATTAAAAAAAGGAATGTCTAATTGGTCAGTTAGACATTAGACATTCGATTAGACATTCGCAAATTAAGAGATTTATGTACCAAATTCATCAGAGATCAATGTACATTAAAAAAACGAATGTCTAATTGGTCAGTTAGACATTAGACATTCGATTAGACATTCGAAAATTAAGAGGTTTAGGTACGAAATTTGTCTGAGGTCATTGTACACGCAAAAAAAAAAAAAATCGAGATATCTCGAACTTTCCAATATCTCGGACTTTCGATATCTCGAACTTTTCGATATCTCGATTAATATTTTTTTCTCGATATCTCGAACTTTTCGATATCTCGAACTTTCGATATCTCGAAATTTTCGGTATCTCGAACTTTTCGATATCTCGATTTTTTTTTTCCCTCTATATCTCGAACTTTTCGATATCTTGATTTTTTTTTTTCTCGATATCTCGAACTTTCGATATCTCGATTTTTTTTTTATCGGAAAGTTCGAGATATCAAGAAAAAAAAATAATCAAGATATCGAAAAGTTCGAGATACCGAAAATTTCGAGATATCGAAAGTTCGAGATATCGAAAAGTTCGAGATATCGAGGAAAAAAAATAATAATCGAGATATCGAAAGTTCGAGATATTGGAAAGTTCGAGATATCTCGATTTTTTTTTTTGCGTGTACAATGACCTCAGACAAATTTCGTACCTAAACCTCTTAATTTTCGAATGTCTAATCGAATGTCTAATGTCTAACTGACCAATTAGACATTCGTTTTTTGAATGTAAAATGACCTCCGAGGAATTTGGTACCTAAATCTCTTAATTTGCGAATGTCTAATCGAATGTCTAATGTCTAACTGACCAATTAGACATTCGTTTTTTGCACGTACAATGACCTCCGACGAATTTGGTACCTAAATCTCTTAATTTGCGAATGTCTAATCGAATGTCTAATGTCTAACTGACCAATTAGACATTCGTTTTTTGATTGTACGTTGACCTACGACGAATTTGGAACCTAAATATCGTAATTCGCGAATGTCTAATCGAATGTCTAATGTCTAACTGACCAATTAGACATTCGTTTTTTGCATGTACAATGACCTCCGACGAATTTGGTACCTAAATCCCTTAATTTGCGAATGTCTAATCGAATGTCTAATGTCTAACTGACCAATTAGACATTCGTTTTTTGCATGTACAATGACCTCCGACGAATTTGGTACTTAAATCCCTTAATTTGCGAATGTCTAATCGAATGTCTAATGTCTAACTGACCAATTAGACATTCGTTTTTTGAATGTACAATGACCTTCGACGAATTTAGGTTATAGATCTTGTAATTTGCGAATGTCTAATCGAATGTCTAATGTCGAATTAGACATTCGATATTTAACATTTGCGATTTTTCTGAATGTCTAATCGAATGTCTAATGTCTAATTAGACATTCGATAATTAAAATTAGCGAATGTATAATCGAATGTCTAACGTCTAATTAGACATTCGAATATTTTTTTTGAATGTCTAATGTCTAACGTCTAATGCTCTGCCAACTTCACACACTTATTATATTGACTTATTTTGACGATTAGGTCCTAGCAAGTACTTTTCTGGTCTTTATCGCTCTTTCAACATAATCAACTGGGTCCAATTCCACCAACCTTACTTAGTGCTAAATAATTCTATAATACTTAAGAGCGTATTTCATCATTTTTGTTTCCCTAATAAAAAGGTCAAAATATTTAATTATTTCTATCATGTATTGTTTGTCATATAATATACCTAAATGCATTCACCATTCACGTTTTACAAAGTATTAGGGTAACACTAATGACGAAATATGCTTTAAACATTTTCCCTCATATAGACGCTTTCTGACGCCTCCTCAGCACTCAATAATATACCTAAATGTATTCACCATTCATGTTTTAAAAAGTACTAGGGTAACACAAATGACGAAATATGCTTTAAACCCTTTCCCTCATATAGACGCTTTCTGACGCCTCCTCAGCACTCAATAATATACCTAAATGTATTCACCATTCATGTTTTAAAAAGTACTAGGGTAACACAAATGACGAAATATGCTTTAAACCCTTTCCCTCATATAGACGCTTTCTGACGCCTCCTCAGCACTCAATAATATACCTAAATGTATTCACCATTCATGTTTTAAAAAGTACTAGGGTAACACAAATGACGAAATATGCTTTAAACACTTTCCCTCATATAGACGCTTTCTGACGCCTCCTCAGCACTCAATAATATACCTAAATGTATTCACCATTCATGTTTTAAAAAGTACTAGGGTAACACAAATGACGAAATATGCTTTAAACCCTTTCCCTCATATAGACGCTTTCTGACGCCTCCTCAGCACTCAATAATATACCTAAATGTATTCACCATTCATGTTTTAAAAAGTACTATAGGGCAACACAAATGACGATAGGTATTACTGAGCGCTAAGTAAGGTTGGTGGAGTTAGACCCAGGTCTTTATCGCTCTTTCAATACGAGTAATTAGAATTATTGTAGGCGGTTTTTTCTCATTAATAAATTAAACTTTCTAGAAATTGAATAGCATTCAACTTCTATATCGATAACCAGCGATGATGGTTTGGTGTTTTACTCCTCTTTCAACAATGTTTAAGTTATAGTACGTCGTTTCTTTTGTTAGTTATCGGTAGTATTGGTCCATTTGATGCTGACGCCAGTCATTCAGTCGTAATGCTAACCCCGCAAACCTGACCGCCAAGGATGGCATCATTTACTACTTCTTTTAAAGTATCGATAACCAGGGAAGATTATCATATCAAACACTGACTTTCAAAAGTCATATCTTGACCTAAACAGAAACAGGAGATTTACAACTGTTACCGCAAGGACACAGTGGACAAGTGTGAATCTCATGCGTATAAATACAATTGTGTAACCTTTATCTATCATTGGTCAATGCAAGATATTTTTTTCAGTAATTACATGGTTCTTAGCTTTCAACGACTTCAATGAAGTTCAACGTGAGATCGCTGAAAAAACTGGTTGACTTGTAACATAAAATGGGTTACAACTTACAGACTGACGGAGGTAACACAATAATCTCAACCTAACTTTTCAACAGTCACGAAAGCTGGTGTTTGGCCTTAAGTATGTAATATTTTCCAACATACACTAAATATACAGCAGACAAGTTCGAAAAAATATGATTCTAAACATAAAAATATAATCATTGATCGATCATGGTTGAAATAGTTTTGGTAAAATGAAAAATTGCTCCTCATGAGTAACTATTTATTTTGCCACTTTTATTTTCAACAATCATCTGCATACAACTATAGATGCGTCAACATGCGTCCTTGGGGCGAATTAAAGACAGCTTTTGTTCTCGGAACACGCCAGCAGTACATCAATCATGGTTTACATCAATACACCAAACGGCTAGTGGTTGATAGAACTTATTGTTCGAGTTAGAAGCTGTTGAATATTATACGTTGTGCTTCTCACGTACGCTAACGATATTCAACCCGTTCTATGATAAAGCCGAACATGAGAGGAAATCTCTGCAGCTGATTAATTTTTAAACATTTAATAAACGAACTAATATTTAATGACCTTTTCCCACATGCAGACGCTTTCTGACGTCTCTGCAGCAGACGACTTCTGAACACGATAGGCAATGTATCCTGTTGCCAGTGTTTTCATTTTTTCTCAAACATTGTTCATTCATTTATAACATATCTTCCGTATTTTTTAACTTGATGTATTTTAATTAATTTGCTGCTGATTTGTTGTATGAGGGAAATGCTTAACTGCAATTTTACTGGTTAAAACTTTTTCACTTAATGTTTTCAAAATGGGCGACTCGAAAATTCGTTTATCATGTAGACGAGGCATATTCGTGTTGCTTGATACTAACTTAGACAACTACAATATACTGAGTTTAAGTTACAAGATGTGGAGTCATATAAGTAAGTAAAACTTTTATTATAGTGTCATGTGTATAACAAAACAAACATATACAAAATAAAATAATGGAAAAACACCCCGCCCCATGGGCCTATATGTCACTGTTAAGAAAAAAAGATATTTACACAGTGAGTTCATTTCAGTTTTCCACCTAATAAACACATATACCTACATGAGTACACATATATCACCTACATGTAAGTCAAAACTCATCGCTTAACTTCGTTTTAGGACCGTGTAAACCCTTTCCAACAAACGATACATCTGCAGCAGACGATCTCGAAACATCAATACAAAATGAAGAACATTTGCATATTTATTAAATTGAGTTGAAAACGTTGTTGCAAAAGCGGACATTTTTCATCAAGAACAACGTTTTCGTAATTCGCCTCTGTAGATGCGCCAAAAGCCTTTACATGGTTGAACAGACCGTCTTTGACAGTGTTATAATAGTATTGATTAAAAACACAATAACCATGCGCACTCAACCAGAAAATAAATAGAAATATATTTTCACTCAGTGAATAATTCAATAATATTTATTTTTTTTGCCTTAATGGGTTTTCAATACATGTCGTCTGCTTCAGATTTGATGTATTGTGGAAAAGGTTTAATTTAGAGAGGAACGGCCTTCATGTTTCAATATGCGGCTCATTGTTTACAGAACACAATTTTATGTTATGAACAGTTTAATACCAGCTAATGTTAAAAGGTACTTCAAATACAGGGTCTGGTGTGTATTCAGATTTACCTAACACACTTGTAGTTGTCTTGTAAAACACAATTAGTTTTTTTCTGCTAAAATAAAATACGTATATTCCGTAAAGGTTCAAGGTTATTTAGACAGCTGTAAGTACATGTAAGTCTTGACTTTCTAGAATAAAATAAGTATATTCTATAAAGGTTCCAGGTTATTTAGACAGCTGTAAGTACATGTAAGTCTTGACTTTCTAGAATAAATTACGTATATATATTCTGTAAAGGTTCCAGGTTATTTAGACTGCTGTAAGTACATGTAAGTCTTGACTTTCTAGAAGAAAATACGTATATTCTGTAAAGGTTCCAGGTTATTTTGACTGCTGTAAGTACATGCGAGTCTTGACTTTCTAAAATAAAATACGTATATTCTGTAAAGGTTCCAGGTTATTTAGACTGCTGTAAGTACATGTAAGTCTTGACTTTCTGGAATAAAATACGTATATTCTGTAAAGGTTCCAGGTTATTTAGACTGCTGTAAGTACATGCGAGTACTGACTTTCTAGAATAAAATACGTATATTGTGTAAGGGTACCAGATTATTAAGACAGCTGTAAGTACGTGTGATTCTTGACTTTCTAGAATAAAAAGGGTACCAGATTATTAAGACAGCTGTAGCTACGTGAGATTCGTGACTTTCTAGAATAAAATACGTATATTGTATAAGACAGCTGTAAGTACGTGAGACTATTTACTTTCTAGCCCCTGTTCATCACACAACATTTTTAAGTCCATTGTTCGAACCTTTGTTATTCAACGGGAAAAATGAATGGCCGAGGCGGGTTCGAACATACAACCCCTGGATCATCAGTGATTATTGGAGTTGTGTATGATCAAGTCAGCATTCGACGTCCATTCGATGGCGATATAATACCCGGAGATCTAATTACTGAGGATTAATCTTGGGTTTTGAGGATGTTTGTGATACTCGCCGGAATAGTCTCAGTGACACGAGTCCATTTGATGTTTCTTTTAAATACCCTATTTATACTTTCTGTTTTCATTCTTGTTCGCTTACAAACTAACGAAAGCCAATTAGGACCATCTGTGAAAAAATATATATTGCAAAGTCGTAATAACGCGAAAAAAGGCGTATTAACGCGGAGTAAAGGCATTATAACGCGAAAATAAAGGCGTAATAACGCCTTTTATTACCGTTAATACGCCTTTGTTTATCGTTATTATGCCTTTATTTCGCGTTGTCACGCTTTTTATTAGCGTTAATACGCCTTTATTTTCGCCAGATTACGCCTTTATTTCGCGTTATAACGCTTTCTATTAGCGTTAATACGCCTTTATTTTCGGGTTATTACGCCTTTATTTTCACATTATAATGCCTTTATTCCGCGTTACTACGCCTTTCTTCGCATTATTACGCCTTTACTTTGCGTTATTATGCATTGTTTCGCGTTACTTCGCCTTGTTTCGCGTTTCATCGCCTTTTTTCGCATTATAACGCATTTTTTCGCGTTATTACGACTTTACAATATTTTTTTTCTCAGATGGTCCTGATAGGCTTTCGTAGTTTTTAAAAAACAATACAACAATTAAAAGTTGAAACTAAAATATTAAACTAGTTAATCATTTTAGTTGTTTGAAAAGTATAGATCTACACAATATGTGCTCAAAGCCCAGTCTCCCCCGCACCCTGTAGATGAATCACCAGCACACCGATGATTACAGTTAGGTGACAGGCCCTGATAATTAAACGTTGCCTCAGATCCACAAAAACATTGAACTCCAACCTGAAATAAACAATTAAATCGTTTATTTTACATGGCAGCTAAGCCATTATCCGGGTGAACACGACTTAACACCCTTTTACTACTAGATTTTTATAATGAACTTGTCCAGCTATGAAAGATTTTAATCTAATGCATGTGTTGGTGCAGTTATAACAGTATAACACAACATTATAAATGATGACCCATTCTTAGAACATCAAGAGGAGCATGTTGAGTTTGACATGTACTAATATATATCTAGTCGGACGGCGCGAATGCTTCAACTGTCCGTCGTCTATACCGGTGATACACGCATTACGAAATCTGTTCCAGCAGTCAAACGGGATTAGAGCTCATATTGTTTGATGTATCAGTATTGTTTCCTGTGTGCGCAGCAAAGACCCGGTATCTCAGTCGGTAGACGCGGGATGTCAATCCCGGGGTTGTGAGTTCAAACCCTAGCTCAGCCAACATTCTTTCCGACATTTGACAAGTCACTGCGACAAGCGTCATGCGTCTTCCACCAATGGGCTAACAGTCTCTATGGAAAAGAAGCCAGTTCCTTGGAAAGTATGCTGTTTGGTGTACTGGTGTGAGAAAGCCGCTGTAGGTGATCTGGCCGCCGTGATATGACAGAGCAATTGTTGAAAACGGCGTTAATCAGATCAATCAATCAATCCTGTGCGTGAAGAAACATGTGTAAGTAAAACAGGATTGTTGAACTTTAATTACTACGAAGAATAATATAGTGAGATACGAAAACGGGCCAAGATGATCACATTACATAACGTCTGATTATAATGCTATGCAAATCTTCAAATAACATTTGTGAACATTGTTGACTATTATCAGTCTGCAATTTCATACTACACACCTAGTGACTCATGTACTCAATTTACCAGTATTACACTGTGTACGTATGTGATGTACAATCAACTGTTGTTGCAACTCCTATCTATGTAGGTATTATATGTATATATACAAGAGAAGTTTATATACATTATGGGACAGAGGCCAGCACTATTGAATAAACAGGACATCGTAGAAAAGCATGGCCCAGAAAGGACCAATTTAAAAAAAAAAAAGAGGCTATATTCAATATCATATTAATTGTTTTAACTATTTTCTAAAATAAAAGATAATGTTGTTAGATTATATAATAAGGTAAAGCACGATGTTTTTTTTATTATTATAATTCAATCGTTTTGTGTAAAAAATTCTCTGACGATGATGACTTCAAATGACGCGCCTACAAGATCCAGTTGTGGCATGGAATGGATCAAGTAATTTTGTATATATAATATTTTATAAATATTAAATTTACAGATTCATTATCTGTCATGCAATCACTTAATAACGAACAGATACACCATCCATTGATAAATGATATGATTGTTTAATTGTCCATCATATGATTAAACAGCACAGTATTTGTCTGTTGGTTCCCCCAATGATATGGGTATCCGGGGAATTGAAAGGGTAGATCAGGCAGCAAAGTCTGCTTTAACTCAAGAAATTATGTCATTTAAAGTGCCCTTTACTCATTTTAAAACTTAAGTTAATACTTTTATACATGCTGTGTGGTTGAGCTCATGGAACGATCCACTTAGCCAAAGTAATAACTTGTGGCTTATAGGAACAAGTCTTGAATGGTGTCCATTCCATCAGGAACATATCGCCGTGAAGAAATCAATCTTTCGAGATAACGAATTGGATATACGTGGCTGACACATTCGTTTATATTAAGAGGAGAAGAGGCACCAGAGTGTATTCCCTGTTGTTATCTTCTCTCCATTAGACATCTATTTATTGATGGAGTCGACGTTGCTCCTACTCGTAATACATAAGAGCCGTCTCGTGAGAAAACCAACAGTGTGTACTCTGCGTAAAGTATCGATCCTAAGGATTTTCTGTTTTAGGAATCATTACTCTATACCGCTAGCCCCCTGAGACGGAATGTGTCGGGCCGGACCAGTCTGCGCGGACTGCGCAGGCTGATCTGGTCGATACATTACGCAGATTTTCTGCTTCAGGAATCATTACTCTATACCGCTAGCCCCCTGGGACGGAATGTGTCGGCCCGGATCAGTCTGCGCGGACTGCGCAGGCTGATCTGGTCGATACATTTCACAGATTTTCTGTTTTAGGAATTATTACTCTATAACCCTAGCCCCCTGAGACGGAATGTGTCGGCCCGGATCAGTCTGCGCGGACTGCGCAGGCTGATCTGGTCGATAAATGACGCAGATGCCATAATGTTCTATTTCTCCTTGGACGGCTCAGAATGAGTATGATTGAGTGAGACCCGAATGTATTTTTGATTTCCTTTAGGATCTTTATGTTTTTAGGAAAAAATGATATATTTTAATCATCAGTAATCAGTTTTTAAATTTACGTTCAATTTCGTCATGTATCCATTGAATTTGGATGCAGTATTTTGTTTAGTTTCTATAAAACTTATTGTATTTATTTGTTTTTAGGTCGTATATAACTAACTACTTCAGTTAATTTGAACTCTCAATCTCATTAAAATCATCTCCTATTAACGCTACGCACATTTGGTCAGATCGTGTACTTTAGTCAGATTGTTTGAACTCCATACATTTATAGTTTTCCTTTTACAATTGTTAATGTATATGTTAAAGTGTCCAATATGTCCTCAGACGTCGACGGGCCATTACTCAAATACATTCATGCATTCATTCATCTCGTGAGCAGAAAAGAGTTTTATAGTTTTCCGTGACTTCTTCACTTGCGAAAATATTTCTATCACCTTTCGCTCATTTAAATAAAAACTTATCCTCTATATATATTGTATGTGACAAACCTTCAATAAAATGCAAATACATTTGAGCCGTTCCACGTGAATACCAACAACTAAAACTGAAAACCAGGCTAATCCGGGCCGACACATTCCGTCTCAGGTGAATAGAAGTATAGAGTAATGATCCGTGAAACAGAAAATCCACAGGAGGTGAACAGTGGCTGTCCGGGTTAGCCTGTGGGACATGCTTAGGCTAATTCGGATCGATACTTTACGCATAGTCCACACTGTTGGTGTTTCCGTGGGACGGCTCATTTGTACGACAATACTTGCTATGCATTTCATAAACTATGATTCAAGTAGGACCATACATATAACTTTAAATACCTGCAAGCCAAATAATGTGAATCCGTTGGTTCGACAGAAATCAGCACACTTGGCTTTAGTCATAGTCATATCATCTGCTTCATCTAACAATTCGTTCATGACTCTGTCGTTCGAATCATTGAAACATAGTGCGTGAACAGTATTGCACACTGAAACAGGGAATTGAAAGTGACAAGTAGCTTATAATTGTGGAAACCCTTGTAAACAAAAAGTGTTTTAGGTTAAACTTCATGCTCATAAAACATAGTTTAAATGATGGCACGCTTATGAATGCAAGTGCCTCGTACCGAAATGGGGCGAGAGAGAGATAATTATTTTAATATATGAGAGAGAGCAAGAGAAGGGAACAATATATAGATATATATTGAGAAAGTGAGAGAAAAAGACAGAGAGGGTGAGAGCGAGAGAAACAGAGATTGT
>JASEVX010000004.1:142044930-142173265 GCA_031761405.1 Serripes groenlandicus
CATGGATATTACATTCAAATCACACTATCAACTACACTTGCTGCTAATCTAGGTTTAGCGTAATTATAGCATGTAAAATGACCATTTTCTAAACGACAGATCATAATGAACAGATCATTCGTTTTACAAGTATTAAACAAACTTTTTCCAATAGAATCAATCGTGATATAGTTTGATAATCTCCGTGTATATCATCGCTTTCAGCAAAATCCGCTAAATTATCCATCCGTGCATTGAAGTCGGCAGTAAGTAATATTTAGGGAGTCATTCTTGTAAGCTTTTGAGTGTTCTGGTGGAACGTAACACACATACACATAATGATGTTTTACTATTTTAAGTCTTAATCCATATCACTCCGTTATATTTGTACTATAAAACGTCCGAATGCCCTTTAACTTATGACCTTTTGTAGGCAATTACCTCTCCGCTTTATCGCTGTGTTCCGAAATGTTATGTTTTAGAAAGGGGGTCGTCGGTGCCAATTGCTATAGTAGGCAAATTCTTAAGAAATTCATCAAAATCTAGACTGGAATCAGTCAATATTGTTAAAGTATTATTACAATATCGGTAATGATTGCATCGTTTGGTGTTTTATGCCGCATTCAATATTTGTTCAATTATGTCACGACGTTTCCTGTGTAAGTGACCAGTAACAGATACATTTATTCTGACACCAGCCAGTCAGTCGTACGTAATGCTAACCCCGCAATCCTGAGTGCCAAGTAGGGCAGCCACATTTTTAAAGTCTTTTGTACGACCCCGCCGGTGATCGAACCCGCCACCTCCCGCTCCCAAGGTGGACAATCTATCACCACACCAACGAGGCGGTAAAATCGAAAATGAATTACTTAAAATATCTCTTTCTACAAGAACTCTCCATTACTGAACACCATTTCGGGTTTACAGAGATGTCTTGATATTCTTAGATTGTACAAAATGACAATGAAAGCACATTTGGCAACATTTACGTAATAGAAAAAAATTCAAAGAAATGTGCTGTTGAAATATAGGAATTACAGAAATGAAAATGAAAACTATATTTCTATACTGTCAACAGAATAATTTATGGAAGAACATGTACATGTCTGTGAATCGAGTCGAAGCAGCTTTTCGATTCCGACTCAAACATTTTTAGTGAAAAAATATAAACCAAAAAGAGAACCAAATTTTTGAAATAATTGTAACAATTAGCTGATATTTTAAAAGATATAATATATATACGATACATATTTTTTTAAGTCGAGATGTCTTTATCTACAAGACGCTTCCAGGGCTACCAACTTGCATGAGTAGTAAACATATATCTAAAACCCTGAAGAGTTAAAAAAGAAAAGTGGTTGTGTTCCGTCACTCGGCAGATCCGGGTTCGAATCCCGGTCAAGGCAGTATTTCTTTCTTAGAAATAAAATTGATCGATATTGTTTTCATTACTTGTGAAATTATTTCATCATATGAGCGGTTCAAACTCCTTTTGACATCCCTGTAACCTAATCATTCAAACACATTGAGAATTGACAAAAACTAAAAGCACTGAATTTATTTTTTCACCTATGTTACGTGATAATATTTTGGAGATCGTGTTCAATTGTATTGCGACAGCTGTGATAAGTTGTATGCCGTGCTAGACGGACCCCTAAAATTTGCATTTCGGAATGGTTTAAGTAGTTTACTGTAAAATAATCTTTAGGCACTGTCCATTTCATTACATTTAGGAAATATATATAATTTTGAGTGATATACCGGCTCTTATGTCACAATTTGGAGTTCAGGTGTATATTAATTAATCACGAAGGCCAAATGGACTGACTCATTCATTTATACACACATGAACGACACATCGTGATATAAGAGCAGGTATATCACTCAAAATAAGATATATTTCCATTCTAGCACTTTTTTATAACTTAAAGGGATACAACTTAGGGGGGAACTATGTTTTGACATGACGTTGCTTTCCTTGATACAATCACGTGTAGGCTATTTTCGTTTTCGACTAACAAAACATTTCGAAATAATTTATTTACAGTCTATGAACATTTTATTTTATTTTAATTATACCTTTTTCAAATTTTCATATACTCATCATGCGCAATTTGTTACTGTCTCATGCTAACACAACGTTTTTGACCGGAAAGCAGCATGCTGTTACATGGCACGCGCGTCTAAAATGTTGTCAAGCACAGCGTAGTAATGCATACGCACTAAGAAACGTTGTATGGAAAATACGCGGTAGGGAATTTCAACGGCCACAATAGTTCCGGAAGTTTAGAGTGATATACCGTGTGATATATCACGCTCAAATCCCTCTTTGCGTATAGAAGAGAAATTGTCACTAGTGTTAGGATATAAGTTAGACACAATAGCATAATGTTATTGTTCCTTTGTTAATAAATGAATCTGTTAACTTAAAACCGTGATATGATATAGTTCAAACAAAGCAAGACAATGATGCCACCAAATAATTTTTATTTATTTATTTATTTAAAATAACCAGAAAATGTAGATACATATGAATCTTTTTTCTTTTATGTTAGAAATGGACTCTCAATATAGTTATTATTGGTAAACAGCGGCCTTCTTTTTATTTTGATATGACATGCATCAAGGAGTGTGTTAACTATTCCACGCCCTCTTGGTAAAACTATATTTTGCGATAGACACCCATTCTGTAAATACAATAAGGTGCTTTCAACTCCAATATCGTTTAAAATAAGGACACAACAATGTGCGATTATGGAGTGAATTTAATAAAATCTTGTGATCGGTACATCTTTGTCCAAATATAATCCATGATTTGCAGTTAGCTCTATATCAATTTTAATTTTATGTTTTAACTTGCTCTCGTGCGAGACAAGCTTCTAACTGTTGTCCTTATTTTCCTTTATTTCATCAAACCTTTGCTATTCACAAGCACAACATGCCTCGATGTCACATGGTTTTATGTTTATCTGTCTTGCCTTATTTTCTAATGATGAAACTCTTTGCTTTAGTCCTCTTATCTCCTTATTTACACTACCAACTTTGTTCTCTTTACTCGATAGCTTCGATAATATCAATTATATAAGAGCCGTTCCACGAGAAACCAACATTATACACTGCGTAATGTATCGACTCAGATAAGCCTGCGCTGACCGATACATTCCGTCTCAGGGAAAGAGGTATAGCGTAATACTTCATGAAACAGAAATTCCACAGGTGGCGAAAAGTGTCTGTCTGGGTAAGCCTGCCCGGCATGCTAAGGTTGAAGAGGGATGATACTTTACGAAGTTTCCACAATGTTGGTTTTCTCGTGGAACAGCTCATATATTCTTGTTTATTCAATTGGAAACATGGGATGCCTGATTCAACAATATTTCTAGATTGGGGCGGAATTGTTGTACCCTTTTGTAATGGCGTGGATTTATAACGAGCACAGCTCGTTCTGAGGTATTACCTTAATTAGGGGAAATTACCTATATTCAGTATGGAAAAGATTTGGTTGCACAATTTTACTATGGCCCAGCTAATGAAATTCCAAGTTAAATTACATAGAACAAAGCAGGGAACCATGATCGACAATTATCCACATCCGGTGACGTCATATTCAGCTGGTACCCGAGATAACTTTGTTCTCTATACTCCATAGCTTCTATGATATCAATTATATTTGTTTTGTTTTTTATTCAATTGGAAACATGGGATTACTGATTCAACAATATTTCTAGATTGGGTTGGAATTGTTGGACCCTTTTTTAATGGCGTGGATTTATAACTGTTTTATCATTCATTGCTTACAAAATAAACATAATGCATGTAACTATATATTCACCGTTTAAAATTTACAATACCACTCATTACATCATATAACTTATAGCTATCATACCATGCATCACTGATATATAATGCTAAGTTTATTAATAGATAAAGAGTCAAAAGGTTAAGAATAGGCTAAAGTAAAATTTCAATGAGGCATGATATAATTAAGGAAAGTGTGTATTGATCTGTGATTGGACTTACATTATCTCTATTTACTAATGTTTTAATAATGTTAAATTTGAAACAAAGTGTTCCGTTTCATGTTAAACATATATAATTAGTCTTTCAATATGGCCATTTCCTGTTGTATTGCTATTCTTCTTTGAAGATAAACCATACACATGTTAAACTGTTGTGACTGATTTGCGTATTTCATTTTCAAAATATATCGTTTTACTATAAGGTAATTTATGAAAATATTATACACACTTCCCGTGGTTAAATTTTACAATCTAATGTCATCACAAAATGTTGTATTGATAAGAAATCTAGCTATGTTTATCTATAATGCTTTTAAATTAAGAAAAACATATCTTATTATTTTTAAATTACAATTGTGTTATTCTGTGTTGCAATATCAGTGTGTGTATACAACGTGACTTTTGACGTCTTATTTGCATCGTCAGGCAGCAATAATTGATCTTGATAAGAAGTAAAAACAGTGGTAACTTTTATATATTTCTTCACCCTTTTTAATGAAACACGGTGCAGTCTACGAAGCTTACAATGTCCTATATCCGGGTTTTCACAGGAGATTGATTGGTGGTCTAGTTTTTTCAAACACTTCGACGAACCTGTTCTCAAAATCCAGTTTTGATAATGCTCCGGCTGTCGGCGATCTTAATAATTTTTTAGAAAAGGTTCGTCGAAGTATTTGAGGAAACTAATCCACTAATCAAACTTCGCTAAAAACCGGAGATAGGGCTCTGTAAGTGGCGTAGACTGCACCATGTTTCATTTAAAATGATGAAGAAATAAAATAGTTACCATTGTTTTTATTTCTAAAGCGAAGTAAAATATTGCTGATCGCCGTAGCAGGTATGATGTAAAAGTCACGTGGTATACACACACTGAATATATAGCTGGTTTTCCTTGAGGGACTAGTTACTCAAGCTGTTATAAGACAGCTTTACATGTATTTTTGGGAAGGCGACGATATATCTCATACACAGTCTAGTCTTTCAGTTTTGCAGTTACCATGATCCTTGTCCATCTAAAAATCGTATTAATTGTTCTAACATTAGCCATGTCCTTAACCTTTTAGAAGTATATTATATAATGGATATAACAGAGTTTGTATCATATGCCTGTATCATTATTATGTAAATACTGTTCTCACTTCACATGCTATGTACTTATGCTGCATCATGTGTATGGGCCGGTGGCCTAAAATATCACACTAAATAAAAGTTGGAAAAAATAATCAAAGACAATCTTATCTTAATTGTAATATCACGTTAATCTTGTTATTATTTAGATAGGTGATTAACTCGTTCCACATCAGATTGAAGTAGGTGCAGTTCCAAAACAAATGTTTCAATCTTACTCGCATAAAAATCACACACAGGTTTGAAGGTTTTAATTTAAACCTGAACAAGAGTTCGTTTGTTGGTTAACAAACTTAAATTGAAAGTTCCTTGATGTTGTGTCTAACGTTGCCTTAAATTATGGGATGAAAATCTTTTTCCAATTAACATTCTCTCCCTATATGTTTACCAGTTTTTGTTCCGAAAGGTCAGATTTTTCTTTTGCATTCTATTTGTAATGTAATAGACAAACTCTTTTGTATTATATAATGAGTAATATATGTTTATACATGAATGGTTCCAAATAATTTATTATAATTGCAGTTGCTTCAAAAGCACGGTGAATCGCTCGTTTTGATTGGTTCAAAACCGATCACGTGACTAAAAGGAATTGCGTTTATTTTCCAATAACTGCAATTGATCACATGACCAGTTCACGGAACTACTTTCGGAAAATACCTTTAATTTCGACAGTTAACCGTAAACAATGCCACAAATAATTATGCCGAGGTTATATTCAGCTTAATTTTTTAAAAGTAATAATAAATAACACTCATGAGATATTATATCTATCACATAAAGTGACTTATGAGGCGTATTTCGATAAAAATGTACTTAACGTTTACAATATTTCTAGATGAAATTTACAGGTTTTGGCGCCAAAGCGACTAACGTATGACGTCAAAACGTTAACGTGACGTCATTTTCCTAGTATTAGGTAATTTTCCTAGTATTAGATCATGTTATCGGCGTAAAGAACATAAAAAAGAGATCCCAATTTTCAATTTATATGTCCCTTTTCAAACAATTCTTTCGATGAAAAATAGCTGTTTTTTTCTTAAACTGCAATTATAAGGGTTTAATGTATGTTTTGGTACAGTTATAAGAGTATAACACGAACTAGCCAAATTACACAGCTGACATAATGCCCTTCGGGCATTATTTGCTGAGTAATTAGGCAATTTCGTGTTATACTCTTATAACTGTACCAAAACATACATTAAACCCTTTACATAACGTTATTGTCAGGCAGGTGTTTTTTTTTATTGTGTTCCATGAAGTTAAAATGTATTTTATATATATATATATTGGCTATATCGTTTTCGTTTAATCAACAGGCGAAAAGTTGGTTTCCTCCATATTTATAAATAATTTCCATACACCTGTATAAAATGTTTTCAATTGATTTTGAATTCACAACTTGACTGATCAGTCGAAATCGTTGCATTTACTTCGGTGTTAAATATTTATCATTACTCTTTTTTGAGTGAGTATTGTTCATGCAATTCGCCTGATCAAGAACCTTCTACCGTCATATTTTGTTTATCATCAAGTGACGTTCGGCGCTTGGTGTTGTCATTATCCTTATCCGAAAAAAGCTAGTAAATCAAATTCCTCAATTTATATGTTCGGTATATATTCACAAATCTATTTGCCGAACCCCGATATCTCAGTCGGTAGCGACGAGACCTGTCAATCCAGGGGTTGTGAATTCGAAACCCAGCTCGGCCAACATTCATTCGTCTTCCACCAATGGGCTAACAGTCTATGCATAGAAGCAGCCAGTTGCTTGGAAAGGATGTTGTGTGGAGTACTCAGGGAAAAGGTCAGGAAGCACATGAGTAAGTGGGCTGGCCGCCGAGCTATGACTAAAACATTGTTGAAAACGGCGTAAAACCCCAATTATTCAAACAAAACAAATCTTACACTTCACAGTTTATACCTTTTTATTGTAATGATTTCATTGAAAGCATTTTTAAATGCTGAAATTTAATTGATCTCTTTTTAAACTGCATCCGCCATAGTCCGCGCATGCGCATATCATTTTTATTTTGGTCGTAAATATTACAAAATATAGCCGAGTTTACCTTATAGATAATTAAGGGATCTCAATACTTATATGTCGAGTCGCAATGCTTCAGTTAGTAACAACGAGGACTATCGATACAGAGGAGGTGAGATCGAACCCTGTCTCGGCCATTCAGAATTTCCGATGATCGACAAAAGTATAAGTGACATTAACCAATGTGCTAAAAGGTAGGCACTATACGAGGGACGTTCGGAAAGTGTTGAGGCAACGTCCATTTAACACTGTTCCTTTGACAAATCGTTATGAAACTTAAGCATGTATGAGAATATTATATTTCAAAAGCTTATATTGAGATTATAATATTGTGATGTCAGCCATATTTTTATATTCGTATCCATAGCAACATGCGTTGTAAAGACCCGGCGCAACCCTACATTTCTCGATTATACTGCACTATATTGAACACACAGTCATAATAAAAACGCGCGAAACGTTGTAAAACATACATTACATTATTCTTAATTCATAACATCATATGCTGAAAGTATTCCGGAAGTAATAATTTAAATACACGCACATAGAGAATCATACTTACTAAGCGCATAATGCAGACGCAAACAAAAGAGGAACAGCGGATTTTCATTAACAAATTTGGTCAACCTCGGGTAAAAGGCCACCGGAAACTAAGGAGCTGTTGGAGAGGGCTAATAACGGAGAATATGTGAGCAAGGCACTTGTGGACAGATTGAATGAAAGTTTCAGTGACGGTAGAACATGTACAAAGTACAAACACATATCCTTTTGTCCGTCTGTGGTTGATGAAAAGGTTCCGATTATGTAAAGAACGCGCTTAAGGTGGAATCATACCTTTGAAATAACGTCGTTTTGTAACGTACGTTTTTGCGACAATGACAGCCTTGTTAAAGAAATCCCCATGACTTTCTCGTTTGAAGTGGTATTTTGAAAGAATTAACACCAGAGCGAAGAGAATAGAATTACCTACGTAATGATGTAATTTGCATACAACTGCCAAGAAAATTAATGTATCATAAGGAGGGTAAAAATGAAACTTTCGCTAAAATATTTTAACAGTAATTCGGTTATTTCAAATTAATTAAAAATTCGCCCGAGAGATTTTTTTTAAAAACTTATATAATTTAGAAGAACCTTTTGTCTACCATTTACTAAAATTTTAAACAAACCGTACACTGCGGAATTTAAATTGAAACGTACCCAGGGTTATTAAAATGAACTCCCGATTTGTCATAAGAATAATCAGTTTTATTCCTTTACGAAAGTGGTAAACTGTATCTATTTTACTCCTTTAAATATAAAATATGTTAATATAAACTGACTTGTCTACTTCGCTGTTTATCTGTTAAATCATTTGTTCACATTCCATGTATTATTATTAGTCTCAAACCGCCGCTTGCAGTTCTTAAAGATAGATTTTATTTCACCTATTCGAATACATGTAATTCGTCATTTACATAAACAAATTTATACGGGAACAGCAAATAGTAATTCGATATAACATGAAGTTTCATGATTTTACATAACCCAACAGTTCTGATACGAAATTCTTCAAATAAAAACATCGTCAGAATTATCATGGAAGAAATTGTTAATATATTTTATTATTACTTTCCTATTTGTCACTCTAGGTATTTTGTAATGTATCTTCATATAACAGTACATACAGAATGCGTTTCTCTTATCAGGCAAAAAGCAAGTTTCAGTAATTCAAAGATTATAACTGGCGTGCAAAATTTTCTATCTATTCTATCCGTGATCATGCTTTTTTTATTTCAGGAAACACTTTATATGAATTATGATAAAACATCGAGAAGAACTATCTGACTTTCTTCCCTTTGGAAAACCTTATGTACAAGCTTTTATGAAAGTTTTGACTTGATTGTATTCACACAGCTCCGCAGTTCAATTCAACTTAGAGCTGTTTGAATACAGGTGTTTATTGACAATATTTTCCTGTATAGTTTGGGTAAATAACCCACTATTATTGTCTACATACATATCCCGTGGAGTGCTATCACATCATTGTCTGCACTATGAAGTGAGTCTTCGATGTCATTACACAGGTGTCTGTAAATTATAGACAGTCTATAGTCGGGTAATAACACATTTTGTTTTATAATTAGAAGTGTGTCGACAACACAAGTAATTAGGTATGAACATGTGACCAAAAGCGTGATCTTCTACGGTTTTATGGCATTGTGATTTACTTAAAATTAACCCGATAGTTCGTCTTGAAATTTGGGTTAAGGGTAAAAATCAATTCTCAAGACAAATAGAAGTACCGGTAGTTTTAATATAATGGGGACATATTTAGTAAAAAAGAGATAGAAGAAGGGGTTGCTGTGTTTCATTTTCAATTCCACAATGGGCGTCCCGGCGCACGTCAGCAGTATTACGGCATAGCGTTTTACTAAAAGTCCGCCCGATATATTTCCAACACATTTGAGTAAATTGGAGAAGAAATGGTGTGTTGAATTATAATGATTTCTTTGAAAAGAAATATCTAGGGCATTTTTTTTGTTAGTAAATTAGACGTAAGGTAATAACTGTATTATTAGTAAGCGAGTTCATTAAATAAACCAAATTCTGCTTTAAAATTATTTAAGGAAAAATTGTGAACTATATGTCATGACGGAGTTTATATTATTCTCTTCAAATCGATGTTAATATAAGATGAGATAGTAATGGTCAATCCTTTAATCACATATAACTGCGCAGCTGTGTAAACACGAATTGCAATTTAATCAAAAACTTGCCGCAAACGACAACAACATTATTACGGATAGAATACCAAGAAAGCTTTGCATGACAGGTATAGATTTCGAAATTCTCAAAATTGAATATTGAGAACAACATTTGTATACTGTTATCTCAAATACGATACAAAAAACAAAGGGTGACAAATAATATTTGTCATAATTATATTTTTCATATATAGAACAACAGTCGAACAGGAAAGTTAACGAGTCAGTTTATACATATGACAATTCCAAATATTATTTTGTTGTTTGTTGCTAAATTATTTACGACCATAATTACTTTAATTCTTCAAATAGAAACACATATATACTACCTACCATTATTCTTTAGGGGATAGCTTAAATTTAGAATGAAATTGATAATTATAAGAAAAAAATAAGTATTCATTTTAATTACCCTGGATGCGTCTCAAGGTTTAATTCCGCAGTGAACGTTACGACGCACACAAGAGGTTTAACGACATTGTAATTCATTAAAAATCGATACGATAGATTTGCTTGAAAGTTTGGCAAATGGTAGATGAATAGGTGTTCTATGTTATATTTTATTTAAAAAAAAATCTCTCGGGCGAATTTTAAATAAATTAGAAATAATCAAATTATTGTTAAAATATTCTAGCGAAAATAAATTCTATTTTAAGTCGCCTTATGTTACGTTAATTGTCATGACAGATGTATGTAATTGATATTATCATACAGGTTATTGTATTTTCTTCAGTTTAAAGTACATTGTATCCGAATCCAAATTGAAATGAGGAAGTAATGGTGATTTCTTTAACAACACTGTCATTGTCGCAAAAACATACTTTTTGACGTCAAAAACGACATTGTTTCAAAGGTATGATTCCACCTTAATACAGATCGGCGAAAGACTGTGAAGGATATTGCAAATTGTTGCATTATTGGTTGAGCGACTGCTTACATGATTTTGACAGAAGATTGTATTTGAAAAGTGGATGAAAAGACATGCGAAATGGGTACAGTGCATCGGGCGACTCTTTGAAAAGGAGTTAAATTAGGAACTGCGTTAAAACATCATTATTGTTTAGACGTTACGTGAAAACGACGTTAATGCGCCAGGGACCTTGTAGATATAATTTTCTATGTAGTGTTGTTAATGTATATATTGCGTTATTTGAATGAAAATTGTACCATTCAGTAGATTATAACTTAAAGATACACTGTGCGAACTTTTATTCACTGTTTCCGACTTATCATTAAAAAACAATGATAGTTTCAAAACTTTCCGAACGTCCCTCGTATATGGGAAAGTAGCCATTTCTCCGGGGGAATGTCTTCGGAATACTGGTGCGAGAAAGCCATGACACTCACGTAACGTATACTTGCCGCCGGGATATTACTGAAATACCGCGTTGAACAATTATGGACAGAAACCCGCAGCGCCCGCTAAGTTTCAATACGGTTCATTGTGCAATGCGCATACTGTTTATAGACGTTGGGCAACACATTATAAAATCAGAACAACTCACTTAAACATGATTCATGCATTATAAACCCGAAACATTTGTATTTCACCCGCGTAATTTGATAATGTGAGAATAAATATGGAAACTATCATATCAAGTTATAATGACTGCGAAGTATTATTTATATCTTACCTTCGGTTATGCACTGTGTTCCGCCGCCATTAAGTCGACATACGTTGGTTGTATCGCAGTCAACATCACAAGATGAGGACAAAGATTTCTGTGGAACAAAAATACAACAAATAAAATAATTTAATATAAAATCACTATAAGCTTTCCTTTAATAATTCATAAAAATTATACAGCCTAGCTCAACAAGATTCACATTTGTTTTTATAACATAACTTGCAATACAGGAGTGACATGAATCAGTGACATAAATATCATATGTAACTAGTTACATAAATAGCCGACTCACAGCACGTACGTGACGTCACTCTTAAAATGACAGCATATTGTTTACAATTGTTCTGAATTTCGGCATTTATTAAAAATATTGTTTAAAGAGAATACATCTCGATAAATGAAATGTTATAAGTGCCTTGTTGCTAATTTTGTATGAAATCAAAAAGTTATTGATAGGGACTATTTTTTACAGTGGAAGTATGCATTAGAACTTCGGGGTGAACTTCAGTCACTTTTCATATGAGGGCGAAGAAAGATAGATTTAAAGATTGAAAACAATCTTTTTATGGTGTTATGTGATACATAGAATCTTACATTCGTGCTTATTTGATATTGTTTTTATGAAACTCATCGACTGAAACGAATATGACGCTCGGCAGAGCCTCGCGTCATATTATTTCAGTCGACTCGTTTCATAAAAACAATATCAAATAAGCACTGTAAGATCCTCTATTTATCTTCACACCATTCCGACACGGAGAGAGGTCAGAGGACCGATTTTCCCCTAACCCTGTGTATGTATATTACCTATTTCCAAACATTAAGTATACTAACCCTGTGTAAGTATTTACATGTGAAGAATTACCTGTTCCCAATCTTTCTTTTCACGGAACACCATTCCTGGCTTAGCCTCTATACGTTCACTTGAAGAATCCGCAGCAAGTAACTCACAATATCCAACATGTCGGCGATACTTGAAGGCTTTACATTTCTTCCTGGATTTGCACTCAAATTTACATTTATTAAATGATATATTCGAATAAGATCGAACAAGAGCTGTGGTTGTCAATTTTCCCGCTGAGAAACTATGTACAATCGCACTGTCTAAGTATATTGTAAGATAAATAAAAATAAAGAGGATATTAAAATGAATCTTGATCATGCTTATTATACCAGACAACTCTTCAAAAGTAATTAATATCTACTTTTTATATGCGTATTTCCAAACAAACGAACAGAAGTCCCTTAAACAGTATATATTTCTTAAATGTGTTACGCAGCAAACGTTTAGAAATAAACTTCAACTTTACGTGTTGAATGCCGTTTAAAGTATATTATCACGAATCGGCAGTCGGGAAACCAACTTTATGATCGCTAGCTATAATGATGATTGATTGTCTCCATATTCAGCCTTACTTAATGGACTGGAAACAAGCGATTGAAATCACATTAAATAAAACATGTTGACTATCGCAACGGTCGCGCCATCTGTGGAGATCGGTTATAGCTCACATATTTACTATGGTGGTTAATCTGTTTCAATTTTATATCTTTTATATAAATTTTCTATTTTAATATACATTGTTTATATACACAAACTGTCTATCAATGAACAATGAAAATGAAATAAATCTATAAAATACACAAACTGTCTATCAATGAACAGTGCAAATAAAATAAATCTATAAAATACACTTTATTGATATATTCGATCTCGTGAATAATTATTACTTAACAAATCTAACTATTTACTTTATACGAACAATGTTCATTCAACAGTTTTCAGATAGATGTATTATTTGCCAATACACATTTGATGCAAATCAAAACTATCTGTTATACATTCAAAGTTTTGATTGGGGAATTACGATTGTTTAAGCTTTGATGGGGAGAGGAATAGGACTGGTACTTGTGGGACAATCGCTCGCTCATCTGAGTATGTTCAAGACAAGAACAATATTTACGTTAAACCATTCTGATCAACACAATTTCATCCTTTTCGCACATAGAACACATATCAAAAAAGACATATCAGTGAAACCAGCCTTACCTCATCGGGGTTATGCTTTATTGCCCCAGTCATAGTGTCACGTTTTGGCTTCGCCGTTGTGCCCCGTTTCTGACACCCACGATTTAGCAAATTTTAGCCGGGTTCCACGATGTGCCACGCTGTTTCCACTTCATAGCCACATACTAGCCACGTACCAGCCACGTGCTAGCCACGCTATCGCCTCGTTGTATTCCCAATGTGACACAATTTAAAGGTAACAACAAATATCAAAGTCGGGTTATGTCTCGATGCCGCTACGCTGTTCCAAGCTGTGCTTCGTTATGCCTCGCTGCCGCGACGTTCAGTTAAAACGCGTCAAGCATTGATGAATCATAAATAGCGTACCACAACGTACCAAACCGAAACACAACATAGCAGAAACGTAGCACAACGTCGTACAACGTAACACACCGTAGCTAAACGCAGCTTATAACGTAGTACAACGTGTTACAGCGTATCATAACGTGACACAGCGTGGCATAACGCGGCACTAAGCGGGTGGTAGCAACGAAGCCACAACGTAGCACAGCGCAGCACAACGTGTCAGCAAACTCAACAGAACGTATCAACCAGCGGGCCGCGCTATGTTCACGCTCTATTACGTTTTTTTTGGTACGTTTCTGCTTCGTTATACTACGCTGTATCACGTTCTCGCCACATTGTAGTATGTTGTGGGGAAACGTGAGCGAATTTTGAACATGACCAAAATTAAAACATTTCCACTTCACGTTTTGTCACGTTTTGTCACGTTTGATCACGTTTTAGCCATGTTGTTTTACGTTTGCTCACGTTGTAGCTAACGTAGCTAAACTTGGCGGCCAGAACGTGACATTATGACTGGGGCAGACTGATCTTTGAAATTTTAGCACATCTGGTAGATGGTAACCAGAGAATCATTAATGACTAGTTCTTTTGAAATTGGACCAGTAATTTCAGACGATGATAAGAGCCCTTCCGATGTAGCACTATACGCGATTAACGAGACACTAACTTCTTCTATGGAAACTCGTACACATATATTATATTCAGTATTGGTCAAAATGATAATATTATTAGTATTTGTTATGTACTTTGTATACGTAAACTAATCGTTCTGTTTTGTTCCTATCGACCATAGGCATATAGAAACTCCAAATGTCCGGGAACAATATTTAGCTAAGCCAAAGCGGCCGGTATTTTTTTTTAACAAAAAAGCCGATAATATTTTAAACAAATTTGACAACGCATCAGAAGATTGCTTATTTCAACATCCGGATTGATTGTTCGTACATTCGGCACGATCGTAAACTATATATACATTATTTTGATTAGTTCTCTATTAGACTTTCACTAAGCACATATATAACTTTAGCAATTTTAGAAAGTAGATGACAAATACTAAAAGGTTAAATTATTTCAAGGTACATTTGCATTCACTGATGTTTTTGATTTTTTAAAACCATTTTCTCCTTTCTCTCTTAGTATCATGAAAATAAATGCTTTTCATTTTTAAATATGATCTATTACCATATATGGTAGCGTCCGTTACTTTCGTCTATATTCTACATTTTTCGCATTTTCACTCTTTGTTTATATTGTCCGTAGAACGCGTCCACATTTTAGACCCTGCTACATATGATTTGTTACTGAAAATAGCTCAACCACTCGTTTTCCCTCATCTTTTCAGACTATTAAGCTCAACCAGTTCGTGTCAAAGTTATATAAGGCGTGTCAATTTGTTATATCATTATAAAATATCAACTATCGTTTCAATTGTTTAATTCTCGTTTGGTTTATATTTTATCACAGACACTTGACTATCTGTCAAAACAAAGTTTGAGTCGGAATCGAAAAGCTGCTTGGACTCGACTAACAGACGTGTACATGTATTTGTTGACTGCGTAGAAATACATTTTCATTTTCAATTTTGTAATTCCTGTGTTTCAATAGCACATTTCTTTGGTGTTCTTTCTAGTGCGTAATTGATGCCATCTTTTTGAACCCGAAATTGTGTTCAGTAATGAAGAGCTACTGTATAAAGAGATATTTGAAGTAATTCATTGTCGATAGTGTAATAAGACTTTAACAATAGGGACAGATTTCAAGTTTAGACTTCGATGAGTGTCTGCGGAATTTGCATTCTATAGCAAAAGAGCCCCTTGCTAACAAAGAAAGGTAAACATGTGAGTTTTTGTGTGATTTTCTGGTAGATTTAAGAATGAACTTTAATTGAATATAAGTGTATGGGTTACTTGGATTGTTAGGGAAGAGCCATAGCCCTAAACGCTATAGTGGTCGCCTATCGAAAATGAATTATTTCCATCTGACCTATAACGGTAGTTTAAAATCATGCTCTATATCTCTCATAACGGGCATACGGTTTGACTAGTGATCTGGGACTACCAAATAAACTCATTTATTTCAATGTAAATTAAAATATTTCAGCCCTCAATTATAACACTTTACACACATTTTCCAAGTGACACACATACATCACTCAGAAGAGTAATCCATCAGCTTAAAAAAAAAAAAAAATAGTTTATTTATCAAACAGGAACGAACGTGTAACTTAAAAGAGGATACCCCTTTTAAGCAACCCTCTTGTACTAGGCATACCTTTTCAACACAGATAGCTAAAAAGAACTAACCAGTATTGTGTAAGTGTCATAACACGCACCGTAAATGACCAATTGTATTGCCCTTCTGATTTCTTTCCACAGTCAATCAAAGACCCGCCGGTATTGTGTAGATGAAAACAATAACCACTTATGTCAGCTGTTCATCCCTTTCCCCCTTACAACAAATCAAAGCAAACGATTGTGAAAAAATGTCGAGACAAAAATAAAGAAAATCTATAAAAAATGAAAGTATAATTATTGAATTATTTCAAATCATTGTGGCAAAAGTTATCTATTTATCAATTTAATGCATTTAGGCTTTCTCAGTTTGCTGTAATGTTTACCAAACTCGTCAGCTTTAGTTGCGTCAAAATGAATCTACATATGTGAAAGGGGTAGCCAGGGACACTGTAATATAGTGTCCCTGGGGTAGCTTACTTGATTGTCAAAACTGGTATACACCGGAAATATATACCACGAGAATCCTGATCGGTCAAACAAAGAACCGACTTTGCACGTGTGCGTAAACCCTTTCCTCTTTCAACAAAATTGACGACGAAATTAAAAACATCTTGACAAAAAATTAGAATCTCTTTAACTCTTTCCCACGTACAGACAATTTCTACAACAGAAGAATATATTCATACAGGGTTGCTTCGAGTGTATGTCAAAATCCCCTCAGTCAAAATCCCCTCACCCTGAAAATGGCATAGTAGTCAAAATCCCCTCAACCAAAATGATAGGGTAGTCAAAATCCCCTCGACCGAAATGATAGGGTAGTCAAAATCCCCTCGATGGGTATTCATAATCCGCTCAATTTAAGATCATATATTTTCTTGAAAAGCTAAATGTAAATTTAAATATAGTACATCATTTCCGTTTACAGTCATCCTAATGATCAGTCAATAATTACCTGTTAAGTACATGTTAATTCTTCTGAAAATGTAGAGTAGACAAATGTTTCTTTGAAAATGCAGAGTAGACAAAACCGCACTGATTGAAAATGCAGAGTAAACCAAACCCCAATTATTGGTGATAATTCAGTCACATGTTATAAATGAATTAAGGTAATAATTGCTTTAATACTGTTTGTCACAACCATAAGTCCCTTCAGGAATTCTTGTCAGTGATTGGACAACTTATAAGAATAAAATAAACACATGAGTTTCTAGTTAGAAAGTGATTAGTTAAACTGTGAAAATATAAAATATTGTGTGCTGAATATTTATTAAAATGATTATATTACTTACTGTGTTATGTATGCAAAACATTAAAATGATTTAAATTACTTACTATATGTTATTTGTATTTTTAATGCAATGTTATTTTAGCCTCCTTAGACACCTTGGATATCTTCTAATGTCATACATTATGATTACCCTGCTTATCTCATCGAGGGGATTTTGACTACCCTATCATTTCGGTCGAGGGGATTTTGACTACCCTATCATTTTCAGGGTGAGGGGATTTTGACTGAGGGGATTTTGAGTGTCTCCCGGTTGCTTCATTGTGTTTGGGATCATTACGCTGTGACCAATTTCTCTCGTTTTCAGATGTCGTCTGCTTCAGACATTTTTATATGAAGAAAGGGATAAATGAACTACAACGCACTGTTATCAATGTCAGTTTTATTGCATGCTTCAGTAATTTTCCATTTGATCTGGGTGACTAAGTTGCACGTGGTTCATAATAATAATAATACCGTGTCAAATGAAAACCCGCCTTCCGATAGTTGGGAATATTCAGATAAATATGCTCTTCTGTTAAGACTGATCAGGATCATCACTGTTCGTAATATCGTCACACAACAATTATCGAAGTATTTGGAGAACAGTAATGAACAAAAGCCGGCATTGCAATTATGTAAATAGATACAAACTGCCTTAGAATTTGGAAACAAAACTGATTGTCTATTTGTATGTGTCGTGACTCAATCTGTATATATATGGTGCAAAGTGATGTAATGTTAGACAACCCTTGTGAAGTAATTACATTACAAATGGATTCGGATATTTTTCATTGGAATAAGGTAATTTTCAAGCTTATCAGTTCCCGACGCATTTCATTTTCACACGAAACATGTACTTGTCGGACCAAACCACGGTATGTTTTGTCGGACCTTTCCAAAGTTTTCGCGTCGAGTGCACCGCCTTTATCCACATTTTCCTTACTGTGTCGTCCTTGGGGAAGCTATGAAAGCTAACACCGTCCTTCGGCATGTATAAACACTCCCTACCACACACTCTCTGGGCAGTTTCACGTTTTATTTCTCTTTAATTATTCCAAATATATCGATGCGTTCACGATTTACACTGTCAACATAATGAGAGCCTGCATTGAATTCCTCATGAGCACGTCACTTCCGGTATATTTTAAGAAAAATGCCGATCTTTTTTTTTCGTTAATCTCGACCTGGCTTATTTTGAGCTCGGGTTTTGAATGCTTATTGAAGTTATTTTTTTGATATTTTTCAAAATTTTATTATATTAAAGCTAACGGCAACCGTCCAAAAATCATACAAAAACTGTATAAATGTTTGTTTTCTTTGGTCAAACTTCCGAAGAGGCAGTTTTTGGAATAGTGTGTTATGTAACACTGGAAATAAATGTTCCAACCTTCTTGTTCATCCCATTTAATGCAGAAGTAAATTATCCAATTTCAAAGAAAAGTGTAATGGATGAATAGAGTTGAAAACATCATAGTAAAAGGACAAGTTGAAGGAAATTCTATACGTGTCACAATGCTTTCGAAAGCTGTTTGCTGTAGATGTGTGAACATGCTTTTCTTCGTGTAAATGTTTCTGCAAGCATGTAAGGTCACCTAATTATAAGTGAACTTTAATTTCTGCCTCCGGCAGCAAGTGTATTTTCCCCCAGAAATAAACCACGTCATACAAAAACGACTTTCAAGTCCCTTGATCAGGATCATCTTGTTCGATATCTAAAAGGCATCTGTGACTCTACAGGGAAAAGGTCAATGACAACAAAAATAGGACAGTAAAAGTATTAAATTAGAATGTAGCTGTCTTTGATTTAAGGAGGTTGGTTTTCATTTTACTTGGCAAATATACCCGACGAAATTTCAGCACAAAGGAATTACTCCGCTTTGAACTATTTCTTCTGCTTTGGAACTATTTGGTTTTTTTTGCGGAGCTGTCTGCGTTATTAGGAACGTAGTAACTCCGAAAATACGGTTTAAATAATTATGTTGACTCTGGAACAGATGTCTGTCGACAATCGTCACAAAAAGGCTACCAATAAAGTCCCTATACTTATCGATCGACCAAAGAATATGTATTTATAATGTATCAAAAACACAAGCATCGATATTGTTAGCATTATCAATTTTATTTTTATTGGTAAAATTATTATCATTATTATTTATTATTTCGCGGGTGCATGAGCACCAGCGCATATATCGGTTGTGTTTAGAACTATCACTGGTGCAATGGACTTGCGCATGCGCCGTGTTAATCGACTTGAACGCGAATGCGCCGTATTTTACCGTCAGCTTTCGGATATTTCCGTAGGAGTTCGTCACTATAATTAAAATGTAAATTAAAACCAGTTTTTTAATAACAGGAAAAATGGAATATTTTCATAAATGCAAAGTTATTGTGCTTAATTTTGCGATTTAAAGAATATATTAATGGTAAAAAAGGACGTGCATGCGCAGACAAATGTTTACAATAATTTTGGGAGATTGAGGTTAACACGTTGGGAAAAGGTATTTTTAAAGCCTAGTTCTCACTGTCCCGGATTGGCGCCTCAGTACGTGTCAAACCGGGAAGACAATCTTGGTGGCACCGTAGCAAATCGGGATGGTCCGTGAAGAACCGTGTTGATCCGGCGCGATCCGGCACAACGTCCCGGATGTTTTAAAATGTTTAACACAACCGGGAGTCACCGGGAGAAATATCAAGAACCGGGGTTATCCGAGCAGGTCCGGCACAACGCCGGTATATACCGGCGCAGGACCGGGTTTCTACCGTGGCTCTTCCGTGATAGTCCGTAGTAATCCGCGGCGATCGGGAATACTCTACTCACGGTAGACATACGGTGAACCCCGGAGTTTACCCGGCATAGCTCGGCGTATGCCGGTAAAGACCCATGTTGAACCGGTGGAGTTAGGGCTGACACGGTCTGAGCCAGATTAGCAGACGGTTAACAACGGCGTATGCCGGCATTCCGCCGGTTGAGGCCGGTACACCCCCGTTTCATTACGGACCGACCCGGTTTATGCCGGATTATCCCGTTTCCACGACGGTAACAGACGGCGAAGTAACGGTTAAACAGGGTGTAGTTACGGTTAGCCCAGGATAAATTCCCGGTGTGTTTAAAGTATCGTGTACAATGAGGTTCCCCATTAGTGTAATTTGAGAGCAAAGACGATATGATCCAGACAAGCATCAACTTAGTTTATAAACCGGTACTATCCGGTTACCACCGGGGGACGCCGGCTGTCACCGCGACACCACCGGCGCACGACCGGGGTTCTACCGGGTTCAACCGGCAGAGCTGTAACACGATCGTGGTCTCACCGGATGGCACCAGGACATGACCTGTGTCAATGTGGGATGGACCGGGAAATACGCCGGCGCTACACCGTTAACAAACCGTGCCAATCCGGGGTAATCCGGGATCAAACGGGGGCATACGGATTCTAAACAGAGAGCACTCCGGGACAGGGACGGGAATATGAGAATGCAATTGATTTTTCTGGCACAAATGTCCCGGATCCTCCCGGTATACCGGTTAGTCTTCACCGGGAGATACCGGGACCTGAACCGGGACAGTGAGAACTAGACTGCCATTAAATGCTCATATCCGCGCTAACATCCAATTGATGCATCTTGCAGCAACTCTTGTTGTTATTATTATTTCTTCTTCTTATCATTATAATTAGTATTATGATCATAGTATTACCATCGTTTTCATCATCATCATCATCATATTCAATGTTATCATTATCATTTTATTATTATTGCAGGGGTCATCAACCCGGCTATAGAGGCGCAGCGACACAGAGTGATTTGGATAACCTTGCCAAACAACTGAACCCCCAAAACACTGAGTTTAAAGGTTCCAAAGAGTGACTATCAAATCTTAGTTGCCGTCTAATACAAACAATATGTTCACGGTCACAATGGGGGAACTAAGATTATAAGATTCCCCAAATATAAAGATGAAATAAATATGTATGTCTGTTGTGTTCTTATTTCAAAAGTACGTTTTGCTATTTTAGCTTCTGCCCATTTTTCTTTTTTTCTATTTGAATTTATTTAGCCCTATTCAAGCTTGTCAGACGAATGACACATCTTGATAGATTCACGCAAAACGTTTATAGCTACACCTGACAACAGCAAGGTATGGTTATTCAATGACTTACCTAATTTACCGTACAAATCCAATTGGTCCCTCTCTATACATTTTGTACTGCTCATTTTCTAGATCGTTTTGAGAGATGTTTTTAAAGCAGACGACTCTAAGGACGTCATATGAGGTAAACGAATAAACATTTCTCACCACAGCCTCTTCTGCAGCAGAAGAATTTAGAAAAAAGTGTGGAAAAAGAAGAAATTGCTTATCATAAGCAATTGATCCTTTGCTAAAATTTAACCTATCTTTATTTAATGAGAGTTTCTATAGTTTTGCCTAGATGTTCTCAAAGTTGTTTGCTACAGTTCCATTTATTGCTTCTTATGGACAATGTTTTAATGAATAACTTGATAAACAATACAAATTAAAAAAAGGAAGATCTAAAGTGTCATATGCAATGAAAACAGATGAATAGAAAATAAACCCAAATCTATTTAAAAAAACCACACCTTATTACAACCATTTGGATAAAGATACATTGTATTTGGCGGTTATGAGAATGATCGCCTTGTATGTGAAATACGTATTCAAAAGGAAAAGTGATTCGTGTAATTAATTTGTGTCTTTTATTCCTGGATATAAGCATGCGTTGAGCTTGTCTACACTTTAAGTTATTTTGTCTGATAAATAAAAAGAGTAAAAATGTGTATTCAAGAAGACGTACTGTAAGGAAATATGTTATTGACAAAGTTGTATGACCTTGACGTTGCTATTTGTTTGTGCGGTGTTTTAATCCGCTTTCAATAGTATGAGTCATATCATTGCGGTTCCTAAATAACCAGAACTGCTGGTAAGCTTATCCTGACGCCAACACATATGCCGTATTGCTATCTCCGCATACCCCGACCACCAAGAAGGGAAGCCTGTACGACCGTGTTTAGGGTCTTTGGTATGACCCGACCGAATTTCGAACCCTGGGCCGTTTTCTGCTGTCGAGGCGGTAAAGACATTCTATAATGCAATATGTTATTGACGAAGTATTATGACCTTGACGTTTTTGTTTGTGTGTGCGGTGTTTTAGGCCGCTTTGAAAAATAGGATTTAGTCGATTTATGACGAATTTCATGCCTGTCTCTTTGGTGATATACTCGGATCAATACGCGACTCCGCACATGCTGGTCATGATCTTTCAGAGGACTAGCTAAGGAAGAGTAACATTGTCCAACCACCCCCTATATACCTTAAATGACTCAACCGATCCCTATGTTGATGATACTCAAACGAATAGTTTCACTGGGACGATTGATATGAGTTTGAGCGTCAAATAAAGATTTCGGAATTTGAAATACTCAACTTGTCTCGTGCGGCTCTGGATTCACTCAGTGTCACCAAATCCGATAATTGTATTGCATTGTTTACGAAGGGCCAATTCCCCGGGTTGTTTTTCATAGAAATAAATGAATCGGAACCAGCCTACACACGAGCAAACCTATCATATATGTGTAGAAGTACAACCAGTGAATACTCTGATCAATACGCGACTCCGCACATGCTGGTCAAGATCTTTCAGAGGACTTGCTAAGGAAGAGTAACATTGTCCAACCCCCTATATACATACAATGACTCAACCGATCCCTATGTTGTTGATACTCAAAGAATCGTTTCACTGAGACGATTGTTATGAGTACCCACAACATATGGTTTGAGCGTCAAATAAAGATTTTGGAATTTAAAATACTCAACTTATCTCGAGCGGCTCTTGATATATTCAGTGACCCCAATCAGGTTTTGAAAATCCGATAATTGTATTGCATTGTTTGCGACATTCTTCTATATGTCAGGCGAATGGCCGATTTTCCGGGTCGTTTGAATAAATGAATCGGGACAAGCCTATACATGGGAAAACTTATTATACATTTCTAGAAGTACAACCAGTGATTACTCTGATCAGTACGCGTCTTCGCACTGGCTGGTCAAGATCTTCATGGAGTTAAGTCGCACTTACCGCGATGTACGTTGCTTTACTTTGTGAAAAGGTTAACCAAGCTACCATTGTCGCTATTAAAGGCTGTATAAGTGGGTTTTGTACCTGATTCCCGTTACATTCCTCTCTATATTCTCTTGACTAAAACCCGAAGTCACACAACTGCGCACTAGTATTACACCAGAGCGGACCGTATGTAACGTCACTGGGAACCAACGGGACCGGAGATGATGGTGATGTCACCCCAAAATCCCACCATTGACACCATAACGTGCCCCGGGTCTTTCGCGGAGTTAAGCCATCGCGGGTCAGCCATCCAGGCACTTACGGCGATGTGGATTGCTTATCTTTTTGAAAAAGCCAACCACTTTACCAACGTCACTATAAAAGCAGGCTTCTCCTATTCTAGTTACACCTCTTATGACTGAGACGATTGTTTTAAGTACTCACAACTTATAGTTTGAGTTTCAAATAAAAAACTTGAATTTTGAAATACTCGCCTTATCTTATCTAGAGCGTATGCTTCATGCAGTGTTATCATTCAGGTTTTCAAGTGGAACATTCGATAACTAATCAGTTAAGACATATAAATTATCATCTTAAACTGTTCAGACCGTCATAGGGTATTGTCAGTTTGTATTCAGACATTATATTAAGCGTATATATAATTATATTGCAGAAACATCTGAATAAAATTATATGCCGTCGGGTATATTTTAATTATATAAAAACAGTAATATTTGTATTGTGGTTTTACGCCGTTTTAAACATTATTTCAGTTATATCACGGCGAAAGTTCACTAATTCATGATCCCTGGGTAAACAAACCAGCACTAGGCTAGGAACTATGTCTTGCACAAGGGCACTCCACCATGACCGCCTGAACTAAGGATCGAACTCGGGACGCCCTCTTCAAAATCGCCGACGCTAACCACTAGGCCACAGCGGATTCTTTAGAAATTAAAAATGTATTTTAAACGCTTTCTATTTACGCATTTAAATCTTCTGTTCAAATGAGGTGACCTGAATCTGTTATATATGAGCTGCGTCAAGCGACGTAGGCTCATATTTTCGACTTCGACTCTTTGTCTCTTGACCCTTTCCCACGTGCAATAAATCTGCAACAGACGACAACATTTTGACCTATCTTTGAAAATCAAGTTAAATTATTTGATAGAGCTGAACATATTGAAAAATGGAGAAATTGATCTTTTGACCAATTTCTCAGTTTGCCAAACTGTTTCCCAGTCAGCTGAAGATTGTTCGAAATGCGTTTGCAAGTGAGGAATGGCTATTTAGTGAAGTCCGGTCGATTAACATATACAAAACTTGTCAAACGTTTTTCAAAGTTTGTCCAATGAAAGTTTCAAAGATTTATTCATGCACTCAGCGCACGTTAAATGTGGTGTGTGGTAATCTTTATACATGTTCAGTGAATACCTGGCTTTAAACAGAATTCATAGGAACGAAACATGTAAAATAATATCAACCCTTCTCCTGCTGACTTTATGCTGCTCACATTTCACTTATAAGGTTGATGTAAGTATAAATAGGTATAACATGTGTTTCATTGTCAAGTATTTTAGAAGCGCGGTAAGCACTGTGTGTCAGGATGAGACTTCACGTTTTCATAAACTGATCCTGGCATAGTGCAGACGAAATGCCATACCAGAAACACCGTAAACAATGTCAGGGTTATTTGTAAGGTTTCTGTAACAATGGTAGCTATTTATGGAGAACAAATAGAACGAGTCACGTGTGGCTATTGTTGGTTGTTATGCCACTCGGTCGTGACATCCTTTATAATTATATTGACATACAATTGATGGGGCTACAGTTCCAGTTTGTTGTCACACTATGCATATATGACTCAATTTCATGTATCCGTTTAGTGAAGACTGTAATAAGACTGTTTACATGCACAGGCCCATCTCATACTTCACTGTACGCATATACATTAAGACCAAATATGGCTAGACGCAGCTCATATATAGACGAAATACAGGTATTGTGAAATAGTAATGGTTTCATGGATTGGGCTTTAACGCCGTTTTCAATAATTTTTCAGTCATATCACGGCGGACAATTCACCTACCTATGTGTTTCCTGGCTTTCCCATACCAGTACTACACATAACAAGTCTTCCAAGCAACTGGCTACTTTTCCACTTAGACGGTTAGCTCATTGGTGGAATACGAATGACGCTTGTCAGAGTGATGTTTGTCCAACGTCGGAAAGAATGTTGAACGAGCCTGGGTTTGAACTCACAACTACAAATAGTAATTAATAAACCGCGGACTAAGAAAACATCATTCGGTTCACTGACCTCAACAACTAGGTAAACAAAGTATCTTCGAGAATGTTCGTATAACCCAGTTTCTCTATAAATAAGTTGACTTCTGTTGTCTCCATGGAACAAAAAAATAGTCTATTATAGGTATACGGGTAACCCTAGATTATTCGATGCATACCTCTTAATTGGTTATCATCGTGGACTTAACTCTTTCAGCGCCAAAGGCAATATCGACCTGTTTGCAAACAATACATATTCAGGTGAGTCAGCTCGTAACGAGGTGTCTCACCTGAAATCTGCATTGTTTGGCAGTGAGTTATAAAAATATTCCAAAAATCCTATAACATGAAAATAGAGTCGTCCGAGTTTGAACATGAAATAATCTACTTTAAACAATTTGGCGCTGAAAGGGTTAACAACTACGTCTTTCTTGGACAACCGCTTAATACAAAAAACTAAAGAGGAGACTAATTTTTGAGTACACACAACATAGGGTTTGATAGTCAAACGAGGACTTTGTGAAATGTGAAATATACAGCTCTGACAAAACGTCACGAAAATTGATACGCTCCATGACCTGCTTTACTGATTTACAGAAAACAACTAAAGAGAAAATAGCTTTCTTGGACTTAGAAGGGGATTTTACTTGGATTCGAAAACGAAAGAAGATTGACTCTGTCTGTTTTCGGTGTATATATAGCAATGCACCTTGCAAGAAATCATTTGCGCCGCAGATTTACTCGTACATCTGAACTGCACTACAAATAAAATAAATTTAAAATGGACAGGTATGTGTTATAGTTTTCATTTTTATCTCATTTTTAATTAATTTACCATATAATGATTAATTATTTTGACGTGTTCATTTGATTAATTGAAATAATAATTTATTTCAATTATTTATTTATAAGCAGAATGGTAATATTATATGTTTTTATTTTGAAATATTTCTTGAAATGAGATTTCAAAAAGTATCCATATTTGTAGTGTATTCGGAGTAATTCGAGTATATCCCTGAACTTGAAACATTTTCCAGAAACAGTTTAGCAACAGTTTTCTACATAAGAGAAATTACTACTTCGTGGATTTTGGCAGCAGACGGATTGTCAATTAGTAAAACCTAATAAAAACAAAAAATACAATCGAAAGTCGTTCGTCGAAAGTGAACAGTTCTTTAACTATGGAAAATAAAAAGGCTACTCTTCCCAGTCAATTTGCACCTCGTTAAAAAATATAAGATTAGTGCATTTCGATTAAGAGAATGTATCATTATGTATAGATTTTAATTGTAATTTGTGTACATATTGTAAACATGACAAGAAACTATACAGTTTACGTCAACATTTTTATTGTCTATTGTCTTTATAAAATTTCATGACTGGAATCGTTTTGATAATAAATATTTGAGAATAACTGACAATTGATAAATGCATTTAGTAAAAATAGTCCAGTTTTTCGGAAGAAGAAAAGTCGGGCTATTGTGATACCCTTGGCGTCTTGGGCCAGTACAACTTAGTATAGACATGCGCATTCTTCCTAGGAACAATTGTTACCAAGTTTCATAAAATGTTGAACGGTTTTAATTTTGAGTAATGGGGTAAGCTTTAAGTTTTATGACGACGCAGACGACGAATTAACTATTATGCCCCTTTTTCGAAAGCAGACGATCGTTGGCTCTCTTGTTTTTTTTTAACCCTGTCCCTCATACGACAATTCTGCAGCAGACGACTTTGAATGTATTTTGTCAAAACATAGAAAATCTCCATAGTTGAATGGATAACCTATGACAAAAAGTGGAAAACATTGTGGCAAAAGGAGAAATTGCAAGTTTTGTGCAATTTCTTCTTTTGTCACTATGTTTTCAAAAAGCCGTCTGCTGCAGAGGCGTCAGAAAGCGTCTATATGAGGAAAAAGGTTAACTGGCTTCTGTTTGGGTTAAAGGCTCTCTTGTATATTTTCAATTCACCGTCTCCTACATATACTGCATGTACTCGTTTGTTAAGTACTGAGTATACTTATTTCCATGTACAGTACTTGTGCATTCTCCCATTCCCATTTATCTCACTATTTATTTAAATAGAAAACATTTTTTGTTTGTAAATATCGGAATCATCCATGATTGTTGTATTGTTTGGTGAATTATAGGCCCATAGAGCCGGTGCTCTTTGTTAATGTAAATATATTTGTAATGGCTACCCTCCTTGACGCTAAGGGTTGCGAGGATAGAATAACGACTGATGTATCGTCGTAAGGATAAACAATACCGGAAGTATTGGTCATTTTCACAAGAAACGCCGTGACATAACTGAAATACTGTTAAAAGCGGCGTAAAACACCATTCAAACAAAAACAGAAGTCGATTTCAGTTAAGGATTCTACAACTCAAATCATTAATCTAATGATTTACAAATACTATATGGCATCATAAATCGTATTAGTTTGATCAGAAAATGTCTTCTTACATCAGTGTCCAATCTGGGATGCGGGATCGTGCTAATTCTCACACTGTTTTGAATGTAGCTCAATCACATTAAAGTTCATCGCGGAGCTTAAAACTCGATCTGACTACACCGTATTAAAGGTCTCTCAAGTTGACCATATACACATACATATACTTGGGCAGGTTCTCGTCCTTTCCGTCCGTGAAATAATACAAGTAAAGCTCGGCCATCGCCGCTTCTCTATCTCGTTTATTTATACGGGTTTACCTCCCTTGTTGATACATACAGGTTTTGTAGGCGACAATTTGATTGGCTTATGCAAAGGTCAATCTGGGACGACCTGTAATAGACAGTCATCACATCAATACGAGCGTTTGCTTTTTTATGAGATTAGACGTAGCTCACACTAGAATGTATAAGTGTACAACATATCTCGACTTATTTCAGTAAGACATCAGGAGGAGGAAAATACACGGGGACTGGCACGAAGGCCGACCTGGACAATCACGGAAACCAATGTAACCCAAACCATCCCGAACACAAGTAGGTTATAAATAGAATTTAACCTTGGAATCTTAATATCTCCAAGTCAATTATCATTTACCACTTCCCGTATGCCAAGTAGTTCTTAAAAAAATCATTTGCTTGCGTAGAAATGAGTGTTTACCTTCACCGGAATGCATTGAATATATGCTATTAAGTTTAAATGTATTGTACATTTGTATACATATGTACGATGCACTAGAAATTATTTACTAGATCGTTTTTAGTATTTTGACATTGTTTGAGAGTGAAAGGAGAGTATGTGAAAAAACAGTTTTGTCCCAGCCTGATTTCGTCAAAAATGACGGTAACCATTTTCGCGGGTAAAATCTTTCTTGCGTAAATCACAATTCTTAAAGTATTTGGTACCGCGGATAGAACCCCGGTGTCTCGCGCTTCCTAACATGCTATAGCTCACGGGTCAATATTTGCCTATAGTTATAGCTTTTAGGTTATTTGACGCAGTGCTATCTCCAGTGTCATGGTGAAGTGTCCTTGGGCAAGGCGCATTTCCTACCCTAGTACTGGTTTGTTTACCCAGGGATCATGAATAAGTGAACTGTCACCGCGATATAGCTGAGATAATGTTGAAAAGGGCATAACACACAAATAAAACAAACAAAACAAAGCTATCTCAAGTTGGTATAACGGTAGTTTAAATTCATGTTATATACCTTTCATAAAGGGAGATAACAAGTTCATACCGTTTGACTCGAAGTCTAAGGCTACTAAATAAACTCCTTATTTATTTCAATGTAAATCAACAAAGTGTAGCCCTCAATTATAACACTTTTATCCAATTATCCAAGTGACACACATAAATCACTCTGAAGATTAATCCACCAGCTTAAACAAATTCGATATAAAAAAGGTCATGTATCAAATGAGAACATAATGAATACCCCTGTTTAGTAATCCGCAAGCATTTGGGACAATGCTAATGTGTATGTACCGCATGGTTTTGTTTTTTGTAGTAATGGTAGTAATAAACAAATTGAAATTGAAATCGGTACACCTTATCACTTCTCTCCACTTTGTACGTGAGGGTAAATTATCGAAAATCTCTAATTCAATCAGTTTTCTTACTTTTCATACACATGCACATATAACGGAAGCTTAACATATTCAACATTGATAGCTAGAGGCAAACACACATTTGAAGGCAAACAGTTGTTTACGGACTATTTGGTTGTTATGCTTGTAGTTGGTAAACCATTACCTCGAGATTCTTTTCGTGGTCAAAGGGAGACAATTTGTACCGTCTTGCCGGGCAGCCGATTTCATACAGAAGTTGTCTGTCATTGATCAATAATACTAATTCAATTTTGTTGAAAGTTGATTTCTTTATAATCATATTTCTTAATTTTATTTATTCAACGATTTCAGCTATATTGTCACATTAAGAGCAATTTTCAAAACATAATACATTTTCTGATATTGAGAGTAAAAATTAACTTCGGTATAAGGGTGACCTTAAAACACAGCTTAAAACAATGAATGGGTAGTGTTAAGAATGAACTTATTTCATATAGTTATCTATTATGAACAAAATATGTATTTATAATGCATCATAAACACAGTCGTCGTTATTGTTATCATTGTTATAATAATAATAATAATATAATAATAATAATAATAATAATAATTGTTATAATAATAATAGTTATAATAATAATAAATAATAATAGATAATAATGATAATATTAATAATAATAATTATTATTATTATTATTTTGATTATAATTATTATTATAATAATGATTTTTATCATTATTATTGGAGTTGTTGTTATTGTAATAATCATTATTATGATATTGATAATCATTATCATCATCATCATCGTCAATATCATTATAAGCATTATTATTACTATCATTTTATCATTATTGCAGGGGTCATCAACCCGGTTTCCAAGGAACAGGGACAAAGTCCGATTTGGGTAACCATGCAAACCAAATGAACCCAAACAACACTGGGTCCAAAAAGTGACGGTCGCGTGACTATCAAAAATTAGTTCACGTCTAATATAAACTATACGGACACAATGGAGGAACTAAGATTATAAGATTTCCCAAATAAAAATATGAAAAAGAATATCATGTTTTGTATGTCTATTTTGTCATTTCATTCAGAAGAACTTATCCATCTATTTATCTTTTTTGTTTTTGATTTAACTTGGCCATCTGTAGATCCGCTTGTCCAATGGACCTCAGTGTACTTATTCCAGATTGTCATTGGCATGAGTGTTTCCTAGAAAGACAGTTGCGTGGAGTACTGGTGTTAGAAAGCGAGGAAACACATGGTAGGTGAACAGGTCGTCGTGAAATGACAAAACAATTGTTGAAAACGATGTTGAACCACAATCCATCAACCATTCGGCCCCACTATGGCTACCTCGAGAATTATGACGTCTCATTTACTGACTATTTCATTTTTTCTTCAACTGTATCAAACATGAGAGTGGCCCGGTGGATTAGTGGTTACGTAAGTGCCTCCCACTCAACTAGAGGTCAGGTACTCGTCTTTTACATGTCTCCCACTCAACTAGAGGTCAGGTACTGGTCTTTTAAGTTTCTCCCACTCAACTGCAGGTCAGGTACTGGTCTTTTAAGTTTCTCCCACTCAACTAGAAGTCAGGTACTGGTCTTGTACGTGTCTTCTACTCAACTAGAGGTCAGGTACTGGTCTTTTACGTGTCTCCCACTCTACTAGAGGTCAGGTACTCGTCTTTTACGTGGTTCACACTCAACAAGAGGTCATGTATTGGTCATTTACGTGTCTCTCACTCAACAAGAGGTCGGGTATTGGTCATTTACGTGTCCCTCACTCAACTAGCATCCTCGGTACCCAGGCTATTCATAAACTATATGATACCCTGGGCAAATTGGCTGTACAAATCTCGTACTCATGAATAATTCATCAGGTGAAATGCAGCCTTTTGATTGGCCGCATGACACAAACCTCATGCGATACGAAAATTACAGTGTTGTTACGGAGGAAATCGTGGTGCATGCTTTACGAAATTTCGCTAGCCAATTTGCCCAGGGTATCATATATTTTATGAATAGCCTGGGTACCGAGGATGCTCAACTAGAGGTCGGGTATTGGTCATTTACGTGTCTCTCACACAACTAGAGGTCAGGTATTGGTCATTTACGTCTCTCTAACTCAACTAGAGGTCAGGTATTGGTCATTTACGTCTCTCTCACTCAACAAGAGGCCAGGTATTGGTCATTTACGTCTCTCTCACTCAACTAGAGGTCAGGTACTGGTCATTTACGTGTCTCTCACTCAACAAGAGGTCAGGTATTGGTCATTTACGTGTCTCTCACTCAACAAGAGGTCAGGTATTGGTCATTTACGCGTCTCTCACTCAACAAGAGGTCAGGTATTGGTCATTTACGTGTCTCTCACTCAACAAGAGGTCAAGTATTGGTCATTTACGTGTCTCTCACTCAACAAGAGGTCAAGTATTGGACATTTACGCGTCTCTCACTCAACAAGAGGTCAGGTATTGGTCATTTACGTGTCTCTCACTCAACAAGAGGTCAGGTACTGGTCATTTACGTGTGTCTCACTTAACAAGAGGTCAGGTATTGGTCATTTACGTGTCTCTCACTCAACAAGGGGTCAGGTATTGGTCATTTGCGTGTCTCTCACTCAACTAGGGGTCAGGTATTGGTCCTTTACGTGTCTCTCACTAAACTAGAGGTCAGGTATTGGTCATTTACGTGTCTCTCACTCAACTAGAGGTCAGGTATTGGTCATGTACGTGTCTCTCACTCAACAAGAGGTCAGGTATTGGTCATTTATGTGTCTCTCACTCAACTAGGGGTCAGGTATTGGTCATTTGCGTGTCTCTCACTCAACAAGGGGTCAGGTATTGGTCATTTGCGTGTCTCTCACTCAACTAGGGGTCAGGTATTGGTCATTTACGTGTCTCTCACTAAACTAGAGGTCGGGTATTGGTCATTTACGTGTCTCTCACTCAACTAGAGGTCAGGTATTGGTCATGTACGTGTCTCTCACTCAACAATAGGTCAGGTATTGGTCATTTATGTGTCTCTCACTCAACTAGGGGTCAGGTATTGGTCATTTACGTGTCTCTCACTAAACTAGAGGTCAGGTATTGGTCATTTACGTGTCTCTCACTCAACTAGATGTCAGGTATTGGTCATTTACGTGTCTCTCACTCAACACGAGGTCAGGTATTGGTCATTTACGTGTCTCTCACTCAACTAGAGGACGGGTATTGGTCATTTACGTGACTCTCACTCAACTAGAGGTCAGGTATTGGTCATTTACGTGTCTCTCACTAAACTAGAGGACAGGTATTGGTCATTTACGTGTCTCTCACTTAACAAGAGGTCAGGTATTGGTCATTTACGTGTCTCTCACTCAACAAGAGGTCAGGTATTGGTCATTTACGTGTCTCTCACTCAACTAGAGGTCGGGTATTGGTCATTTACGTGTCTCTCACTTAACAAGAGGTCAGGTATTGGTCATTTACGTGTCTCTCACTTAACAAGAGGTCAGGTATTGGTCATTTACGTGTCTCTCACTCAACTAGAGGTCAGGTATTGGTCATTTACGTGTCTCTCACTCAACTAGAGGACAGGTATTGGTCATTTACGTGTCTCTCACTTAAGAAGAGGTCAGGTATTGGTCATTTTACCTGTCTCTCACTCAACAAGAGGTCAGGTATTGGTCATTTACGTATCTCTCACTCAACTAGAGGTCGGGTATTGGTCATTTACGTGTCTCTCACTCAACTAGAGGTCAGGTATTGGTCATTTACGTGTCTCTCACTCAACTAGAGGACGGGTATTGGTCATTTACGTGTCTCTCACTTAAGAAGAGGTCAGGTATTGGTCATTTTACCTGTCTCTCCCTCAACAAGAGGTCAGGTATTGGTCATTTACGTATCTCTCACTCAACAAGAGGTCAGGTATTGGTCATTTACGTATCCTCGTCTAAACTAGTGGTCACGTACTGGTCTGTTACGTGTCTCCCACTCAACTAGAGGTCGGGTATTGGTCTTTTACGTGTCTCTCACTCAACTAGAGGTCAGGTATTGGTCATTTACGTGTCTCCCTCTTAACTTAAGGTCAGGTACTGGTCTTTTACGTGTCTCCCACTCAACTAGAGGTCAGGTATGGGTCTTGTACGTGTCTCCTACTCAACTAGAGGTTCGGTACTGGTGTGTTACATGTCTCACACTGAACTAAACGTCCGGGACTGGTCTTTTAAGTGTCTGCCACTGAACTAGAGGTCAGCTACTGGTCTTTCACGTGTCTCACACTGAACTAGAGGTTCGGTACTGGTCTTTTTCGTGTCTCCCATTCAACTAGAGGTCATGTACTGGTTTCTTGTTTATGTCTCCAATCAACTAAAGGTCATATTTTGGTCTTTTACGTGTCTCCCACTCAATTAGAGGTCAAGTGCTGGTCTTGTACGTGTCTCCCACTTAACTAGATGTCAGGTACAGGTCATTAACGTGTCTCCAACTCAACTAGAGTTCAGATACTGGTCATTTACGTGTCTACCACTTAATTAGAGGTCAGCTACTGGTCTTTTACGTGTCTCCCACCCAACTAGAGGCCAGATACTGGTCATTTACGTGTCTCCCACCCAACTTAAGGTCAGGTACTGGTCTTTGAAGAGTGTCCCACTCAACTAGAGGGCAGGTTCTAGTCTTTTACGTGTCTCCCAATCAACTAACTCAGGTACGGGTCTTTTACGTTTTTCCCAATCAACTAAGGTCAGGTACGGGTCTTTTACCTGTCTCCCACTCAACTTGAGGTCAGGTACTAATCATTTACGTTTCCTCGCACTCAACTAGAGGTCTGGTACTTGTCTTGTTCGTTTCTCCTAATCAACTATAGGCCAGGTACTGGTCTTGTACGTGTCTCAACTCAACTAGATGTCAGGTAGGTACTGGGTCCAATTTCACCAATCTAACTAAGCCCTAAGTAATACTTAAAAAGATATTTCTCCATTTTTGTTTTACTAATAAAAAATGCACAATATTTTGAATCTTAACAAGTATTGATAGTCAGCAAGGGAACTTTTTATATCAACTTAGTCATTCACTTAAATACATTCCACTATTCATGTTTTACAAAATATTAGGGAAACAAATATTACGAAAAAAGCTTTTAAGTTTTTAAGTATTACTTAACGCTTAGTAATGTTGGTGAAAATGGACCGTGATCGTCTCAAGTAATACAAGCTAATATACTTATGCTTAATCAGAGTAATTGCTCTCTATAATTCAAGAATGGGAAATGAGAAACAAAGAATTCCTATTTTCTAGATACGTAATCGGGTTGAATAGATATTTCCAATGCAGACGGCTTATGGTTATCGATAAAGCATTTCAGAAGCATCAGCAGAAAACGAATGATGACAACAAATATGTAAAAAGATGAAATTGCTAATCAAGGTGGCTATACTGTTTCAACTCTATTCAATAAATATGGTTTCATTTAAGGAGTGATTCCTTGTTTCTCTCAGAGGCAAGTGCTGCAGATATGTTGGTTGCTATTGGACAAGGGTTAAAATTAATAACTTGGAAAATAATAATACTAGTAGATTTCAAGTGTTGTATACAATGAAACTGCAGATGTGTTGGTTGCTTGTGGACAAGGGTTAAAAGTGTCGTAAACTAAAAAAAAAAAAAAAAAAAAAGATATATTGATGATCATTTTCTCTGTTTTCACAGGTGTTTTTGACATGCATATCTATGGAACGCCTTTACTCTCTTAGTATGTTGTATTGTATCATACGCAGTACATTTTCATGTATACGAGGTACATGTTTCATTTGCCATGGTACTCTTTGCATGATATACAGTGCCTTTTCTGTTATATATGGTGGTTATTTAATAATATGCAGTGTAAAAGTGTGTATATACAGTAGAATAACAGTATATGGTATGCAAAGAGCGTCATATGCAATACAAACTACATTATATGCAGTTTTATTCAGTCAGTCTTACATAACATGCGGTGGTATTTTAATTATACGCAGTAGTTTTACCATTTTATGCGGTGCATTTTTCAAGTTGAAGAAGTATTGCTGACCCTGGACTCGTGTAATGACTTTGGTAGTCAAGACACATTGTCTGCCTGCCAACGCCCCATGTAACTCCAATTCTTGCAGTTTTTTACTATATCTCTGAAAAGATATATGTATAAAACATAGATATCGTTAAACTATCAATTCAACTGATTTAGGAATTTCCTTATGAATGAACATAAAAATACACAATCTAAATATAAATGCTCATACTATAAACCAAGGGATATAACTATGACTTTTGTATTTTCATAACTCATATCTCTCCCTTACTTAGAATTTTTTCCTCCCTTTTCCACTAGAGTAAATATATAAAGCTAACATTCTGAATTCAAAGTTTTCAGCACTAAAAATACCATCTCCATTTTTACATCGTGTATATAATTCTTTTAAAGTAGGATATTAATCTTAGATGACAAAAAGTGCCCCTCGAAAGAACATAACATTGGCCAAATAGCAGCCGATTTCCATTCCAGGACTACGAACACACCCCGCGCATAGTAAACTTTCAACTTCCCTAGCACTCTGGGTATTCAATTGATAGGTTAGACTAAAAGTACGCATCCTTTACTCCAGTCATAAGTAAATTCATCCACTCCTGACGTTCCGTTACACCAGAATCTAGAGTAGAAATGAGGCAATTTATCATTGTACTCTGACGCAAAGTAATCAATGTCTCTAACGAGCCCGATATCCGATTTAAAATGCATACTATATCTTGAGATATGCTCCAATCATCTCTCTATATTATCTTGGATAGATAATCAGCTTTTCAGTTTTCATTCCTAGGCAACCATTCAACTTACAAATGAATAGACTTTTCAGTACAAAACTCAAATATTTTATAAGCGAGTTCTTGTAAATCCACTTTTATAGAACGCTTTTTTACAATGATGCACACATTAGCATTATCAGAGAACCATTTAACTCTTTGACTATTACGCACTCCTCACAGGGCAAGAAATACTCTGTACACTGCACAAAGCTCCCACCACGTGGAGGATTTATTAGATTCCAAAGAATCACAAGTTCCATGAACTATCCCTTCTCGAGTATCTACCTCATGACCATCAAACCCTGTACTACTAGCATAACTTTTAATTATCCTAAAACGTTTATTTGTGGAATAAATGACCGACTAAACAGTATTTATCGGTATAATTTGACCACCAAAGCTAGTCACTTTCCAAACAGGTAACCATGGTAGCGACCATAAATACTTTAAGGTGTCCAACGTTCTCTGAACTCTATTCATAGGAGTTTTGACAAAATATTCATTCGAATTCAGCAATACAATAAGCCACTGTAATTTCTGAGTTGGTATCCAACATGATTTATCGCCCTTGGGTATAAAACCAGTGGTCAATAAATCACCCTTAAAATCTGTCCCCATATTTTCTGTTATCAAATACGTATCAGCAGAGCTAAAACCATCATTCAAAAACGTCACTATATGTTTTACCTACTCCTATCCATTTAGCTAGCAATGGTCTAGTTAACTTTAGGTTATGTTAAGATCTCTCACGATCATGAAGTTCTGTTAAGATCTTCTGCAAATTATGGCCACGATTTGAGCAAAATCTCCGCGCTTGCAGCACGATTGTGTATAAAAAGGAGAAAGGGGTTACTGTAAGCGGTTGTTGTCCTCGACATTCTGGCCCTCTTGGTGGTTGGCAGATCCGGAAACACTTCCTGTGGGGGCGGGGTGGGCGATCTTTGCGCTGCCTACATAGGGACTTCTGCTGGGACTTCTTCAGATGCTGATGGAGGAGGTGGAGCATCCCGGCCTTTCTTGACAGAGGCATTCCTTCCTCTTTTGGCTAGCAGTTTTTAATCTACCAACAGCTATAGATGTTTTTTTGTTCAGTGTTGCAAACGTAATGAAGATTGCAGAGCGTGGATACACATCGTTGGAACCGCGCGGGAACTTATCAGAGCGTGTCAGAGCGTGTATGCCTATCGGGATATTCGTAGCAGAACGTGTCACAGCGTGATGTAATTACTCTCGCTATTCAATGTATCTTGACGAATCGTAGTAGACAGTTATAGAGCGTGATAGAAATGTGGTGACATCGTAGTGAACCTTGAATTCATCGTGTTTCCAAGTTCATAAAGATCTCCTACGATGGCGCATCAAGTTCTGTCACGCTCGGTTAAGGTCTGTTAAGATCTACTACGATCTACTACGATTCCCACGTTCTATCACGCTCTCTCAAGATTTGTCGTCAAATCGGCATAATCGTGGCAAAAAAAATTTGACAGCCAAAATTGTTATCATGATTCTTACGATCACTACGATTCGACCCTACGACCCCCCACGCTCATCACGATTCTCTCAAATCGTGGACATCGTGGCCTAGCGTAAACGCAGCATTAGTAAATATATAATGGGCTGAAAACCGAATGGAAGATCTAGGAAACGGAAAGAGTTAACTGTACCATCTACCATAACCAATGGAAAAAACCCAAGAAAGTCTGTAAGTGGAGGAAATATATCAATAAAATGATAAGCTTGATTCATTATGCTTATCATCCAGCAATCCTTTGGTAAATACAGCAACGCTGTTCTGAGATCTTCGTACTTCACTGTCTGCTTCCAAACATGCACATTAACTGATCTCAAGTCAAGAATTAACCCCTTTGTTTTGAATATAGACAGCCAAAGCATTAACAACAATAGGTAGTACATTAGGCTATCAAACCCTTGTCCAATCTAATTGAATAGTTAAGAAATTTCTCTCCCTTAGCGCCGACTTATTTTTTTTACTACAAGATTTGCTTGGTAATGAATATAAAGGGATCTTGTATCCATACATTATGGTATCTTGAATAAATTCATTCTTGCCAATCCTTTTCCAGCATTCAATATGTTCCCTTAACCTATTTTTAACAATAATTTCCATACTAAAAAAAAAAGGTTGCATGTGTAAACATATTCTTATCATAAAGACAACTAGAAGTAATATACTCATCTTCTATATTTAATTTAGGGCACCCTTCCGTCTTTCCCACACCATTACATTCTTACCAATGTGTCAGCAATTATTACATGTTTAATGCGCTTCGTCAGGGTTTCTGTAGCCTCTGTCAAAAGCTCTCTAGCGTTTGCCTCTTTATTATTATCTAGAGCCCACATCGCCTGCGTCACGTTGTCTAGTACCTGGGTAATGAACTCATGCTGTAATTTGTATCCTTCCAACTCCCATTATAGGACATGTTCAGTCATTAAACGCTTTACTTCAGACATAACTGAAAAAAGTCACATTTAAACTCACCCTTTAAGGAGTTAGTTTCCTGCCTTTGTCATCGCATTTCGGATACTAAAGCCTGAATATCGCTGCTTTTATCCTGGCTAGCATTGACCTCCAGCAAACACGTGTTCGAAAACCACGTCTTAGTCGGTCCACTCCGTAACGTTGATTGATATACTAGCACACTGTGCGCACAACAATCTCGTGCAATACATACAGTGCCACCTATCGGAGCGAGAAATAACCGTTGAAGGGAAATCAATTATTGTACTCTCAAACGACAATAATAACATTTATTACATGCCTGTACATTTTCCGGTGGAAATACACGCAGATTGACATGCGCAAATACACCACGACAGATTAAAATTCCGTATCTACATGCGGTGTAAATACAAGATTGTGACGTCAGACAGTGCGCGGAATACTTTCAGCGAGGTATCCCCAATAAACAATGTATTGAATCTGTATATTTAATAGTTTTTTCGCTCTTCATAGATCGTAGGTATATAATAAAAGGAATATTACGTTGCGGGAGCGATAAATGGGTACGTATTGCACGACTCGTAGCGTGGGAAAATCCATATCTTACTCGACCTTCGGTCTCGTAAGATATCGATTTTTCCACGCTACTTGTCGTGCAATACAAACCCTTTTATCGCCCCCGCAACGTAATATTCCGTATGTATGTATGCTGAAATTGACTAATCCCTTATTAGAAGAGTTACTTTTTATTTCCTAGTTGGATCCATATACGGACAGACACCATGCACGAAAGAAATGAACAACTTATTATCCAGCCACATATGATAAGATTCAACAAAAGACGTTACCTGTTTTACCCGCAAAGTCCCCAGGAGCTTCGAGACCATTCTTTTTTGGGACTTATACACAAAGGGGCGCACACTTTAGTGGTTATATAATCCTCGTTTACATGATATGAGCCGAGAAAACCAACATTATGGCCTCTGCGTAATGCATCGGCCAGGATCAGCCTGCGCTGTTCGTGCAGACTAAGCTGGGCTGACACATTCTGTCTCAGGGGAATAGAGGTATAGAGTAATTCCTGTATAGATTCCTGAAACAAAAAATCTAAAGGATACGAAAACTATCTGTCCGGGTTAGTCTGCGCGGCATACTAAGGCTGATCCGGGTCGATACTTTACGCAGTGTCCACAATGTGTATTACCTACAGCAGACAACTTCGAAAACATCTATATAGGAATCGGATGGATAATATGTATTAAATTGTGTCTTAAATTAGGAACAAAACGTTTTAATATCTATAATATCGAAAGGATCAACTTGAAACATGTTGAAAAACAATGTGTGAAAAGGAGGAAATGCTCATTTACACCAAATGTTCCATTTTCCACAATACTATCAACATTCGTGAGTTACAGAAGCTATCACGGAAGGGGTTAAATCCTTACACGTTTACAGACGCTTTTTGGCGGATGTGCAGCAGACGGCATCTGAAAGTAACTTTATTGAATAAATTATCGCTTAACGTGAGAAATTTCTTCTGGTTTAAACTCTTGTCAATATTTTAACTTTCATTTACAGAGATTTTCATTGTTAGCTTATTGTCAGCAATTGCTCCATTTACCACAATATGATCAAAATTCGTCTGTACTAGAAGCTGTAACGGATAGGGATAATCCCTTTCCCGTTTACAGACACGTTGTGCCACATGTGCAGCAGACGACATTTGAAAACAAGGTGACAACAGGAGAAATTGTTTATCGTGAGCAAAATCTCCTTTTTTCATAATTGTTTCAACTCTTGCCAATAATTATACCCTCATTTGTAGAGATTTCAATTGTGTTCCTTAAACATATTCAAGGTCGTCTGATAGACCTGTTGGGGTCACAACATGTTTAAGAACACGACTGACATTGAGGTAAAACATAGTTAAGAGCGTGTCGGATAACACTAGTGAGAACTATATTTCCTCAAAAAATATTTTTCGGTCGAACCAATTAAATCGGTGTGATGTTGATCGAGTGCAGTGAATCGTATTATGTCTTAGCTACACTTCTTTCATACCCCTATAAACAACAACAACAACAACAACATTGTTAGCATGTACACATGTACCAGGCAGGCTTTATTAGTACAGGACTGAGATACAAATAATCATTAACAGATTCTTCTGATCAAGTCTTAAATCAACATTAGTTATAAAAACCCAGATCTATAAACAATATGAGCTTATTTAATGCGGTCGACTGGCCCAGGAACAACCAGAGATAAAAACATCTTTTTGATGAAATAACTCTGGAAACCTGTGTCCGGGCGTCAAATGCCATACCGCGAAGCGCCGGACCTTACTTTGCTCTAGACCAATGCAATACGCACTCCTTTAGTGCGCAGTAATACATTTAGTGGTACATGGTGACTTAACCAAATATAAATATTGTCCCTTTCAACTCTCAAAGGACTTCAATTATTGAAAATAATCGACTTTCATCTAAAGTAATGTATAAAGAAATAACGAAATCATTAATGAAATTGAAATTGAACACGTCTTGCCTGTACGTGACTGACTGGTAGAATGATTTGCTTACACAAACTGCGCACGGGTTCACCCGTGCGTAAATAACATACCCACAATTCAAATCACATGTCGCTAAGACAACATTTTCTCTCTATACTTCGCACCGCGAGAAAATACTAATATCCCGAGTACTAGGTCTTTTCATTTTCGGAAAACACGCCATGTCAATTAATACGTTCAATGACCTACTTTACCGATTTCAGGAAAACTGAAAAGAAATACATGGAATAGTCATAGAAAGGGATTTTTTCCTTGAATGGAAACCGAAAGAAGACTGTGTATTTGTTTTCTGTGTATAAAATAAGGCATTGAATCATATAGTAAAAAAATGCAGCAGCAGATTCACGTGTATATCTAAACTAGACAACAATTTATTTGTAATATGGGCGGGTATGTGTTTAGTGTTTCGAATATCATTTTTAATTTATTCATCAATTTTTAGCTCACCTATGCACGAAGTGCAAGGTGAGCTATTGTGATCACATTTTGTCCGGCGTCCGTCCGTCGTGCGTCGTCAGTCGTCCGTCGTGCGTCGTCAACATTTGAGCTTGTTAACACTCTACGGGCTACATTTTGCATCCAATCTTCATGAAAGTTTATCAGAACGTTCATCTCCATAAAAGCTTGGACAAGTTCGAAACTGGGCCATATGAGGTCAAAAACTAGGTCACTAGGTCGAATTGAAGGGAAATCTTGTTAACACTCTTGAGGCCACATTTTCAACTTGAGCATGTTGAAACTTTATCAAAATGTTTGTCTTGATGATATGTAGGTCAAGTTCAAATATGGGTCATATTGGATCGGAAACTAGGTCATTAGGCCAAATTGAGGGAAAATCTTGTTAACTCTGTAGAAGCTGCATGTTTCAGCGGCTTGAAATTTGTTCAGAATGTTGAGCTGAATGATATCTAGTCCAAGTTCGAATATGGGTCATGCCGGGTCAAAAACTAGGTCACTAGGTCAAATTGAAGGAAAATCTTGTTAACACTTTGGATGCCGCATTTTTTGCTTCAGCAGCTTGAAATTTGGTCAGAATGTTTGCCTAAATGATATCTAGGCCAAGTTCGGATATGGGTCATGCCGGGTTAAAAACTAGGTCACTAAGCCAAATTGAAGGGTAATCTTGTTAACACTCTGGATACTGCATTTTTAATTTCAGCATGATGAAACTTTATCAGAATGTTTTTCTTGATGATATGTAGGCCAAGTTTGAATATGGGTCATGCTGGGTCAGAAACTAGGTCACTAGACCAAATTGAAGGAAAATCTTGTGAACACTTTGGATGCCACATTTTTTGCTTCAGCAGCTTGGAATTTGGTCAGAATGTTTTGAGCAAGTTGAAACTTTGTCAGAATATTGTCTTGATGATATCTAGTCCATGTTGGAATATGGGTCATATCAGGTAAAAAAAATATAGATCACTAGACCAAATGAAGGAAGATATTGTTAACACTGTAGAGGTTGCATTCAGACTAATTGTGTTGATGTGTTTTGCATTGCAGTACATTGTATAATTAAGGTGAGCGATCCAGGGCCATCATGGCCCTCTTGTTTGATTACTTGAGTTGATGATTTATTTCAATTTGTTTTTTGTCAGAATGGTAACAGTATACGTTTATATATATATTCATTGAAATATTTGTTGAAAAGAGATTCAATTACGTATCCGTATATGTACTCGCAGTAATTCGAATATATCGTTGAACTCGAACCATTTTCAGGAACGGAGGTCTTTAGAAAACAATGAAGCAGCAGTTTTCTATGTATAATTGTTACCATATACATGTACCTGCACATTTTATTATATACCTTCGGTCTCGCGACATATAAATTCAACGTCCCTCGTAGACCATACAAAACCCAGTATAGCTACTGAAACATAATATTATGTACGAATTGCTGGCATTATTTTGATAATAAAACTTCGAGAATAATTGAATTACGAAGCATAATTTTATAAGGAAATGTCGTCTTGCATTCCCCGGTCGGTATACCACAAACAGGTTAATGAATACGACACTGGTTTGGCAAATGTTAAAGTAAATTTATGTGACTCTTGTTAATATTTACAGTCAATAGGGCTCACTTCACTGTACGTAAACGACAAAAAAATCGTAGTTCATCTGTTATAGCTCAACCACATTAAAATCACACTTTGCTGAGCGTATTTTGGATGTGACGACAACGCATGAAAGGTCGTCGCAAAGTTCTCGTTGATCGGTCCCAGGAAATCGCACAATACAAGCAATACTCGGCCATCACAGCTTCTCTTTCACTTTTATTTGCATGGGTAAGTGTCCCTTGCTGATAGGCGGCAAAAACGATTGGCTGATACAAAGGTCAATCGGAGACGACCTGTAATAGGCAGTCAACTCATCAGTATGAGATTGTGAAGTTTAGGTTTTGTTTTAATGAGTTATATTATATTTGTCTATCCTCATTTTTTCACATCTAGATTATTCAGTGATTGTGAATTGGGAACAGGAGGGAAGGCCAACCGGGACAATCACGCCAACCAATGTAACCCAAACCACTCCGAGTACAGGTAGGTATAGAATATAATTTTACCTCGGAATCCTGATCTGACTCAATTATCATTAATTAAACAGATAAATAGTGATGTATCATATTAACCCATTCCTACATACAGACAATTTCTGACGCATCTTCATCAGACTACCTTCCGAAAACATTTGCAAAAGGAGAAATTGCTCATAATAATATATTCCCCTTTTGCCACAATGTCAACTCTATAAGTTATACTTATATTTACGGAGATTGTTCATATGTTCAACGCAGATTAGCCCAATGTGGGCAAGGTTCATTGTCCTTTGGCACATCATCCACTGTATAAATCCTATATTAATGCTGTTTATAAACGAAATTTGCTATTCCCCATAAAGTAATTGTTTGGAAGAATTGTATAGCAAGGCTACCCAAATTACAGGTACACGTGATGTAAATGACCGAGGACGCATTTGATCTAAAATCACTAACCCCAAAAAATTGTGCAAAAAATGCTGATTGAATTACGAATGCAAACAGAAGTTTGAAGAAATACACTTATTCTAGGACACCAAAACAAAATTACAAGTCTCTGAAATACAGCATTTGGATATCACTATGCCATATACTCAAGTTTATACTAACACTGCATGAACAAGATACCCTTTGTAAATAACAACACTTGTTCCCTCTAGTAACATAACTAGTTAAGTAACATATATTTCTTTTGACAAAGTATATTCGTTGTGATATTTTAATAGCATTTTGTAAAACAATAAACCTGATATATCAACCCTTACCAACAAACAGAATATGTGACAAAAGTAGAAATTCATCGGTATATGTATTTTCTACGGAGAACTTATTGCGGCATTCAAAAAGGAAGAAAGATGCCCAATTTATTTAAATATTCTCCCCTGAATTTCGCGTGCCTTATACCAATATATTGTGGTGGAAATGTGTAGCACTCTGGCCAGCCACATCAAATTGTTCACGAGGAAAACACAGGTAAATAAACGAGATCGTATAGTGATACATTTATTTATTTAAATAGGAAACTAGAGTCTCACGACTCTCTCGCTCTCTCGTCTCTTCGTCTCTCCTCTCTCTCTCTCTCTCTCTCTCTCTCTCTCTCTCTCTTCTCTCACCTCTCTCTCTCTCTCTCTCGATCTCTCCTCTCTCTCTCTCTCTCTCGACTCTCTCTCTCCTCTCTCCTCTCTCTCTCTCTTCTCTCTCTCTCTCCTCTCTCTCTCTCTCTCTCTCTCTCTCTCTCATCTCTCTCTCTTCTCCTCTCTCTCTCTCTCTCTCTCTCCTCTCTCTCTCTCTCTCTCTCTCTCTCTCTCTCTCCTCTCTCGGCCTGTCCATCCTCTCTCAACTCTCCCCAGAACCATGCATCTCCTCATTATCTATGCATGTCTCTATCTCTGCATGTCTCTCTATCTATGCAATGTCTCTCTCTCTATTCCAAAAAAAAACATACATTTATATACTACAGGGCTGGCGCCGTATACACGTGATATCCCGTATATAGTTATACCCTCATGGATCTAATATCTCACATGTTTACCTCTATACCTCTACCCTCATTGTGTTACAAATGTTCACTTGGTGACTCTACAATTAAATCATATTGACGGGTTGTTAAACATGGCAATTCGCGAATTTAAAAAGGGGCAAAATGACAAAATGTTAAAACTAGATTCTTATAAAGTGCTTATCTGAGTTCAAGAGAATTTTGCAGAACTGTTCACTTAGTGTTTTAAGTCTATTGAAACCATGTGGCATCTGATAAGGGAGCATTTAGCTACAAATGACACCTCATCCTTATCAACGGGACAGCATTAAAACAAACGTCTCAGTAATGTTCTTTAAGCGTCCCCTTTTTAATTATGTTCAAAGGTAGTTATTGTTTAATTCATTTACTTAACAAACAACACGCTACCAATATAAAATATTTATTGTTTACGAATACTACAACGCAATGCAATTAAATCCTTATGTTAATTGAATGGAGGTATGTGGCAGCAATATAGATTTGCTGGGTTTAGCTTTAAGGCTCCTGTGAACTCCACCAGACGAGGTCATTCTTGTTATCATTGGCAAATCACATATTCCTTACTACACACTATCCAGATATAGAAACAATTGTTAATATAATGCAAAGCTTGATGGCTAAACCACATCAATATTTGTAAGGTATCAACGCAACTACAAACTCAATCACTGCAAATGCGAACGATACTACTGCAAACTCCATAACTGCAAACGCAAACATTACTACTGCAATCTCAATCACTGCAAACGCAAACTTTACTACTGCATTAATAAGTGTTACCTGAACACAATGAGCAACAACCTAGAACAGGCGCGCAGCCAGGTGGAAGCCGTGAATCCTGTGCTGCTTCCACATCCATTTAGCAAGTATGCCTTGGCTTGATGACAAAGACCCGTGGGCTCTCCCATGCAAAATCGTGGCCTTACTCTTTCTCAATACCTGGCTACTCCCATGTGTAACAGAACATATGCCCTTGCAACGCAACCAACGCAATATTAGGTGTCACCAAAACAGACTGGGCAACATCCTTTATTATTATTTATCTCTTTGCCTGTAAGCAAACAATTCCCTGCTGGATTTTAGGCGTAAGACTCGCCTTCGACAGCTGCAATTAGACTACAGGCAAAATTGTAGCTATAATGACATATACATGTATAGAAATGTCAAGAAAACAACTTATATTTAATTAAGACCGACTCTCTCAGCTGGCAGAATTATTCCGGAAAAGAAACTATGGAATAGTTTTCCCCAACAATTATATGGTCACTATATGTGTGTATAGACGTTTTCATAAACTAAATTTAGTGAGACGTAAGATTGATAAGCAGAGTGTAAATTAGAGTGAGTCAACATATTCATCAATGTCGGTTTTTAGCAATATAATGACCTTAAGTATTACTATATTGCTTTTTAACATTTTCCCTACTAACATTTATCATTATATTGAACCCTATAATCGTTTCTGGCAAAGATAATCAAATTGTAAGAATGAAAAAGAAACAAGTAATATTTCTTCCGAACCTTCTGCTCAACCAATCGGGACTTCATTTCCAACATAACCTGACTTTGGATTAAAGAAGATTAAACAGCATTCGTCATTTGTTTGTCCCTAACCAGGTTATCAAAATAATGGATTTAAACTTTGCAAAATTTGAAAGAGACTTTCCAATGTGCTATCGCTTAATGCAACCACCAATTGTGTTTTGAATGATTTTCTGGTTGTTCATCTCCAGTATTATACTTTACTTTTAGTATCTGTTAAACAGAACATGTGTATAAAAATGATCAGGTTATTATAAAAAGGCATAAACCAAAACCAATGTAATAATGCACACACATTGTGCATCTTCAAAACAGATGGTAAGCGTGGCCCTGATCGATTAACCTGAATGATATCTATGTAGCATATGTGTAACTGCTAATATCGGAGAAAATTTAATCAAGAGCGTGAATGAAGCTGCTAGGAGTAGACACTGGAAATGAAACTTATCAATAAAGGACATTTGTTATGATATTAAATCAGTTTGTAAGAGGACCACAAAAGAAACATTTCCGTGAAGTTTGGTTGATATCGGTCCTAAAGTTCATTTTACCCCTATTTTGATGCTGCATGGCAGCTAACCTTTTAAACCAATCACTTTGGTTTTAAACAAATATGTAGAGGTTCATTTGTATACACATTTTCTTTCAAGATAGAACTATTTAACAGACACTAACAATATTTAACAGACACTAACAATGAAAGTATAATGCAAGAGATGAACAGCAGTACAATCATTCAAAACAGAACTGTTTTGGTAGATTACATTTTTAAGTTGACTTTAACCGTTATAAACATTAATAGTTTGCATTAATAGATTGCATATTCTGAATGCACCAGTTGGTCCAGTACAGTCAATGCATAGGAAGACACTGTACATGTATGACCCGAAACGGGGATAAAACCCTGATCTCCCGCTTAATATGACCTCATGTTCAATTAGACAACCGGAAATATCTTGCATCTTTTGGATGGCTCTTTTAAAAAGGAAAGCTACCAATAAAGTCCCTATATTTTTCGATCGACCATAGAATATGTATTTATAATGTATCAAAAACATAAGCATCGATATTGTTATCATTATCAATTTCATTTTTATTGCTAACATTATTATCATCATTCTTTGTATTATTATTATTATTATTATTATTATTATTATTATGCACAAACTAATGACTTCCGAACCAGTAAGCAACGTATCCTTGACATATACAAACAAAACTGGTATGCAAACATTAATAATTCAAGTAAGCTTGACTCTTATTGTATGTTTAAACATGGATTTTAACATTGAAACGTATCTGTCATGTATAAACGTAAACGCATACCGAATATCTCTAACAAAGTTACATTTATCATGTCACAATCTAGAAATTGAATCAAGCAGATATTTGAACATTCCTGGAGCAGGGAGAGTATGCACGCATTGCAACATGAACGTCATTGAATCAGAAAATCATTTCTTATTAGTGTGCCCCAAATATTATGAAATACACAAGAAATATTTAAAAAGTTATTATTGTCATTGGCCAAGATAACTTAAATTTATTGCATTACTGTCTTCAAATTCTACGAAAGTTATAAATAGTTTAGCTTAATACGTATTCGTTGCAATGCAACTTAGAGAACGGTAGTTTTATCGAATTTACACATGATATTTCTATAATAGATCAATTTTATCATGAACACATACATTGTTAAAATATTGCAATTTTTTCTAAAAAATCCATTTCTCCGTTTGTACTTTTTATAATTTCGTTATAAGATATAAACATACTGTTGTTTTAAGCAATAAAATATATTGAATTGAATTGAATATCATTTCATCATCATTATAATTATTATCATTTCATTATTATTGCAGGGGTCATCAACGCGGCTATAGAGGCTCATCGACAAAGAGCAATTTGAATAACCATTCAAAACAACGGAACCCAAACAATGCTAAGTTTAAAGGTTCCAAAAAGTAACTGTCACGTGACTATCACATCTTAGTTAACGTCTATACAAACCTAATGTATACGGTCACTATGAAGAAACTAAGATTAGATGATTTCCCAAATAAAAGAATGAACAAAAATAGTGTTTTGTTTGCCTGTTGTGTGATTCTTTCATTGAATAGAACGTGCTGCTTTTTATACCCCCGACAAACGAAGTTTGAATTTTGTCTGTTATTCTTGAACATAAGCGGTGAGCTTGTCAACAAGTAATTTTGTCTGACGCCATTTTTTACATAACTATAAATAGACTGATAATACAGCGCGGTTGAACAAACTCGTCTGATTGATTGATTGAAACGTCGTTTCCAACGGTATTTCAGTTATTTCACGGCAACGAATTCACCCTATGTTCTTTTCCTGGTTTTCTCGCACCAGTATTCCATACAACATTATTCCAAGGCAACTGACCACCTTCTCACAGTGACTATTTAGCCCCTTGGTAGGATGCATTTAGATATATCGATATTTAAATTATTGCTTTTTAGAATAAAAAGAGTAAAAGGGTGTATGCAACGTGTATAGTGTAGAGTGTATAGTATGACAAACTATAATGAAATATGTTATTGACGAAGTAGTATGACCTTGACGTTTTTGTTTGTTTGTGTGTGTGGTGTTTTAGTCCGCTTTCAAAAGTTTGAGTCATATCACGGCTATTCCTAAATTACCAGTACTGCTGGTAAGCTTATCTTGATTCCAGCACATATGCCGTTTTGCTATCCCCCGCAAGCCCTGACCGCCAAGGCGAGAGAAGCCTATACTACCGTGTTTAGGGTCTATGGTATGAGCAGACCGAATATCGAACCCTGTACATGTTTCCGGCTGTCGAGGTGGTCGTTCGCCACAGAGGTGGTAACTTGAAAATATGGAAATTCTCTAAAAATAGAAAGAAGAACTATTTTCTTAGTTGAAGACATTGTGGCAAAATGTAAGACGCACATAAAACATTATATGAGTTATTGACGAAGCAGTATGGCCTTGGCGTTTTTATTTATTTGTGCGGTGTTTTAGTCCGCTTTCAATAGTATGAGTCATATCATTGCGGTTCCTAAATAACCAGAACTGCTGGTAAGCTAATCTTGATACCAGCACATATGCCGTTTTGCTATCCCTGCAAACCCTAACCGCCAATGAAGGAAGCCTATACTACCGTGTTTAGGGTCTTTGGTATGACCGAATGTGGATCGAACCCAGGTAGCCCACTCTCGAGACAGACGGTCAAACAAATACGCCACAGATGCGATAAATTGGAGTTTAAAAAATATGGAATATCTCTAAAATAGAAAGTAGAACTATTTAATAGAGTTGAAGACAGTGTAGCAACATACATCTACAAATGGGAAAGGGTTAACAGACTATAGTATCATATCCCAGATACCTTAACAATTATAGCTATGGCTGTTCATCCTTTGGGGGTTAGGATGTAGGGGTTTGCATAATTTATCCCTTTCCCTCATACGACAATTCTGCAGCAGACGACTTTGAACATATTTTGTCAACAAATAGAAAATCTCCATAATTGAATGGAATGGATAACCTATGTCGTAAAGTGGAAAACATTATGGCAAAAGGAGAAATTCTTCTTTTGTCACTAAGTTTTTAAAAACCCGTCTTCTGCAGAGGCGTCAGAAAGCGTCTATTTGAGGGAAAGGAATAACGACTGATTCACTGATACACTTTTATTCAATGATCAAATGGATTGATGGATTGATTGATTGGGGTTTAACGCCGTTTTTAACAATTTCTCAGTTATATCACGGCGGCCAGTTCACCTACTCATGCATTTCCTGGTTTTCTCACACCAGTACTCCACACAACAAGCAACTAGCTGCTTTTCCACATAGACTTAGCCCATTGGTGGAAGACGAATGCCGCATGTCGCATTGACTTTTGTCAATCGTCGAAAAGAAAGTTGGCCGAGCCGGGATTCGAACTCACAACCCCTGGATTGACAGCCCGCGTCGCTACCGACTGAGCTACCGGGGCTCGGCTGATCAAATGGAGCAAACAACGTTAATCAATATCGAGAATGTTATACCGGCTGGATTATTTTCACGCACCCGCACTACTTCGGCAACTCTGATATGCTTCGATAGGACCTGAAAACCAACATTGTGGACTCTGCGTTATGTATCGACTCAGATTAGCCTGCTTAGTCCGCGCAGGCTAATCCGGAACGACACATTTCGTCTCAGGGGAAAAGATGTGTATAATTATTCATGAAACAGACAATCCACAGGAGGCTCACATATAATCCAGTACTCGATTTCAGTCCTATCGCATAAAACCACACTTGCTTTGACAACTGTGTTTACCTTTTATTGTGATATATGATATTTCTTCCAGACGTAATTTCACAAAACGTTTAATCACTATTAAATGTAGAAAGGTATTGCGATTTAAAACATGCATCTATTATAGTCGTTCTCTGGCTCGTCTTAGATGCTCATGTCACACTCGAATAAGAGTATTTTGCTTTATAGCGCAGTAAGACATCGATTTAGGACGATTTTCATGCCTGTCTCTTTGGTGATAACATTAGAATATAAGAGATTTTGATCTAATTACTAAGTCTCGTATCCTACACAAAGGATATTCAGTAGTTATTTTACTCTTTCAGCACCGACACTCCTAAAGTAGACTCATCCTTGTTTAAAATCGGACGACTCCATTCTTCATTTGATAACATTTTGTTTCAATTATTATAATGTCTTACAGGCAAACAATGTTGATTTCAGGTGAGACAGTTCGCTACGAGTCTGAATCAGGATTGCTTGCAAAAATACTCAACATTGCCATTGACGCTGGAAGGTTCTAGTCTCGTTGATAATTTGTCTGATATATTGTATATGTATACATATTAATAGAGGTTTATACTTTTGCCTAAGCCATATATTTCCACTCTTTAAATGACCATAGACGCATTTCAGCGACGTTTTCAATAAAGGATTGGACTTCAAAAACCCTATATATGTTTTAAGTCTTATGAAAGGATTATGAGTTTGCGTATTACTACATTTTAAGTTATACGTAATATTATATGCACGTATTGTGGACCGGAAATAAAAAAACGCTTATAAACTATTATATTGGGTTTTATTATTTACGGCATTCATTTAAATGTCAGGTTTTGAGTCAAGGTAAATGAACGATTTTCCGGTTTGTTTTCGTAGAAATAAATAAATCAGAACCAGCCTACACACGGGAAAACCTATCATCGTTTGTAGAAGTACAACCAGTGAATACTCTGATCAATACGTGACTCCGCACATGCTGGTCAAGATCCTTCAGAGGACTAGATACGGGAGGGTAAACTGGTCCAACCCCGTATATACCTACTCAACCGATACCTATGTTGTTGCTACTCAAAATAATTGTTTCACTCAGACGATTGTTATGAGTACCCACAGCATATGGTGTAAGTGTCAAATAAAGATTTTGGAATCTGTAATACTTAACTTATCTCGAGCGGCTCTGGATTCATTCAGTGTCACCAATCAGGTTTTGAAAATCCGATAATTGTATTGCATTGTTTACGAAATTCATTTAAATGTCATGGCTGAATTTTCGGGTTGTTTTTCGTAGAAATAAATGAATCGAAACCAGCCTACAACCATTGGAAAACCTATCATACATTTGTAGAAATACAACCAGTGAATAATACACGACTTCACACTGGCTGGTCAAGATCTTTCAGAGGACTAGATAAGAAAGAGTAAGCTTAACCCACCCCACTTTTTCCCTGTAATATGCACCAGGTCCATCATGGAATTAAGTCATCGCGGGTCACCCATCCAAGCACATACCGCGATGTTCGTTGCTTAATTTTGTGAAATAGATAACCATTCTACCATCCCTTTTCCGTTACATGTTTCCCTCTGTTCTCCTGACTTAGACCCGAAGTTACACAACTGCGCACTAGCATAACACCAGAGCGAACCCTATGTAACATCACTGGGAACCAACTGGATTGGGGATGATGGTGAAGTCACCCCAAAATCCTACAATTGCAATTATTTGTAACGTGCACCGGGTCCTTCACGGGGTTTAGCCATCGCGGGTTACCCAGCATGGGACTAACCGCGATGTACGTTGCTTAACTTTGTGAAAAAGCAAACAACTCTACCAACGTCGCTATAAAAGCCGGCTTCTACAACACGGCTGTAGAAGTAGAATTCGTACCTATACCCCATTCCCGTAACACCTATTATGCCTGTGATGATTGTTTTGAGAACCCACAACTTAGGGTTTGAATTTCAAATAAAAGTTTTGAAATTTGAAATATTCGCCTTATCTTATCTAGAGCGTATGATTCATGCAGTGTTATCATTCAGGTTTTCAAGTGGAATATCAGATAACTAATCAGTGCCTTGCACAAGGGCACTCCACCATGACCGCCTCAACTTAGGATCGAACCGGGACGCTCTCTCCAAAATTGCAGACACTATCCACTCGGCCAGAGCGGATTCCTCAGTAATTAAAAATGAATGTTAAACGCTTTATATTGATGCAATCTTCGGTTCAAATGAGGTGATCTGAATCTGTATATATTTGAGCTACGTCAGGCGACATTGGATCGTATTTGCAACTTCGATTCTTTGTCTCTTGGCCCATTCCCTGGTACAATAAATCTGCAACAGACGACAACATAAAGTTGGATTGTACTTTCGGCTTCAATTATTTGCCTCTTGCTCCTTTCCCTGGTACAATAAATCTGCAACAGACGACAACATAACGTTGGATTGTACTTTCGGCTTCAATTATTTGCCTCTTGCTCCTTTCCCTGGTACAATAAATCTGCAACAGACGACAACATAAAGTTGGATCGTATATAGGCTTCGGTTCTTTGTCTTTTGACCCTTTCCTACGGACGAAAACATTTTGACCTATCTTTGAAAATGAAGTTATATTATTTGATAGAGTTGAGTCATTGTAAAAAAGGAGAAATTGCTCTTATCGCCAATTTCTCTGCTTGTCACAATGTTTTCCAACGCCCGCTGAAGATGTTTAGAAATGCGTGTGCACGTGAGGAAGGTATATTCAGTGAATACTGGTCCATTAACTTATAAACAACTTGCCAAACGTTTTGCAAAGTTTATACCTGTATAGTGAATACCTGTGAATACAGCATTCATTTGAAAGAAAAATATAAACTAATAACAACCCTACTGCTGCTGACATTATGATGCTAAAAATGTTCTTATAAGGTTTAAATAAGTATAAATAAGTATCATATTGTGTTACATTGTCAAGTATTCTAAGAAGCGCAGTAAGCACCGCGTGTCAGGATGAGACTTCACGTATCACTAGACTGATCACGGAAACACCGTAAACAATGTCAGGGTTATTTGTAAGGTTTCCTTTACAATGATAGCTATTTATCGAGTTGGCAGCCTGCCAATTGTTGTTAACACCCTAACACGCATTTTAGGGTGAGAAATACACATGTCATGTAACCAAAACAGAAAGTCATTACAAAATGGGAAAGGCAGAGTTTATAATGCTCATAACGAGCCATATGATCTCTCCATGCACTGTTTTCGAGACTGTAAATAATGGCCGAATTCGCCCATAACTGATAAGTGATGAATAAATGTCACTTACTTCTTTGGATTTGTAGGGGTAGGAAAATGCTTGTGGAGCAAAGTGTTTAACTCTTTGCTCCATAAGTATTTTCTTGGACTCTTCCAAATTGAAAGTATTCATTCCCGACTAATGTCTTATGTGTTAATTACGCTCACATTTACGGAACATCTTGAACTCTTCCTACACTGTTTTCAAATGCCTGGTTTCAAAAGATGCAGGGAAATGCAGTATTATGGAGGGTTACTATCACTTTATCGTAGTTATGCACCTTTTAATATTCATCTATTCACACTGTGCTATAAATAGTTGTAAATGAAAGTGTCTGTTTTGTTACATAAGCAAAGAAAAAAACATTTTTGAATGATCTAGTCTGAGGGATATGTGCGGAGATAAATTTTGTTGTTGATTGTTGATCTCGTTAATAATTACGCAGGGGTATTGCTTTATGTTAAGATAATGACAAAAACACATAGAAATTTAAAACAATGTTTTTCCTGTTCTTTAGATGCATGATATGTCCATGAATCTAGTATATACGGTACCCATGGTGCATTGCTTGTATATTTTCTATGTAATCACCTTTTCAGATCACCTGGACATGATGGATCAAGGTGATCTATTGGGAACACAATCTGTCATTGTTCAATGTTAACCTTTGGCTTCAAACAACAATGATGTTCCTTGCATGGTCCCCATACAGGTTTTCCAAAATATGTCCATTCAATACAGATCTGCCATGGCAACGAAAAGGGAAAACCTTTTATACTGTTTTTGTTAAAAACTAATGGCCCAGTTTTGAAACATTTTCACAGTTTGCTTAATATGTTGGGATTCATTAAAACATGGCTGTTAAGGCTGTTTCCATATATCGATATTGTTCCTCGGATAGTCCCCTTTGAAATATATGCCAATAGTTGGATTGTATTCAATGAATAGCTTTGTTGCTATGGGAAATATCGCAAGAACAAGAATGCAAAGTGTCTTTCCGGAAACTACTGGTGCCTTAGAAATTCCGCCGAAATGTTCCTTCCAGTTTGCTCAAACTGGTGCAAATCCTCCAAAAACAATACTATGGAGTTCGGGCTTGGTTTCTTTCAGTGCTATAGTGCTATAAAAAAATATCCTTGTCTGAAAACAGTAACTGCTTTCAATATAACTTGGCACAAATGTTCCTTTGTTTGACCCTCAGTCGAGTATGTTCTAGCAGTTGCTATTGACAGGGGATCCAAGCATGCTTCCTCTTGTCTCATTTAAATTTAATTATTTGTTTATGTTTCTTTGCAAGTGTATGCTAATTTGCTCTCATGTGCTTCTCTTGTATTAATTCGTTCACTGTGTTCTGTTAATTGTTATCAATAAATGTTTATGTTCAGTATAGCCATGTTCAAACACTTTCTCTTAGTCTAGTCCATGGTTTAGAGAACTATTTTCTTTCAAACCTTTTTTTTGCAACATCATTACCAGTTCAGTTTATTGCATTAGTGCAGAATTTTAATGTTCTATTTCATCATCATGAAACTTTGTCATACTATTTGTTTCTCATATACTTTTGGGCCTCGTTCATAACTGTCTAATTTTCTCAAACTAGGTCATTTGTCAAAGCATTTTAATGGTTCATGGGACCTGGATGACCATGGTGCATTTTTCAAACAAATGCTACATAACCATGTGCTCCATCAATACACATTTCTCCAATTCCTTACCAGCACGCTATTACAAATGGTCTACTAAGGGTTCAGAATGCTCTTATCTTTCTGAACTCTTACTCCACTATTTTCTACTCTGTCCGTAAAAGTGGACCAAATCAATCCTATCCATAACTGATACATGATGAATTAATGCTTTCAATGTGTAGGAGTAACACATGCTTATGGAGTGCAGCATATTGCTCTTTGTGAAACTTCTTATTTTTCATTCATTCACCTTGTTCTGTAACTAATTGTAAGTAATAGTGTATGTCTTTTAATGTGTTCATTATGTTAGTTGCTGGATCCAATTGCATACATATTTTCTTGTTTACCCAATACATCGCTAAATTACACTTATCAGTTTCTACCAAATCTGTGGTCATTCTTAAACAAGACATTATGTATTCAATATACTAGTTTTGTTGTGGTCCTGTAATCTAAGATGTTTTTAGATCATCTGAGCCAAAGGCTCTAGATGACCTATTGGACTCACTCTCTATCCGTAGCTCTCCTCAAACACCACTGGCTGCAAGTTGATATAACTTGGCATGGATGTTCCTTACATGGCCCCACTTTAACAGTTGTTCACATAATTCCATTCATTACACAACGTGTTGCCATGGCGAGAAAAATAAAAACTATTAAATTTGTCTTGTCAGAAACTGCTGGCAAAGCGCGATTTCAAAATTGTTTCTCTGAAATGTTCCTTGCCTGCACCACTCTGAACCTCCACCAAGTTTGCTCGAGTGGATGCAATTTGTAAAACACACAGAAACTACTTGCTGGAAGTTGATTTAACATTAACATCTTTCTCAATATAATAAGGCAGAAATTTCAAAATGTTTCTGCCTAAACCTGCTGTCAAATTTTCCTTTAATTCTTCATGTCTATAATTTGCATACTTGTGAGCTCTTGCACTCAGGTGAGCGATATAGGGCCAACAAGGTCCTCCTGTTTTCCAATTGCCATTTTCATAATATTTACTATTTTTGATATGATCTTTCAACTTCTTAACACTAGATACATACATATAAGCTGCAACTGTTATTTCCTTTCACAGTTTCCCTTCTTCTCGAACCTTCCTGCAGCCCACAGGCTGTCAGCACTTTCATTGCTTTGATTATACCACTCGGTCGTGACATCCTTTATAATTATTTTGACATAAAATGTATTGGGGCTACAGTTCCAGTTTTTTGTCACAATATGCATATATGACTCAATTACTTGTATCCGTTTAGTGAAGACTGTGATTAGAATGTTTACATGCACAGGTTCATCTCATACTTCACTGTACGCATATACATTAAGACCAAATATGGCTAAACGCGGTTTATATATAGACGAAATACAGGTATTGTGAAATAGTAATGGTTTCATGGATTGGGCTTTAACGCCATTTTCAACAATTTGTCAGTCAGTCATATCACGGCGGCCAGTTCACCTACCCATGCGCTTCCTTGTTTTTTCATCACCAGTACTACACACGACATATTTTCCAAGCAACTGGCTACTTTTCCACACAAACTGTTAGCACATTGGTGGAATACGAATGACGCTTATCACAGTTATGTTTGTCAAATGTCGGAATGTTATTGGGTTTGAACTCACAACTACAAATAGTAATGAACCGTGGACTATGAACAACCTCATTCGGTTCACTGACCTCAACAAATAGGTAAACAAAATGCCTTCGAGAATGTTCGTATTACCCAGAATCTCTAAAATTAATTTTGATTGCTGTTGTCCATGGAACAAAAGAATAGTCTATTATAGGTATAGGGGTAACCCTAGAGTATTCTATGCATACCTCTTGGTTATCATCGGGGACTTAACAACTACGTCTTTCTTGGACAACCGGTTAATACCCCAAACTAAAGAGGAGACCAATTGTTGAGTACCCACACGATAGGGTTTGAGAGTCAAATGAGGACTTTTAAATGTGAAATATACTGCTTTGTCAAAACGCCACTAAAATTGATACTCTCCATGACCTACTTTACTGATTTTACAGAAAACAACTAAAGAGAAAATGTCTTTCTTGGATTTAGAAGGGGAATCTATTTGGATTCGAAAACGAAAGAAGATTGACTTTGTCTGTTTTCTGCGTATAAGGCAATGCTCACCATTGCCATTAACGCTGAAAGTGTGAAAGTTATTCTATTCTATTTAAAAAAAAATTGCTGTTCCCCACCCTTTTCTTATTATTTACCTTTTCCATTTGATATTCAAAATATTTCTACTTGATTATTTATCTGACATATTGTATAGAAATAAATATTAATATATGTTAATACATTTGTCTCAGCCATATATTGCCCCTCAGTAAATAACAATAAAAAAAACTATTGGCGACGATCTCCAATAAATGATTGGACTTAAAAGTAACCCTATATGACACGTCCCGCGAGAAAACCAACATTATGGCCTCTGCGTAATGTATCGATCCATATCAGCCTGCGCAGTACACGTAGACTGATCCGGGCCGAAACATTCCGTCACAGAGGTATAGATGTATAGAGTAATGATTCCCGAAACAGAAAATCCACAGAAGGCGAAAAGTGTATATCCTGGTAAGCCTGCGCGGCATGCTTAGGCTGATCCGGGTCGCTACCTTAAGCAGAGTCCATAATGTTGGTTTCCTCGAGGGGAGCTCATAACTGTTTCAAGTCTTATGGAAGGATTATGAGTGCGCATTACTACATTGTAAGTTATACGTAATATTATATACACGTATTGTGGACCAGAAGCCTTATTACGCTAATTACGCTTATAACATATTGCATTGTATTTTATTGTTTACGGAATTTATTTAAATGTTAGGTTTTGAGTCACGGTAAATGACTAATTTTCCGGTTTGATTTCGTAGAAATAAATGAATCGGAACCAGCCTACACACAGGAAAACCTATCATACATTTGTAGAAGTACAACCAGTGAATACTTTTATCAATACGTGACTCCGCACATGCTGGCCAAGATCTTTCAGAGGACTAGATAAGAAAGAGTAAGCTTGTCCAACCCCCCTATATACCTTATTTGACTCAAACGATCCCTATGTTGTTGCTACTCAAAATAATTGTTTCACTGAGACGATTGTTATGAATACCCACAGCATATGGTTTGAGTGTCAAATAAAGATTTGGGAATGTGAAATACTCAACATATCTCGCGCGGCTCTGGATTCATTCAGTGTCACCATCCGATAATTGTATTGCGTTGTTTACGAAAAATTATTTAGATTTCAGGCGAAGGGCCGATTTCCCGGGTTGTTTACGTAGAAATAAATGAATCGAAACCAGCCTACACATTGAAAAGTAAGCTTAACCCACCCCACTTTTTACCTGTAATATGCAGGTCCTTCATGGAATTAAGTCATCGCGGGTCATCCGTCCAAGTACATACCGAGATGTACGTTGCTTAACTTTGTGAAATAGCCAACCATTCTACCAACGTCGCTATAGAAGTGGTATTTGTACAGATATCCCATTCCCGTTACATTTCCCATCTTTTCTCCTGACTTAGACCCGACGTCGCACAACTGCGCACTAGCATAAAACCAGAGCGAACCCTATGTAACATCACTGGGTTAACGCCCATTTCCCCGTTTGTCACAATGTTTCAAACGTCCGCTGAAGATGTGTAGAAATGCGTGTGCAAGTGAGGAAGGTCTATTCAGTAACTACTGGTCCATTAACATATAATCATTCATACAGCACACGTTTAATGTGGTATTAGGTAATCATTATACATGTGTAGTGAATACCTGTCTGTATACAGAATTCATATGAAAGAAAAATATAAAATAATAACAACCTGTATAGTGAATACCTGTGAATACAGCATTCATTTGAAAGAAAAATATAAACTAATAACAACCCTACTCCTGCTGACATTATGCTGCTAAAACTTTACTTATAAGGTTTAAATAAGTATAAATCAGTATCATATTGTGTTACATTGTCAAGTAGTCTAAGAAGCGCAGTAAAACGCACCGCGTGTGAGGATGAGACTCCACGTATCACTAGACTGATCCTGGCATACTGCAGACGAAATTCCATACCAGAAACACCGTAAACAATGTCAGGGTTATTTACAATGATAGATAGCTATTTATGGAACAAAACTTAATTAAGTCACGTGTGGCTATTGTTGGTTTTTGCCTGTGGTCATAGTAGTAATGCAATCTTTTCGGAGTTGGCAGCCTGCCAATTGCTGTTAACACCCTAAAACGCATTTTAGGGTGAGACTTAGCGAGAAAGATAGTTCATCATGGATTCAACAAAACTGCATTTAAAAGGTTAAGATAAAAAACAAAAAATATCATTATAATGTTATTGGAACATCGTGAAAAACTTAAGGCGTGAGTACTATAATATAAGTTTAACAAATACTTAGAAATTAATGCGCCGAGAGGTCAAATAAGTAAGCTTATTATCATCTTCTCGAAGTGGAACGGAAAAGTACAATTCCAATTCAGTTTAAATGGAGTAATTTGTCATTGTGAAACAAATCTTCATGCCTGATTTTACCATTAGCGTTTCGCATTTTCCTTTTCCTTTTCATTCTGCAATTTCATATTCCATAATAACGAGCACAGCGAGGCCGATTGCGAGGGAGACACGTAAAATACCAGTACCTGACTTCTTGTTGAGTGGAAGACACGTAAAATACCAGTCCCTGACCTCTTGTTGAGTGGAAGACACGTAAAATACCAGTAAATGCCCTCTAGTTGAGTGGAAGACACGTAAAATACCAGTACCTGACCTCCAGTTGAGTGGGAGACACGTAAAAGACCAGTACCTGACCTCTTGTTGAGTGGGAGACACGTAAAAGACCAGTACCTGACCTCTTGTTGAGTGGGAGACACGTAAAAGACCAGTAAATGACCTCTAGTTGAGTGGGAGATACGTACCATACAAGTACTTGAATTATAGTTGAGTGGGAGACACGTAAAATACCAGTACATGACCTCTAGTTGAGTGGAAGACACGTAAAATACCAGTACCCGAATTATAGTTTTTTGGGAGACACGTAAAAGACCCGTACCTGACCTCAAGTTGAGTGGGAGACACTTAAAAGACCCGTATTTGACCTCTAATTGAGTGGTAGATGCTTGAAAACACCAGCATCGGAACCGGGATTAGAACCCCGGACCTCTGTAACCACTAGACCACCGGGCCACTCTCATGTTTAATACACAAATTCAAAACAGTGTGAGAATTAGCACGATTCCCGCTCCTATATTAGACACTGGTGTAAGAAGACATTTTCTTATCAAACTAATACGATTTATGATGCTAGTCTATGCTAACCAATGGATTGATGCTGTGAGTTGTAGAATCCCAAACTGAAATTGATGTTTTTTTTGTTTAAATTTTGTTTTGCGCCGCTTTCAACAATATTTCAGTCATGTCACGGCGTTTACTGTGATTAATTACTACGGTATTGTTTATCCTGACACCAATGCATCAGTCGTAATGCTATCATCGCAACCCTAAGCTTCAATGAGGGTAGCCATTACTGGCGTTTTTAAAACTTTGGTATGACCGGACTGGGGATCTAACCATAGTCTCCTGTTCCAGATGCGAACGTTTTAACAAACACAACTACATGTAGGAGATGGTGAATTGAAAATATACAAGAGAGCGTGTTACCCAAACACAACCCAGATGTAAAATAAACAAGCTGAGTGCCGCGGAGAGAACGCCAACGCTCGTCTGCTTTCGACAAATGGGCATTTCGGAATAGTTATTAAAGCCAGTGTCATGCGACTTAGTATAGACATGCGTATTGTTCATGGGAACAAGTGTACCAAGTTTTGTTTGAAAATGTTGAAACGTTCTCAGTAATTTTGTAAACATACGCCGATGAATACACACATAGTGATTCGGTCATCTTATATTACACTAGTTGTATATAAAGAAATACGTAATGGGTATATTACATCGGATACAAGCATTGTCATGTGATAAAAAGTGATATACCACTCCAGATTACTCATATTTTGGATCACTTCTTCTTCCCTCATTATTTTTATTTAAGTTTGTATGATTTGTATTGTTTGTAGATATTTCAAAATTAAATTAATTGCAATTAAAAATGTATGTACGAAGAGGTGGGTACGTGTACCTCTAGGAAATGAGTAATACCATCGTCTTTCATTAGCCAACGTTCAGAACTTTTAATACGAATTATTGAATGCACTCGCGGATATTCAATTCACGTATTTTAGGACCCTAGCTGTGTGGGTTGTATACATTTTGTAAATTCAATCAAAATCTTTTCAAAAGAGTTTAAAATGAGGATGCAGCAGCCATTATGTAACTGTGATGCATCGCCGATTAGCCATAAATAACCAGACACCCACAATTTATAATTCAGAACGTGTTTATATTTATATTTTAACAAGTCACATTCAAATATTGACAACGATGTGTGTTAAACGCTATCCCTCATACTGATGGTTCTTAACGCCCCTACTGCAAACGTCTGTTAAAACATATCGGGAGGGAAAGTTTTACTCTTCTATCGTTTGTAAACCCTTTCGCTGCTTAATGCCGCTGAATTCAAAGGCCTTTGCAAACAATGCAGATTCAGAGGAGACAGCTCATAACGAGTTGTCTCTCCTGAAATCTGCATTGTTTGCGACTTAGACATTGAATTTTACCAAATGTCCTGATGTGCGAAAAGTGGAGTGGTCCAATTTTCAACATGGAAGAGTCGACTTTGTGAAATTTGGCCGTGAAAGAGTTAACAAATGTTACTGTGTAAATTATGCAGATGACTCTAGCTCGAAGTGAATCTGTAACAGGAGAGCATATGGTGCCACCCTGTCGTTTGTGTCGGGATCTAGCAGACGCATTTTGAAATAAATACAGTAGATGACAGGGGCGGATCCAGGATTTAGGCTTGGTGTTGGGGGAGGGGGGGGGGGGGGGGAAAGGCCTGACGTACATATTTTTTGTCATTTCGTCGATGTAGCGATGTATAACGTCAGTTTATTCTGATAGTGGATTTCAAAGGAGCATACAGCGAGGATATTTCTGGCATAATTATTAATTATCTGCTCAGAATCTAATTTAATGTCCCTATGAATAAACAAAACCATTGACAACTTTCGGGAAATCCGGTTCAAGTTCTCGAAAGCTTCTAAAGAGTTATATGGGGAACAAATGGTTAAATTGCTCCTACAAATTAGTTAATGAATGGATCATTTCATTTCAAACGAATATATAAGGAAAATATTTGCTCTTTAATATGATCATTTTAATATGATTCTATAATTTTGGTCTTTTTTAGGTTTTTGTTGGTCACTCAAAGTTACATTGAAATAAGGAGTTAAAAATTATTCTGCTTTAATAATAAGGTATTTAAAAACATCCGATCGCTTCAAACGGTTCAAGATTCCTCTTTCACTTGTTCCTATTCAAATCATTTTTTTTAAATATATTTTGGTCCTTTTGAACATTTATGTGAAATGCGATGCCTCAGAAAGGTGAAATGCCTGTGTATTGGAGTGTGCGGTATTGTGTCATCTCAGCAGAGTATCAATATGTGATGTTACATAGGGTACTACTAGCGCGCATAAGTCAAGAAAAATGTAACGGGAATGGGCTATAGGTACAAACACCACTTATACAGCCTTTAATAGCGAAGTTGGCAGAGTGGTTGGATTTTTCACAAATTTAAGCAACGTACATCGCGGTTAGTGCCTGGATGGGTGACCCGTGATGGCTTAACTCCATAAAGGAAACTGTGTATATTACAGGTATATAGGGGGCTGGGTCAAGCTTACTCTTCCTTATCTAGTCCTCTGAAAGATCTTGATCGTTCTTTTTCCAAAATATTATCACATAAAACAGGTGAACACATAAATGCAGTGCTTTTAATTATTGTGAATTCTCAATTTGTTTGAATGATTAGGTTACAGAGGTGTCAAAGGAGTTTGAACCGCCCATATGATAAACTCATTTGACAAAATTGAAAAAGATATAGATGAATTTTATTTCTTTAGGAGAAGTATCGTGGACGGTGTCCTAGGTGGATTGAATATGAAGATTTCCAAGCTAGATCAGGAAAACAACAAACTATAGTGTAGAATTGAGTCACTCGAACTGACTACCGACAAAGCGGAACAAAACAGTAGTCGCAACTGTCTTCGGTTATCTGGCCTACCGGAGTTAAAGGACAAGATCACAGATGATACGGTAATGGAAGTGGCAGCGGCTATCGGAGCCGATTTATCTATAGATGAGGTAGACTGCAACCAGCGTGTTGGTAAACCGAAAAAACTAACAAGGAGAGACTAAGAGACATCATTGTCAAATTCGTGAGCTACAGATCTCGTAAAAAAAACTCATGAGAAAGATATCAATGTTAAAGACCAATGGGTATAGTGCCTTACCTCCGCATTATGCAAGAAATAATTAACCAGGCGAAACTGGTTACCGTCATTTTGGACCAAATCGGGCCCGGACAAAACTGGTGTTTGATATAAAATGAAAGCACAAAAGCAAATATTAGGTCAATTAAGAAATGATTATCAAAGGAAATTAATCTTTTTCTATATCACCAATCACGTAGGTTTATTCGGCTAAATCAGCCAAGTGTTATGACTATGTGCAATACATACTTCTTCGCAAAGGAAAAATAACCACAGCATCACATATTTAGGTTTTACTGTGTCAAACGTTCATAGAAATTATCAAACTATTTAGGCATTATTCTCAGACATTTTAGGTGACCAGTATCATCATTTTTAACCAGTTTGATTGTATCCAACTATTTTTGAAGACGACACAAAATTGACCTATCAGTTTTTGCCCTCTGAAGCTTTTTGCCCCCAAATGGAATACACTCATTTCTTCGCAAAAAAGTGTTTTGAGGGACTATTTGGTATGACAGCGGATGTATTTGGCGTAATTTGACCTTTATATTAAGGTAATGGGTGGTATAATTATGATTAAAGACAAAACACCCACAATACATCGAATTGAAAACCACTGCGGACTCACTGAGATAATGGTAATTGTAGTTATACAATGCTGTGTCATCAAAATGCGCCTGTGTGTATAGAAGGTTAAAGATACAAATTTACTAATTTAAATAGGATTAAATATCAATTTTATATTCTACTTAACGGGTACAACATGCAATACAATGGAAACTCAATCTTTGGATGATGGTGTTAGCCACATCCATATATAGACTTTGCATGTAATGTACGAGAGAGTCAAAATGAATATCAGCGTTGTATTCAATCATGGTAAATGACCTTTTTCTTTCGCACAAAATAATAATGAAATAAGTATCCATATAAATTACGTGTACATCGAATGCATTAACGTACATGTACTTGACGAAGTAGATGTAATTTCATACTTTATTTAACGTAGTCCATTCCTTTCATTGCCAAATAATGGACAAGCTGTCAGAAATCAATAAACAGTCCTAGACAATATCACCACTAAACGTGTTCTTATATAACTTTAACATGTGTTACCAAGTCAGCTTGTTTTATGGAATACAAGTCATGTCAAGGGAAAACGGTATCTAACCTTTCCCATATACAACAAATCTGCAGCTGACAAATTAAAAAATATATAGGCAAAATTATGGTAAATCTCTATAAGGGTAAGTTAAATTATTGAAAAGAGTTGAAAACGTTGTGTCAAAAGGAAAACGTTTTCCTTATTCCCGATGTTGTCGAAAGAGGAGAAACGTAAATCATTCAATAATCAATATTTGTAAATAGGCCTACCATAATTATGTCATTTGAATTTAAATGTCATTTTTTCGTTCGTTCGTTTGTGTAAAAGAGTCTTGGATTATGTAATGACAAGCATAAAATTCCATTGTACAATTCAATATATTTCTGATTTTGAAGAATTTTCTAAATGTTAAAGTAACACCATTTCTGATTGGCTAACCAATGCAGACATTTTTATACTCTGCGAATTCAGAAAGAGCTTTATACAAGATGAGTGTTTAATATTCTAAAAGATTCGTCATCCTCCACCTATTTGTTATATAGATCTAAACTCATATTCTAATAAAAAGAAAAGAGTAAAGTCTCACTAGATGTACACCAATGTAATGTTAAGGATGCCATACCAGACAGTTAACAACTACATAAATCACCAGACCAGACATTTAACAAATACCCAAATCACCAGACCAGACAGTTAACAACTACCAAAATCACCAGATCAGACAGTTAACAACTACCCAAATCACCAGATCAGACAGTTAACAACTACCAAAATCAGAATGCCAGACAGTTAACAACTGCCAAAATCAGAATACCAGACAGTTAACAACTACCAAAATCAGAATACCAGACAGTTAACAACTACCAAAATCAGAATACCAGACAGTTAACAACTACCCAAATCACCAGATCAGACAGTTAACAACTACCAAAATCAGAATGCCAGACAGTTAACAACTACCCAAATCACCAGACCAGACAGTTAACAACTACCCACATGTTCAGACCAGACAGTAAACACCTTCCCAAATCAGAATATCAGACAGTTAACAACTACCCACATCACCAGAAAAGACAGTTAACACCTTCCAAAATCAGAATACCAGACAGTTAACAACTACCTAAATTACCAGACCAGACAGTTAACACCTATTCAAATCATCAGAACAGACAGTAAACACCTGCCCAAATCAGAAAACCAGACAATTAACAACAACCCAAATCACCAGACCAGACAGTAAACACCTTCCCAAATCAGAATATCAGACAGTTAACAACTACCCACATCACCAGAAAAGACAGTTAACACCTTCCAAAATCAGAATACCAGACAGTTAACAACTACCTAAATTACCAGACCGGACAGTTAACACCTATTCAAATCATCAGACCAGACAGTAAACACCTTCCCAAATCACCAGACCAGACAGTTAACAACAACCCAAATCACCAGACCAGACAGTTAACAACAACCCAAATCACCAGACCAGACAGTTAACAACTACCCAAATCACCAGATCAAGCAGTTAACAACTACCCACATCACCAAACCAGACAGTAAACACCTTCCCAAATCAGAATACCAAACATTTAACAACTACCCAAATCAGAATACCAGACAGTTAATTACTACCCCAAAAACCAGACCAGACAGTTAACAACTACACACATCACCAGACCAGACAGTTAACACCTACCCAAATCACCAGACCAGACAGTAAACACCTTCCCAAATCAGAATACCAGACAATTAACAACTACCCAAATCACCAGATCAGACAATTAACAACTACCCAAATCACCAGATCAGACATTTAACAACTACACAAATCACCAGATCAGACAATTAACAACTACCCAAATCACCAGATCAGACAGTTAACAACTAAAGTCCCAGGCCAATAAAAACCCAAATTTGACCGGTTGAACATTTTTGCTTCCGGATATTAACCATAAGAATATAGCGTTGGTTGGATTATACGATATTATATAAAAGAGAAAAGATCGATTCACTCCACTCCCTCTTATCTAGATGTTTAATTAGAAATAAAATATGAAGGGCGCTTAGCGTTAACCATTTCCCACATATAGACGCTTTTTGAATCCTCTGCAGCAGACTACTATTTAAATCATTGTGGCAAAATGAGAAATTGCTCTTAATGAGCAATTTTCCCGTTTGTCACAATGATTTCAACTTTACTCAACAATCATACTATCATTTATAGAGATTTTCTTTATTTAGCACATGATAATTTCAAAGTCGGTCGTCTGCTGCAGATTGATTGTATGTGGGAAAGGGTTAATACGATCTCTGAATACCCATTGGATGTAATTACCGAAGCTGTTTTTACTTAATGAAATATAATCATGCCTCAACAGATCATATGGCTCGATCTGCCCATCAGCGTTTATACCAACCACGTGCGTTACATGATATTTTACATGCTATTTAACCTTTTCCCTCATTTACACGCTTTCTGACTCCTCTGCAGCAGACGACTTTTGAAAACATTTTTACAAAAGTAGAAATTGCTCAAATCGAGCAATTTCTCCTTTTGCCACAATGTTTTCAACTTTTGTCAGTAAGTAAACCTTACTCTATAGAGATGTTTGTGTTTTTGATGAGAATGTTTTCAAAGTCGTTTGCTGCAGATTTGTTGTATGTGGGAAAGGGTTAATATCATTTTTGGTAAATTGTACCGCGATAAGTAAAACCCCAACATTAGGGACTTTGCGACCATGGCAGTTACAGACCAACCTGCTTCTAAATTTTACATCAAACGCGGATAGTTAAAGTCCGCTATCCATTTATATAAGTGCTTACTGCAGACGCACATGTAGTATATATGGTATTGACCTAAGAAGCACCGTCGTTTTCGGGTTATATGGCTTAGTTACGAGTTGTGTGAGGAGTGCTCCATGAAAACTAACTCCATATGGAGATCAACATTTTATCAAAGCACTGAAAGTGCTGTGGGACGGTACCCATTGTATGAGGGGAAAAAAGATGGTCAACTGTTCCATTTTTGGAAAGTTGCAAAACAAGTCACATAATTTCAAAACATGTAAACAAAAAAGAAGAAATGCATACAGTTCAAATATTTATTTAAGACAGGGTTAACCTTATGTCCAGAGATCTATAATTAAACTCTTGAACTGTAGACGGTAGATACAGTTAGATAAACAAACACATTTGTGATAGGTAATTTATCACATGGATAAACTCTACAGCAGATGATTTGAACTAAAGATATTGGTAAATCTGTATTGATGAAACTAAAAGTATTGATGTGTGAGGGAAACATTGAGAAAACTGTCGAAATTTCTCATACCATCCATCTGTTGAAGATTAGACAACATGTCTGTAGTGTAGAAAGGGTATTATAGTACCAGTAGCAAAGCTATTTATTATCTATAGTATCTATGAATCAACTTAATTTTAACACTCTTAGTAAAGAGTCACCCAAGGAACATTTGAGAGAAATTTGGTGACCAGAGTGTTTACAAGATATTTCTCAATATTGGCCTAGTGACCTAGTTTTTAACCAGACCATATTCGAACTTAGCCTAGATATCATCAAGATAAACATTCTGGTAAAGTTTCATCATGCTAGAGTTAAAAACATGGCTTCCAGAGCATTAACAAATTGTTTCTTAAATTTGATCAAGGGACCTAATTTTTGACTCAACATGACCAATGTCTAAATTGGCCTGTATATCGCCAAGAAAAACTGTCTGACAAAGTTTCAAGCCAAAATTGTGGTCTCTTAAGTGTTAAATCAAGATTGTCCTACAACTTGGCATAGTGACCTAATTTTTTAACAAACATTAACCATATTCAAACTAAATTTAATAAAAACAATCATTCTGACAAAGTTTCAGCATACTCAAGCTAAAAGTGCAGCTTTCAGAGTCTTAACAAGATTTTCCTCCTACTTGGCTTAGTGCCCTAATGTTTTATCCAAAATAACCAATATTTGAAATTGGCCTATCATAAAGACAAACTTTCTGACAAGGTTTCAAACTGCTCAATACAAAAATGCAGTGTCTATAGTGTTAACAAGATTTCTAACATTTCTACAGTGTTTGGCTAAGTGACCTAGTTCTTTACTGGATCTGACACATATTCGAACTTAGGCTAGATATCATACAAGCAAATATTCTGAGGAAGTTTCAACATGCTCAAGTAAAACATGCCGCTTACAGAGTGTTAACCCTTTCCCTCATATAGACGCCTTCTGACACCTCTACAGCAGTCGGCTTTTTGAAAACATAGTGACAAAAGAATAAATTGCTCATAACGAGCAATTTCTCCTTTTGCCACAATGTTTTCCACTTTTAGTCATAGATTATCCATTCAATTATAGAGATTTTCTATATGTTGACACAATATGTTCAAAGTCATCTGCTGCAGAATTGTCGTATGAGGGAAAGGGTTAACTAGATTTTCCTTTAATTTGAGCAGTCCTGTGAGCAAACCAACATTGTGGACTCTGCGTAAAGTATTGATCCGGATCAGCCTAAGAATGCCACACAGGCTTACAAGGATAGACACATTTTACCTGTGGATTTTCTGTCAAATTGACCTGTAACTTAACCAACAATGTCCAATTCTCTTATACAACCAAAATACATCAAAATTTATAATTTTTACCCCAAAAAATAGGCTACACTCAGCATATTTAGTATACAATGAGAAGAAGGGTATTAGATGAGGAAGTTTTCCAAGTCTCAAAGTATTAGGTAATAAAATAGTTTGATTGATTAATTGGGGTTTAACACCATTTTCATCAATCTTTCAGTCATATCACGGCAGCCAGTTCAACTACTCATATGTTTCTTGGCTTTCTCATACCAGTACTTCACACAACATTCTTTCCAAGCAACTGGCTGCTTTTCCACAAAGGAATGTAGGCCAAGCTGAGGTTCGAACTCACAACCCCTGGATTAACAGCCTGTGTCTCTACTGACTGAGCTACGGTAAACTGAGTAATAAAATAGGAAACTTGCTGTACCAAAGTGGGCTTGCAAAGATATTTTCAAAGTTGTCTGCTGTAGATTGGTTTAAATTGTAGACAATAAGGATGCAACAGAAAATCTTTAAACTTTATGTCATAAGTTAAATCTCATAATGTGCTTTTTCCTTTTGTCATCAATAATTTCATTGTGAAATTAATTCTTCTTATGTAGAGCCCACATCGCCTGCGTCACGTTGTCTAGTACCTGGGTATTGAACTCATGCTGTAATTTGTATCCTTCCAACTCCCATTATAGGACATGTTCAGTCTTTAAACGCTTTACTTCAGACATAACTGAAAAAAGTCACATTTAAACTCACCCTTTAAGGAGTTAGTTTCCTGCCTTTGTCATCGCATTTCGGATACTAAAGCCTGAATATCGCTGCTTTTATCCTGGCTAGCATTGACCTCCAGCAAACACGTGTTCGAAAACCACGTCTTAGTCGGTCCACTCCGTAACGTTGATTGATATACTAGCACACTGTGCGCACAACAATCTCGTGCAATACATACAGTGCCACCTATCGGAGCGAGAAATAACCGTTGAAGGGAAATCAATTATTGTACTCTCAAACGACAATAATAACATGTATGTATGCTGAAATTGACTAATCCCTTATTAGAAGAGTTACTTTTTATTTCCTAGTTGGATCCATATACGGACAGACACCATGCACGACAGAAATGAACAACTTATTATCCAGCCACATATGATAAGATTCAACAAAAGACGTTACCTGTTTTACCCGCAAAGTCCCCAGGAGCTTCGAGACCATTCTTTCTTGGGACTTATACACAAAGGGGCGCACACTTTAGTGGTTATATAATCCTCGTTTACATGATATGTGCCGTGTCTCGCGAGAAAACCAACATTATGGCCTCTGCGTAATGTATCGGCCAGGATCAGCCTGCGCTGTTCGTGCAGACTAAGCTGGGCTGACACATTCTGTCTCATGGGAATAGAGGTATAGAGTAATTCCTGTATAGATTCCTGAAACAAAAAATCCACAGGATACGAAAACTATCTGTCCGGGTTAGTCTGCGCGGCATGCTAAGGCTGATCCGGGTCGATACTTTACGCAGTGTCCACAATGTGTACAGCAGACAACTTCGAAAACATCTATATAGGAATCGGATGGATAATATGTATTAAATTGTGTCTTAAATTAGGAACTGATACATTTAGCAAAACGTTTTAATATCTATAATATCGAAAGAATCAACTTGAATCGGGTTGGAAAACAATGTGTGAAAAGGAGGAAATGCTCATTTACACCAAATGTTCCATTTTCCACAATACTATCAACATTCGTGAGTTACAGAAGCTATCACGGAAGGGGTTAAATCCTTACACGTTTACAGACGCTTTTTGGCGGATGTGCAGCAAACGGCATCTGAAAGTAACTTTATTGAATAAATTATCGCTTAACGTGAGAAATTTCTTCTGGTTTAAACTCTTGTCAATATTTTAACTTTCATTTACAGAGATTTTCATTGTTAGCTTATTGTCAGCAATTGCTCCATTTACCACAATATGATCAAAATTCGTCTGAACCAGAAGCTGTAACGGATAGGGATAATCCCTTTCCCGTTTACAGACACGTTGTGCCACATGTGCAGCAGACGACATTTGAAAACAAGGTGACAACAGGAGAAATTGTTTATCGTGAGCAAAATCTCCTTTTTTCATAATTGTTTCAACTCTTGTCAATAATTATACCCTCATTTGTAGAGATTTCAATTGCGTTCCTTAAACATATTCAAGGTCGTCTGATAGACCTGTTGGGGTCACAACATGTTTAAGAACACGACTGACATTCAGGTTAAACATAGTTAAGAGCGTGTCGGATAACACTAGTGAGAACTATATTTCCTCAAAAAATATTTTTCGGTCGAACCAATTAAATCGGTGTGATGTTGATCGAGTGCAGTGAATCGTATTATGTCTTAGCTACACTTCTTTCATACCCCTATAAACAACAACAACAACAACAACAACAACAACAACATTGTTAGCATGTACACATGTACCAGGCAGGCTTTATTAGTACAGGACTGAGATACAAATAATCATTAACAGATTCTTCTGATCAAGTCTTAAATCAACATAAGTTATAAAAACCCAGATCTATAAACAATATGAGCTTATTTAATGCGGTCGACTGGCCCAGGAACAACCAGAGATAAAAACATCTTTTTGATGAAATAACTCTGGAAACCTGTGTCCGGGCGTCAAATGCCATACCGCGAAGCGCCGGACCTTACTTTGCTCTAGACAAATGCAATACGCACTCCTTTAGTGCGCAGTAATACATTTACTTAACCAAATATAAATATTGTCCCTTTCAACTCTCAAAGGACTTCAATTATTGAAAATAATCGACTTTCATCTAAAGTAATGTATAAAGAAATAACGAAATCATTAATGAAATTGAAATTGAACACGTCTTGCCTGTACGTGACTGACTGGTAGAATGATTTGCTTACACAAAATAACATACCCACAATTCAAATCACATGTCGCTAAGACAACATTTTCTCTCTATACTTCGCACCGCGAGAAAATACTAATATCCCGAGTACTAGGTCTTTTCATTTTCGGAAAACACGCCATGTCAATTAATACGTTCAATGACCTACTTTACCGATTTCAGGAAAACTGAAAAGAAATACATGGAATAGTCATAGAAAGGGATTTTTTCCTTGAATGGAAACCGAAAGAAGACTGTTTTCTGTGTATAAAATAAGGCATTGAATCATATAGTAAAAAATTGCAGCAGCAGATTCACGTGTATATCTAAACTAGACAACAATTTATTTGTAATATGGGCGGGTATGTGTTTAGTGTTTCGAATATCATTTTTAATTTATTCATCAATTTTTAGCTCACCTATGCACGAAGTGCAAGGTGAGCTATTGTGATCACATTTTGTCCGGCGTCCGTCCGTCGTGCGTCGTCAGTCGTCCGTCCGTCGTGCGTCGTCAGTCGTCCGTCGTCCGTCGTGCGTCGTCAACATTTGAGCTTGTTAACACACTACGGGCTACATTTTGCATCCAATCTTCATGAAAGTTTATCAGAACGTTTATCTCCATAAAATCTTGGACAAGTTCGAAACTGGGCCATATGAGGTCAAAAACTAGGTCACTAGGTCGAATTGAAGGGAAATCTTGTTAACACTCTTGAGGCCACATTTTCAACTTGAGCATGTTGAAACTTTATCAACATGTTTGTCTTGATGATATGTAGGTCAAGTTCGAACATGGGTCACGTCGGGTCAAAAAGTAGGTCACTAGGTCAAATTGAAGGAAAATCTTGTTAACACTCCAGAAGCCGCAACTTTTGCTTCAGCAGTTTGAAATTTTGTCAGAATGTTTGTCTTAAAAATATCTAGGTCAAGTTCGAATATTGGTTATGCCAGGTTAAAAACTAGGTCACTAGGCCAAATTGAAGGAAAATCTAGTTATCACTTTGGATGCCACATTTTTTGCTTTAGCAGCTTGAAAATTTGTCAGAATGTTTGTCTTAAAGATATCTAGATCAAGTTCAAATATGGGTCATATTGGATCAGAAACTAGGTCATTAGGCCAAATTGAGGGAAAATCTTGTTAACTCTGTAGAAGCTGCATGTTTTGCTTCAGCGGCTTGAAATTTGTTCAGAATGTTGAGCTGAATGATATCTAGGCCAAGTTCGAATATGGGTCGTGCCGGGTCAAAAACTAGGTCACTAGGTCAAATTGAAGGAAAATCTTGTTAACACTTTGGATGCCGCATGTTTTGCTTCAGCAGCTTGAAATTTGGTCAGAATGTTTGCCTAAATGATATCTAGGCCAAGCTCGGATATGGGTCATGCCGGGTTAAAAACTAGGTCACTAAGCCAAATTGAAGGGTAATCTTGTTAACACTCTGGATACTGCATTTTTAATTTCAGCATGATGAAACTTTATCAGAATGTTTTTCTTGATGATATGTAGGCCAAGTTTGAATATGGGTCATGCTGGGTCAAAAACTAGGTCACTAGACCAAATTGAAGGAAAATCTTGTGAACACTTTGGATGCCACATTTTTCGCTTCAGCAGCTTGGAATTTGGTCAGAATGTTTTGAGCAAGTTGAAACTTTGTCAGAATATTGTCTTGATGATATCTAGTCCATGTTGGAATATGGGTCATATCAGGTAAAAAAATATAGATCACTAGACCAAATGAAGGATAAAGATATTGTTAACACTGTAGAGGTTGCATTCAGACTAATTGTCTTGATGTGTTTTGCATTGCAGTACATTGTATAATTAAGGTGAGCGATCCAGGGCCATCATGGCCCTCTTGTTTGATTACTTGAGTTGATGATTTATTTCAATTTGTTTTTTGTCAGAATGGTAACAGTATACGTTTATATATATATTCATTGAAATATTTGTTGAAAAGAGATTCAATTACGTATCCGTATATGTACTCGCAGTAATTCGAATATATCGTTGAACTCGAACCATTTTCAGGAACGGAGGTCTTTAGAAAACAATGAAGCAGCAGTTTTCTATGTATAATTGTTACCATATACCTGCACATTTTATTATATACCTTCGGTCTCGCGACATATAAATTCAACGTCCCTCGTAGACCATACAAAACCCAGTATAGCTACTGAAACATAATATTATGTACGAATTGCTGGCATTATTTTGATAATAAAACTTCGAGAATAATTGAATTACGAAGCATAATTTTATAAGGAAATGTCGTCTTGCATTCCCCGGTCGGTATACCACAAACAGGTTAATGAATACGACACTGGTTTGGCAAATGTTAAAGTAAATTTATGTGACTCTTGTTAATATTTACAGTCAATAGGGCTCACTTCACTGTACGTAAACGACAAAAATATCGTAGTTCATCTGTTATAGCTCAACCACATTAAAATCATACTTTGCTGAGCGTATTTTGGATGTGACGACAACGCATGAAAGGTCGTCGCAAAGTTCTCGTTGATCGGTCCCAGGAAATCGCACAATACAAGCAATGCTCGGCCATCACAGCTTCTCTTTCTCTTTTATTTGCATGGGTAAGTGTCCCTTGCTGATAGGCGACAAAAACGATTGGCTGATACAAAGGTCAATCGGAGACGACCTGTAATAGGCAGTCAACTCATCAGTATGAGATTGTGAAGTTTAGGTTTTGTTTTAATGAGTTATATTATATTTGTCTATCCTCATTTTTTCACATCTAGATTATTCAGTGATTGTGAATTCGGAACAGGAGGGAATGCCAACCTGGACAATCACGCCAACCAATGTAACCCAAACCACTCCGAGTACAGGTAGGTTATAGAATATAATTTTACCTCGGAATCCTGATCTGACCGACTCAATTATCATTAATTCAACAGATAAAATAGTGATGTATCATATTAACCCATTCCTACATACAGACACTTCCTGACGCATCTACATCAGACTACTTCCGAAAACATTTGGCAAAAGGAGAAATTGCTCATAATAATATATTCCCCTTTTGCCACAATGTCAACTGTATAGTTATACTTATATTTACGGAGATTGTTCATATGTTCAACGCAGATTAGCCCAATGTGGGCAAGGGTTAATGTATTTGGCACTTCGTCCACTGTATAAACAGAATCCTACATTAAATGCTGTTTATATGAAATTTGTTATTCCCCTTAAAGGTAATTTTTGGAAGAATAGTATAGCAAGGCTACTTAAGTTACAGGTAACGTGATGTAAATGACCGAGGACGCCATTTTTTCTAAAAATCACTAACCCCAAAAAATTGTGCAAAAAATGCTTGATTGAATTACGAATGCAAACATAAGTTTGAAGAAATACACTTATTCTAGGACACCAAACAAAATTACAAGTCTCTGAAATACAGCATTTGGATATCACTATGCCATATACTCAAGTTTATACTAACACTGCATGAACAAGATACCCTTTGTAAATAACAACACATTGTTCCCTCTAGTAACATAACTAGTTAAGTAACATATATTTCTTTTGACAAAGTATATTCGTTTGTGATATTTTAATAGCATTTTGTAAAACAATAAACCTGATATATCAACCCTTACCAACAAACAGAATATTGTGACAAAGGTAGAAATTCATCGGTATATGTATTTTCTACGGAGAACTTATTGCGGCATCAGAAAGGAAGAAAGATGCCCAATTTATTTAAATATTCTCCCCTGAATTCGCGTGCCTTATACCAATATAGTGTGGTGGAAATGTGTAGCACTCTGGCCAGCCACATCAAATTGTTCACGAGGAAAACACAGGTAAATAAACGAGATCGTATAGTGATACATTTATTTATTTAAATAGGTAAACTAGAGTCTCACGACTCTCTCTCTCTCTCTCAGGCCTGTCCATCCTCTCTCACTCTCCCCAGAACCATGCATCTCCTCATTATCTCTGCATGTCTCCATCTCTGCATGTCTCTCTATCTATGCAATGTCTCTCTCTCTATTCCAAAAAAACCATACATTTATATACTACAGGGCTGGCGCCGTATACACGTGATATCCCGTATATAGTTATACCCTCATGGATCTAATATCTCACATGTTTACCTCTATACCTCTACCCTCATTGTGTTACAAATGTTCACTTGGTGACTCTACAATTAAATCATATTGACTGGTTGTTAAACATGGCAATTCGCGAATTTAAAAAGGGGCAAAATGACAAAATGTTAAAACTAGATTCTAATAAAAGTGCTTATCTGAGTTCAAGAGAATTTTGCAGAACTGTTCACTTAGTGTTTAAGTCTATTGAAACCATGTGGCATCTGATAAGGGAGCATTTAGCTACAAATGACACCTCATCCTTATTAACGGGACAGCATTAAAACAAACGTCTCAGTAATGTTCTTTAAGCGGTCCCCTTTTTAATTATGTTCAAAGATAGTTATTGTTTAATTCAATTACTTAACAAGCAACACGCTACCAATATAAAATATTTATTGTTTACGAATACTACAACGCAATGCAATTAAATACTTATGTTAATTGAATGGAGGTATGTGGCAGCAATATATGTGCTGGGTTTAGCTTTAAGGCTCCTGTGAACTCCACCAGACGAGAGGTCATTCTTGTTATCATTGGCAAATCACATATTCCTTACTACATACTATCCAGATATAGAAACAATTGTTAATATCTGCAAAGCTTGATGGCTAAACCACATCAATATTTGTAAGGTATCAACGCAACTACAAACTCAATCACTGCAAATGCGAACGATACTACTGCAAACTCCATAACTGCAAACGCAAACATTACTACTTCAATCTCAATCACTGCAAACGCAAACTTTACTACTGCATTAATAAGTGTTACCTGAACACAATGAGCAACAACATAGAACAGGCGCGCAGCCAGGTGGAAGCCGTGAATCCTGTGCTAACACATCCATTTAGCAAGTATGCCTTGGCTTGATGACAAAGACCCGTGGGCTCTCCCATGCAAAATCGTGGCCTTACTCTTTCTCAATTCCTGGCTACTCCCATGTGTAACAGAACCTATGCCCTTGCAACGCAACCAACGCAATATTAGGTGTCACCAAAACAGACTGGGCAACATCCTTTATTATTATTTATCTCTTTGCCTGTAAGCAAACAATTCCCTGCTGGATTTTAGGCGTAAGACTCGCCTTCGACAGCTGAAATTAGACTACAGGCAAAACTGTAGCTATAATGACATATACATGTATAGAAATGTCAAACAAAACAACTTATATTTAATTAAGACCGACTCTCTCAGCTGGCAGAATTATTCCGGAAAAGAAACTATGGAATAGTTTTCCCCAACAATTATATGGTCACTATATGTGTGTATAGACGTTTCCATAAACTAAATTTAGTGAGACGTAAGATTGATAAGCAGAGTGTAAATTAGAGTGAGTCAACATATTCATCAATGTCGGTTTTTAGCAATATAATGACCTTAAGTATTACTATATTGCTTTTTAACATTTTCCCTACTAACATTTATCATTATATTGACCCCTTTAATCGTTTCTGGCAAAGATAATCAAATTGTAAGAATGAAAAAGAAACAAGTAATATTTCTTCCGAACCTTCTGCTCAACCAATCGGGACTTCATTTCCAACATAACCTGACTTTGGGTTAAAGAAGATTAAACAGCATTCGTCATTTGTTTGTCCCTAACCAGGTTATCAAAATAATGGATTAAAACTTTGCAAAATTTGAAAGAGACTTTCCAATGTGCTATCGCTTAATGCAACCACCAATTGTGTTTTGAATGATTTTCTGGTTGTTCATCTCCAGTATTATACTTTACTTTTAGTATCTGTTAAACAGAACATGTGTATACAAATGATCAGGTTATTATAAAAAGGCATAAACCAAAACCAATGTAATAATGCACACACATTGTGCATCTTCAAAACAGATGGTAAGCGTGGCCCTGATCGATTAACCTCAATGATACCTATGTAGCATATGTGCAACTGCTAATATCGGAGAAAATTTAATCAAGAGCGTGAATGAAGCTGCTAGGAGTAGACACTGGAAATGAAACTTATCAATAAAGGACATTTATTATGATATTAAATCAGTTTGTAAGAGGACCACAAAAGAAACATTTCCGTGAAGTTTGGTTGATATCGGTCCTAAAGTTCATTTTACCCCTATTTTGATGCTGCTGCATGGCAGCTAACCTTTTAAACCAATCACTTTGGTTTGAAACAAATATGTAGAGGTTCATTTGTATACAAATTTTCTTTCAAGATAGAACTATTTAACAGACACTAACAATGAAAGTATAATGCAAGAGATGAACAGCAGTACAATCATTCAAAACAGAACTGTTTCGGTAGATTACATTTTTAAGTTGACTTTAACCGTTATAAACATTAATAGTTTGCATTAATAGATTGCATATTCTGAATGCACCAGTTGGTCCAGTACAGTCAATACATAGGAAGACACTGTACATGTATGACCCGAAACGGGGATAAAACCCTGATCTCCCGCTTAATATGACCTCATGTTCAATTAGACAACCGGAAATATCTTGCATCTTTTGGATGGCTCTTTTAAAAAGAAAAGCTACCAATAAAGTCCCTATATTTTTCGATCGACCATAGAATATGTATTTATAATGTATCAAAAACATAAGCATCGATATTGTTATCATTATCAATTTCATTTTTATTGCTAACATTATTATCATCATTCTTTGTATTATTATTATTATTATTATTATTATTATTATTATTATTATTATTATTATGCACAAACTAATGACTTCCGAACCAGTAAGCAACGTATCCTTGACATATACAAACAAAACTGGTATGCAAACATTAATAATTCAAGTAAGCTTGACTCTTATTGTATGTTTAAACATGGATTTTAACATTGAAACGTATCTGTCATGTATAAACGTAAACACATACCGAATATCTCTAACAAAGTTACATTTATCATGTCACAATCTAGAAATTGAATCAAGCAGATATTTGAACATTCCTAGAGCAGGGAGAGTATGCACGCATTGCAACATGAACGTCATTGAATCAGAAAATCATTTCTTATATTTTATCATGAACACATACATTGCTAAAATATTGCATTTTTTTCTGAAAAATCCATTTCTCCGTTTGTACTTTTTATAATTTCGTTATAAGCTATAAGCATACATTAAGCAATAAAATATATTGAATTGAATTGAATATCATTTGCATCATCATTATAATTATTATCATTTCATTATTATTGCAGGGGTCATCAACGCGGCTATAGAGGCTCATCGACAAAGAGCAATTTGAATAACCATTCAAAACAACGGAACTCAAACAATGCTAAGTTTAAAGGTTCCAAAAAGTAACTGTCACGTGACTATCACATCTTAGTTAACGTCTATACAAACCTAATGTATACGGTCACTATGAAGAAACTAAGATTAGATGATTAAAGAATGAACAAAAATAGTGTTTTGTTTGCCTGTTGTGTGATTCTTTCATTGAATAGAACGTGCTGCTTTTTATACCCCGACAAACGAAGTTTGAATTTTGTCTGTTATTCTTGAACATAAGCGGTGAGCTTGTCAACAAGTAATTTTGTCTGACGCCATTTTTTACATAACTATAAATAGACTGATAATACAGCGCGGTTGAACAAACTCGTCTGATTGATTGATTGAAACGTCGTTTCCAACGGTATTTCAGTTATTTCACGGCAACGGTATTTCAGTTATTTCACGGCAACGAATTCACCCTATGTTCTTTCCTGGTTTTCTCGCACCAGTATTCCATACAACATTATTCCAAGGCAACTGACCACCTTCTCACAGTGACTTTTTAGCCCCTTGGTAGGATGCATTTAGATATATCGATATTTAAATTATTGCTTTTTAGAATAAAAAGAGTAAAAGGGTGTATGCAACGTGTATAGTGTAGAGTGTATAGTATGACGAACTATAATGAAATATGTAATTGACGAAGTAGTATGACCTTAACGTTTTTGTTTGTTTGTGTGTGTGGTGGTTTAGTCCGCTTTCAAAAGTTTGAGTCAAATCACGGCTATTCCTAAATTACCAGTACTGCTGGTAAGCTCATCTTGATACCAGCACATATGCCGTTTTGCTATCCCCGCAAACCCTGACCGCCAAGGCGAGAGAAGCCTATACTACCGTGTTTAGGGTCTATGGTATAAGCCGACCGAATATCGAACCCTGTACATGTTTCCGGCTGTCGAGGTGGTCGTTCTCCACAGAGGTGGTAACTTGAAAATATGAAAATTCTCTTAAAATAGAAAGAAGAACTTTTTTCTTAGTTGAAGACATTGTGGCAAAATGTAAGACGCACATAATACATCATATGAGTTATTGACGAAGCAGTATGGCCTTGGCGTTTTTATTTGTTTGTGCGGTGTTTTAGTCCGCTTTCAATAGTACTAGTCATATCATGGCAGTTCCTAAATTACCTGTACTGCTGGTAAGCTTATCCTGACACCAGTACATATGCCGTTTTGCGATCCCTGCAAACCCTAACCGCCAATGAAGGAAGCCTATACTACCGTATTTAGGGTCTTTGGTACGACCGAATGTGGATCGAACCCAGGTAGCCCACTGTCGAGACAGACGGTCAAACAAATACGCCACAGATGCGATAAATTGGAGTTTAAAAAATATGGAACATCTCTAAAATAGAAAGTAGAACTATTTAATAGAGTTGAAGACAGTGTAGCAACATACATCTACAAATGGGAAAGGGTTAATAGACTATAGTATCATATCCCAGATACCTTAACAATTATGGCTATGGCTGTTCATCCTTTGGGGGTTAGGATGTAGGGGTTTGCATAATTTATCCCTTTCCCTCATACGACAATTCTGCAGCAGACGACTTTGAACATATTTTGTCAACAAATAGAAAATCTCCATAATTGAATGGAATGGATAACCTATGTCGTAAAGTGGAAAACATTATGGCAAAAGGAGAAATTCTTCTTTTGTCACTAAGTTTTTAAAAAACCGTCTTCTGCAGAGGCGTCAGAAAGCGTCTATTTGAGGGAAAGGAATAACGACTGATTCACTGATACACTTTTATTCAATGATCAAATGGATTGATTGATTGATTGATTGGGGTTTAACGCCGTTTTTAACAATTTCTCAGTTATATCACGGCGGCAAGTTCACCTACTGATGCATTTCCTGGTTTTCTCACACCAGTACTCCACACAACAATCTTCCCAAGCAACTAGCTGCTTTTCCACATGGACTTAGCCCATTGGTGGAAGACGAATGCCGCATGTCGCATTGACTTTTGTCAACCGTCGAAAAGAAAGTTGGCCGAGCCGGGATTCGAACTCACAACCCCTGGATTGACAGCCCGCGTCGCTACCGACTGAGCTACCGGGGCTCGGCTGATCAAATGGAGCAAACAACGTTAATCCATATCGAGAATGTAATACCGGCTGGATTATTTTCACGCACCCGCACTACTTCGGCAACTGTTATGCTTCGATAGGACCTGAAAACCAACATTGTGGACTCTGCGTTATGTATCGACTCAGATTAGCCTGCTTAGTCCGCGCAGGCTAATCCGGAACGACACATTTCGTCTCAGGGGAATAGATGTGTATAATTATTCATGAAACAGACAATCCACAGGAGGCTCACATATAATCCAGTACTCGAGTTCAGTCTTATCGCATAAAACCACACTTTCTTTGACAACTGTGTTTACCTTTTATTGTGATATATGATATTTCTTCCAGACGTAATTTCACAAAACGTTTAATCACTATTAAATGTAGAAAGGTATTGCGATTTAAAACATGCATCTATTATAGTCGTTCTCTGGCTCGTTTTAGATGCTCATGTCACACTCGAATAAGAGTATTTTGCTTTATAGCGCAGTAAGACATCGATTTAGGACGAATTTCATGCCTGTCTCTTTGGTGATAACATTAGAATATAAGAGATTTTGATCTAATTACTAAGTCTCGTATCCTACACAAAGGAAATTCAGTAGATATTTTACTCTTTCAGCACCGACACTCCTATAGTAGACTCTTCCATGTTTAAAATCGGACGACTCCATTCTTCATTTGATAACATTTTGTTTCAATTATTATAATGTCTTAAAGGCAAACAATGTTGATTTCAGGTGAGACAGTTCGCTACAAGTCTGAATCAGGATTGCTTGCAAAAATACTCAACATTGCCATTGACGCTGGAAGGTTCTAGTCTCGTTGACTTTAAAAAGCATTTTGCTTTCCCCTACTTGTCCATTTTATATACCAAATATTTCTACTTGATTATTTGTCTGATATATTGTATATGTATACATATTAATAGATGTTTATACTCTTGTCTAAGCCATATATTTCCCCTCTTTAAATGACCATAGACGCATTTCAGCGACGTTTTCAATAAAGGATTGGACTTAAAAAACCCTATATATGTTTTAAGTCTTATGAAAGGATTATGAGTTTGCGTATTACTACATTTTAAGTTATACGTAATATTATATGCACGTATTGTGGACCCTTTTCCAAATTGAGTGACTGTTTTATTGACCCCTTTCCCAAATTGGTGGTTCCCAGTGATATTACATAGACTCCGCTCCGGTATACTGGTTATGTTCAGTTGTGTGACTTCGGGTTGAAGTCAAGAGAAAAGAGGGAAAATGTAACGGTAACGGGATATAGGTATACATATCACTTTTACAGCCTTGCTGTGGAAGCCGGCTTTTATAGCGACGTTGACCTTGTCGTAAAGTTAAGCAACGTTCATCGCGGTTAGTGCATTGATGGGTGATCCGCGAGTTTCAAAAGACATGTAAAACAAATGGATAACCATTATGGCCCCGACTCACTCATCTAAGTATTTAATAATTTTTGTTACAAAAAAAATCACCATTGACCAAGGGTTTTCTAAAATCTTACTCAAAAGCTTCCTGCTTAACAAGAGATTTTTCAAGTTTTCACTATAGCCATATAAGGCCAAATAGCCCTGCCCCCCCCCCCCCCCCCTGGCGGCCATGTTTTTCGACCAATCAACATGGCTTGGAGGAATCTGATAGATGGTCTCCCAATGAACATTTCTACAAAAAGAATTGAAAATTGGCCAAAAACTTTCGGATGAGAAGATTTTTCAAGTTTTTACTATAGCCATATTAGACAAAAAAGCCCCGACCGTTTTTCGACCAATCAACTTGGCTGGAAGGAATCTGATAGAGGGTCACCCTAGGAACATTTCGACAAAATTATTTGAAAATCGGCCTGACACTTTTGGAGGAGAAGATTTTTTTGAGTTTACACTATAGCCATATAAGGCAAAAAAGCCCCGCTCCCTGGCGGCCAAGGAACACTGTAGCAACGTTAAATGTCGCACCAACGCTAAATGTCACACTTGACGTTTTATGTCACAAGGCTGACGCTAAACGTCGCAACCAACGCTAAATGTCGCAAAACCTTCTGACGTTATATGTCGCATCTGTAACGCCAAATGTCGCAAAACAAGGTACTGCCGCTATATGTCGCAACATCAACGCTAAATGTCTCTCTCCTTTATAAGCACTCTTTTGTAGTATTACTGTTTCACAATGTACAAATTACAATGTTTCATCTCACTCTGTCCCTTCTTTTTTTAGTTATAGTTCCTGAAGTAGTCATTTTTTTGCGACATTTAGCGTCAGCCTTGCGACATATAACGTCAAGTACGACATATATACAAGATATATATGCACTCTCGTACTATCGATATGGATTCGCACACTTACGATAAGGACTCTCACACAAGCGATATGCACTCTTGTATTAACGATATGGATTCGCTCACTAACGATATTGATTCATACACTTACGATATAGACTCTCACAAAAGCTGTATGCACTCTCGTACTAACGATAATGACTCGCACACTAACGATATGGACTCTAGTAATAGTGGTTCATCAGAATAACAGATTGCGCTTTGTGTTTATACATTCCTTGCGGGCCAATGACTGGCTCTTTCTGCGGATAGCCACATTTTGTGGCTGGTATACAATAGATGGAATATTGTATAAACGTCCAAGACATTTTTTTTGTAAACACATGTACACGGACATACACTGTGACAGACATAACGTTATAACATGTACAATTTTCTTAAGTTTTTTAAAACTGTAAAATTAAAGAAAATTGTACATGTTATAACGTAATGTAACAGTGTATGTCCGTGTACATGTGTTTTCAAAATGTTAATGCGTTCTATGGATAGCCACATATTGTAACTGGTATACAATTGTCTCTCTTGTAACAAACTGTATAAGCTAATACTGGAATAAAAACTGATACGGAATAAGTAACATGCTTTTTGTTGCCATTCCTTAACCTACTTATAAAAAAGTTTATAAATGTAGCACTTTAACATCCCGTAACTGATACCTTGAACGTTTATACCATATTCCATCTATTGTATACTAGCCACCAAATGTGGCTATCCGCAGATAGAGTAGAGCCAGGCATTGGCCCGCGAGGAATGTGTTAACACATCACGGATTGCCTGCACTAACCAACAGCCAGGTCCTGCTATTCATATAATTCTTCTAACACTAAAAGGCGACACAGATATATCACAGAACCGGCAAGGGTTGAGATACAACCGAGGCGGTTGTGTCTTGCTCACAATGTCTTTGAACAATCTATTCACCCGTTGAAGGGAGTATCGCGACGAAGGATTTTGTTTCGAACCAAGGTTAACAATAATATACCAAATCAACTGTGGTAGTTCTACATGGTGCTTTTGATGAACGTGTTTCGGTTTCCGTTTTAAATGTATCATTTCTCACAATCTGTTATTCTAATGAACCACTATTACTAGAGTCCATATCGTTAGTGTGCGAGTCATTATCGTTAGAACGAGAGTGCATATAGTTTTTGTGAGAGTCCATATCGTTAGTGTATAAATCAATATCGTAAGTGAGCGAATCCATATCAGTAGTACAAGAGTGCATATCGCTTGTGTGAGAGTCCTTATCGTAAGAGTGCGAATCCATATCGATAGTACGAGAGTGCATATATATTTTGACTATATGTCGCACTTGACGTTATATGTCGCAAGGCTGACGCTAATTGTCGCAAAAAATGACTACCTCAGGAGCCATAACTAAAAAAAGAAGGGACAGAGTCAGATGAAACATTGTAATATGTACATTGTGAAACAGTAATACTACAAAAGAGTGCTTATAAAAGAGTGCGACATTTAGCGTTGATGTTGCGACATATAGCGGCAGTACAATTTTTTGCGACATTTGGCGTTACAGATGCGACATATAACGTCAGAAGATTTTGCGACATTTAGCGTTGGTTATTTACTTCGTGCTCAGGTGAGCTAAAAAAGAAACATCTATCCAAATGAAAGAGTAATTGAAATCATGCATTATAAAAGGATTAAATGCTCCAGAGAAAACCAATACCTGTGCCGTCCGAATTTTACTCTACAGTATACACCTAAGCTGGCCGCTGTTTCCTTTAAAGGGTGTTTAAGCTTGCCAAATCAATTAAGGATGCGTGACCATACACTGTTAATTACCATGGATTACGAGTGTCATTCCAAACAAATTATAAATGTAACCCCTTTTCCCAATAAACCTATCATATACATGTATGTATTTGTAACTTGCCGGGATGTGTCGATACCGTCATGGTACAATGTGATATATGCACAAATTGGTTTCACAAATCTTGTGTTAATGCACCTGTGGATATTTCGACAACAGATGCGGACTTTAATTGTAGCTTTTGTTAATTATTTGGCTATTATAATGATAAGATATGTGATTAAATTGGCAACATTTAAGTTTTTTACTTATAACAGCCTTCAAATACAAATTTGGTTTATACGACGGTAAAGAAAGGTTATTGGAATTAAGAAATTGTTTAAATAAGCAAATTTTCCTTTTCCCACAATGTTTTCAATATATGTTGCTTTTTACTGTTTACACAGCAAGAAAAAAACATTTAACTTATTTGTTATAGATTAGTATTATAGTTGCATATATATATGATTACTAGAAATAAATTAAGATTTAAAGTGTTGTATATATATATATATATATACTTATTGTTTATTTGTTATTTAAATTGTTCTGCCCCTTCCAAGTACCCTACAGAATAGAATGTTGCATGGATCATTTGCCTCGTAGTATGGCACATGGAAAACTGTTGAAAGTTACAAAGTAGAAAATGAAGAGGCCCAACAATAACTAGAACTCATGACCCTTCAATCGAGTGTAAAGGAGAGGATATAATTGAAGCAAAACCTATGGCTAGTTACTAGCAACCTATTCTATTCTTGCAATGTTTTCAAATTTCGTCCGCTGCAGATGCGTCAAAAGACATCCATCAATTCTCTTTATTGATATCTATAGATATGATATAAAGAGGAAAGTCGTTAAAACACTTTACAAAGAGATTCCATTTCAGCCTGATCTCGATTTTTGGTTTATTCTATATCACTGATAAAAGCAATCAAACACATTATATATTTACAAAGAAAACCCCGGATATGATCATATGTAACAAATTATACACAGTTGCCCATCTTTAATTAAACATTTTTTACAACAAATCATAGCGTCCGCAGATTTGCTCTATATTCTATAGCGTCCGCATTTTCCATCTATATTGCATCTGTCCGCATTTTCCCTCTATAATGTATTTGTCCGCAGATCGCGTCCGCACTTTAGACCCTCCCCCATACCGTTGTATTTATAAATAGAATTCGACGATCATGATTTCTCTGCAAATGTGTTACTCTCATTTTAAATGCATTTTATGACGCACATATTTGTTTTTTTAATTCTTTATACTATATTTATATGGCCGACAAGGCACAAAGACAATATTTCCAATTCTGTTTTTATCTACATTTTCAATGCGTGATTGAAAATTCAAATACCGTATCTGGAGCTTAAATCGGAAATAGTTCTCCCTGTAGCAGTTCACTCATTGAGATTTATAAATCTCTCCGCATTCATGTTTTAAAATACAATGTTTCATTTTATTTCGTAATTCTCTTTGAATATAAGAACCACATAAGAAAACAAAGACGATATAAATATATCATTATTTCAAAAATCGTGATACATTTGAAAAGTAAGAGCAAGTATTGAGTACTACTTTCACGCGTATGAAATTCATGGAATTTTAAATAAGACGAACGGCTTCAGAATTGCAGCTACTAAATTTGTTTGTTCCAAACAAATAAAAACGCTTATAAACTATTATATTGGGTTTTATTATTTACGGCATTCATTTAAATGTCAGGTTTTGAGTCAAGGTAAATGACCGATTTTCCGGTTTGTTTTCGTAGAAATAAATAAATCGGAACCAGCCTACACACGGGAAAACCTATCATACATTTGTAGAAGTACAACCAGTGAATACTCTGATCAATACGTGACTCCGCACATGCTGGTCAAGATCCTTCAGAGGACTAGATACGGGAGGGTAAACTGGTCCAACCCCGTATATACCTACTCAACCGATACCTATGTTGTTGCTACTCAAAATAATAGTTTCACTCAGACGATTGTTATGAGTACCCACAGCATATGGTGTTAGTGTCAAATAAAGATTTTGGAATCTGAAATACTCAACTTATCTCGAGCGGCTCTGGATTCATTCAGTGTTACCAATCAGGTTTTGAAAATCCGATAATTGTATTGCATTGTTTACGAAATTCATTTAAATGTCATGGCTGAATTTTCGCGTTGTTTTTCGTAGAAATAAATGAATCGAAACCAGCCTACAACCATTGGAAAACCTATCATACATTTGTAGAAATACAACCAGTGAATAATACACGACTTCACACTGGCTGGTCAAGATCTTTCAGAGGACTAGATAAGAAAGAGTAAGCTTAACCCACCCCACTTTTTCCCTGTAATATGCACCAGGTCCATCATGGAATTAAGTCATCGCGGGTCACCCATCCAAGCACATACCGCGATGTTCGTTGCTTAATTTTGTGAAATAGATAACCATTCTACCATCCCTTTTCCGTTACATGTTTCCCTCTGTTCTCCTGACTTAGACCCGAAGTTACACAACTGCGCACTAGCATAACACCAGAGCGAACCCTATGTAACATCACTGGGAACCAACTGGATTGGGGATGATGGTGAAGTCACCCCAAAATCCTACAATTGCAATTATTTGTAACGTGCACCGGGTCCTTCACGGAGTTTAGCCATCGCGGGTCACCCAGCATGGGACTAACCGCGATGTACGTTGCTTAACTTTGTGAAAAAGCAAACAACTCTACCAACGTCGCTATAAAAGCCGACTTCTACAGCACGGCTGTAGAAGTAGAATTCGTACCTATACCCCATTACCGTAACACCTATTATGCCTGTGATGATTGTTTTGAGAACCCACAACTTAGGGTTTGAATTTCAAATAAAAGTTTTGAAATTTGAAATATTCGCCTTATCTTATCTAGAGCGTATGATTCATGCAGTGTTATCATTCAGGTTTTCAAGTGGAATATCAGATAACTAATCAGTGCCTTGCACAAGGGCACTCCACCATGACCGCCTCAACTTAGGATCGAACCGGGACGTTCTCTCCAAAATTGCAGACACTATCCACTCGGCCAGAGCGGATTCCTCAGTAATTAAAAATGAATGTTAAACTCTTTATATTGATGCAATCTTCGGTTCAAATGAGGTGATCTGAATCTGTATATATTTGAGCTACGTCAGGCGACATTGGATCGTATTTGCAACTTCGATTCTTTGTCTCTTGGCCCATTCCCTGGTACAATAAATCTGCAACAGACGACAACATAAAGTTGGATTGTACTTTCGGCTTCAATTATTTGCCTCTTGCTCCTTTCCCTGGTACAATAAATCTGCAACAGACGACAACATAACGTTGGATTGTACTTTCGGCTTCAATTATTTGCCTCTTGCTCCTTTCCCTGGTACAATAAATCTGCAACAGACGACAACATAAAGTTGGATCGTATATAGGCTTCGGTTCTTTGTCTTTTGACCCTTTCCTACGTACAATAAATCACCAACATACGAAAACATTTTGACCTATCTTTGAAAATGAAGTTTTATTATTTGATAGAGTTGAGTCATTGTAAACAAGGAGAAATTGCTCTTATCGCCAATTTCTCTGTTTGTCACAATGTTTTCCAACGCCCGCTGAAGATGTTTAGAAATGCGTGTGCACGTGAGGAAGGTATATTCAGTGAATACTGGTCCATTAACTTATAAACAACTTGCCAAACGTTTTGCAAAGTTTATACCTGTATAGTGAATACCTGTGAATACAGCATTCATTTGAAAGAAAAATATAAACTAATAACAACCCTACTGCTGCTGACATTATGATGCTAAAAATTTTCTTATAAGGTTTAAATAAGTATAAATAAGTATCATATTGTGTTACATTGTCAAGTATTCTAAGAAGCGCAGTAAGCACCACGTGTCAGGATGAGACTTCACGTATAACTAGACTGATCCTGGCATACTGCAGACGAAATGCCATACCGGAAACACCGTAAACAATGTCAGGGTTATTTGTAAGGTTTCCTTTACAATGATAGCTATTTATGGAGTTGGCAGCCTGCCAATTGTTGTTAACACCCTAACACGCATTTTAGGGTGAGAATTACACATGTCATGCACCCAAAACAGAAAGTCATTACAAAACGGGAAAGCAGAGTTCATAATGCTCATAACGAGCCATATGATCTATCCATGCATTGTTTTCTTGACTGTAAATAATGGCAGAATTCGCCCATAACTGATAAGTGATGAATTAATGTCACTTAATTCTTTGGATTTGTAGGGGTAGGAAAATGCTTGTTGAGCAAAGTGTTTAACTCTTTGCTCCATAAGTATTTTCTTGGACTCTTCCAAATTGGAAGTATTCATTCCCGACTTATGACTTATGTGTTAATTAAGCTCACATTTACGGAACATGTCAGATTGCTCATTACGAGCAATCTGAACTCTTCCTACACTGGTTTCAAAGGATGCAGGGAAACGCAGTTTTATGGAGCAAAGGGTTACTATTACTTTATCGTAGTTATGCACCTTTTAATATTCATCTATTTACACTTTGCTGTAAATAGTTGTAAATGAAAGTGTCTGTTTTGTTACATAACCAAAATAAAATAATTTTTTTGAATGATCTAGTCTGAGGGATATGTGAAGAGATAATAAATGTTGTTGTTGAATGTTGATCTCGTTAATAATTACGCAGGGGTATTTCTTTATGTTAAGATAATGAAAAGAACACATAGGAATTTAAAACAATGTTTTTCCTTTTCGTTAGTTGCATGATGTGTCCATGAATCTAGTATATACGGAACCCATATGGTGCATTGCTTGTATATTTTCTATGTAAGCACCTTTTCAGATCGCCTGGACATGACGGCTAAAGGTGATATATTGGGAATACCATCTGTCATTGTTCAATGTTAACCTTTGGCCTCAAACAACAATGATGTTCCTTGCATGGACCCCATATAGGTTTTCCAAAATATGTCCATTCAATACAAATCTGCCATGGCAACAAACAGGAAAACCTTTGATACTGTTCTTGTTAGAAACTACTGGCCCAGTTATGAAACATTTTCAAAGTTTGCTTAATATGTTGGAATTCATTAAAACATGGCTGTCAAGGCTGTTTTCATATTTCGTTATCGTTGCTATGGGAAATATCGCAAAGAAAGAAATGCAAAGTGTCTTTTCGGAAACTACTGGTGCATTGTAAATGTCGCCGAAATGTTCCTTCCAGTTTGCTCAAACTGATGCAAATCCTCCAAAAACAATACTATGGAGTTGGGGCTGGGTTTCTTTCAGTGCTATAGAAAAATATCCTTGCCTGAAAACAGTAACTGCTTTCAACATAATTTGGCACAAATGTTCCTTTGTTTGACCCTCAGTCGAGTATGTTCTAGCAGCTGCTATTGGCAGAGGGTCCAAGCATGCTTCCTCTTGTCTCATTTTAATGATATTTAATGTTTCTTTGCAAGTGTATGCTTATTTGCTCTCATGTGCTTCTCTTGTATTAATTCGTTCACTGTGTGCTGTTAATTGTTATCAATAAATGTTTATTGTCAGTATAGCCATGACCAAACAATTTCCTTTTGTCTAATCCATGGTTTAAAGAATTATTTTCTTTCAAACCGTTTCTTTGCAACATCATTACCAGTTCAGTTTATTGCATTAGTGCAGAATCTTAATTTTCTATTTCATCATCATGAAACTTTGTCATACTATTTGTTTCTCATGTACTTTTGGGCCTCGTTCAAAACTCTCTAATTTTCTCAAACTAGATCATTTGTCAAAGCATTATAATGGTTCATGGGACCTGGATGACCATGGTGCATTTTTCACACAAATGCTACATAACCATGTGCTCCATAAATACACATTTCCCCCAATCCCTTACCAGCACGCTATTACAAATGGTCTACTAAGGGCTCAGAATGCTCTTATCTTTCTGAACTCTTACTCCACTATTTTCCACTCTGTCCGTAAAAGTGGACCAAATCAAACCTATCCATAACTGATACATGATGAATTAGTGCTTTCAATGTGTAGGAGTAAAACATGCGTATGGAGTGCAGCATATTGCTTTTTGTGAAACTTCTTATTTTTCATTCATTCACCTTGTTCTGTAACTAATTGTAAGTACTAGTGTATGTCTTTTAATGTGTTCATTATATTAGTTGCTGGATCCAATTGCATACATATTTTCTTGTTTACCCAAAATTACGTTAAATTACACTTATCAGTTTCTACCACATATGTGGTCATCCTTAAACAATACATTATGTATTCAATATACTAGTTTTGTTATGGTCCTGTTACCTAAGATGTTTTTAGATCACCTGAGCCAAAGGCTATAGATGACCTATTGGACGCACTAACTATCCGTAACTCTCCTCAAACACCACTGGCTGCAAGTTGATACAACTTGGCATGGATGTTCCTTACATTTACCACTTTAACAGGTGTTCACATATTCCATTCATTGCACACCTTGTTGCCATGGCGAGAAAAAGAAAAACTATTAAATTCTTCTTGTCAGAAACTACTGGCCAAGCGCGATTTCAAAATAGTTTCTCTTAAATGTTCCTTGGCTGAACCTCTCTGAACCTCCACCAAGTGTGCTCGAGGGGGTGCAATTTATAAAACACACAGACACTACTTGCTTGAAGTTGATTTAACATTGACATCTTTCTCAATATAATAAGGCAGAAATTTCAAAATGTTTCTGCCTAAACCTGCTGTCAAATTTTCCTTTGATTCTTCATGTCTTTAATTTGTATACTTGTGAGCTCTTGCACTCTGGTGATCGATAGAGGGCCAACAAGGTACTCCTGTTTTCCAATTGCCAGTTTCATAATATTTACTATTTGTGATATGATCTTTCAACTTCTTAACACTAAATACATACATATAAGCTGCAACTGTTATTTCCTTTCACATGTTCTCTTCTTCTCGACCCTTCCTGCAGCCCCCAGGCTGTCAGCACTTGCATTGCTTTGATTATACCACTCGGTCGTGACATCCTTTATACTTATTATGACATAAAATGTATAAGGGCTACAGTTCCAGTTTTTTGTCACACTATGCATATAGGACTCAATGACATGTATCCGTTTAGTGAAGACTCTGATTATTGGATGCACAGGCCCATCTCATACTTCACTGTACGCATATACATTAAGACCAAATATGGCTGGACGCGGCTCATATATAGACGAAATACAGATATTGTGAAATAGTAATGGTTTCATGGATTGTTGTTTAACGCCATTTTCAACAATTTGTCAGTCATATCACGGCGACCAGTTCACCTACCCATGTGTTTCCTTGATTTCCCCTCACCAGTACTACACACGACATATTTTCCAAGCAACTGGCTTCTTTTCCACACAAACTGTTAGCCCATTGGTGGATTACGAATGACGCTTGTCACAGTGATGTTTGTCAAATGTCGAAAAGAATGTTATTGGGTTTGAAATCACAACTACAAATATTAATGAACCGTGGACTATGAAAACATCATTCGGTTCACTGACCTCAACAAATAGGTAAACAAAATACCTTCGAGAATGTTCGTATTACCAGAATCTCTAAAATTAATTTTGATTGCTGTTGTCCATGGAACAAAAGAAAAGTCTATTACAGGTATACGGGTAACCCTAGAGTATTCGATGCATACCTCTTGGTTACCATCGGGGACTTAACAACTACGTCTTTCTTGGACAACCGGTTAATACCCCCAACTAAAGAGGAGACCAATTTTTGAGTACCAACAACATAGGGTTTGAGAGTCAAATGAGGACTTTGAAATGTGAAATATACAGCTTTGTCAAAACGCCACTAAAATTGATACTCTCCATGACCTACTTTACTGATTTACAGAAAACAACTAAAGAGAAAATAGCTGTCTTGGATTTAGAAGGGGATTTTACTTGGATTCGAAAACGAAAGAAGATTGACTTTGTCTGTTTTCGGTGTATATAAAGCAATGCGCCTTGTAAGAAATCATTTGCGCCGCAGATTTACTCGTACATCTGAACTGCACTACACATAACACGTAATTAGAATGGACAAGGACAGGTATGTATTATTGTTTTCAATGTCATTTTTAATTAATTTACCAAATAATAAATAATTATTTTGACGGGATGATTTGATTAATTGAAATAACAATTTATTTCAATTATTCATTTATAATCAGAATGGAAACATTATGTTTTTATTTTGAAATATTTCTTGAAACAATATTTAAAAAGTATCCGTATATGTACAGTGTATTCGCAGTAATTCGAATATATCGCTGAACTTGAAACATTTTCCAGAAACAGTGTAGCAGCAGTTTTCTATATAACAGAAATTACTACTTCCTGGATTTTAGCAGCAGATGGATTATCAATTAATTAAATAATAAAAACAAACTACAATCAAAGGTCGTCCGTCGAAAATTCCCAGTTAATTTGCATCTCGTTAAAAAATACAAGATTAATCCATTTCGATTAAGAGAATGTATCATTATGTATGAATTTTTTGTTTGTTCTTTTTTTTTTTTTAAATGTGTTTGTTAATTGTAATTTATGTATATATTGTAAACATGACAAGAAACTGTACAGTTTACGTCAACATTTTTATTGTCTATTGTCTTTAAAATATTGTATTACTGGAATGGTTTTGATAATAAATCTTTGAGAATAAATGAATTACGAATCTGACAATTGATAAATACATTTAGTATAAATAGTCCAGCGATCATTTTTGTTCAAACCCGTGACGCGTTTTTAGTTCGTCTGTTTTTCGTAGAGAAAAAGTCTGGCTATTGTGATATCCTTGGCGTCGTCGTCATCGTCTGCTTCTGCGTCGTCACCAAACTTAAACCTTACCTAATTACTATAAAACTGTTCAACATTTTCAAATGAAACTTGGTCGCATGATACTGGCTTTAATAATTATTCCGTTATGCCCCTTTTTCGAAAGCAGACGCCCAGCGGCGTTTTCTTTTATTTTACTAGCATCTGTTTGTGTAACACGCTCTCATGTATATTTTCAATTCACCATCGCCTACATGTAGTTGTGTTGGTTAAAGCGTTCGAATCTGGAACAGGAGACTAGGGTTAGATCCAAAGTCCGGTCACACCAAACTTTTAAAAACGACATTAATGGCTACCCTCCTTGGCACCTGGGGTTGCGGGGATAGCGCATTACGACTGGTGCATCGGATAAACACTACCGGAAGTATTGGTGATGTTCACAATAACGCCGTGACATAACTGATATACTGTTGAAAGCGGCGTAAAACACAATTAAAAAAACCAATATCAATTTCAGTTTAGGATTCTACAACTCACAGCATCAATCAAATGATTAGCAAAGACTATATGGCATCTTAAATTGTATTAGTTTGATCAGAAAAATGTCTTCTTACACCAGTGTCCAATATAGGAGCGCGGATCGTGCTAATTGTCACACTGTTTTGAACTATATGACTTTTATAAACATATGCAGAAAACGGGGCTAGCTTTACGCACACGGCAACATTTAAAGTGAAATGCTGTGACTTTTGTCAATATATGCAGACAACGAGGCTCACTGTACGCAGCACAGTGTAATCATATCGGCAATCATATCGGAAGTCATCTGATGTAGCTCAATCACATTTAAGTTCATCGCGGAGTTTAATACTGGATCTGACAACACCGTATTAAAGGTCTCTCAAGTTAAACCTATACAAATAAATATACTTGGGCAGGTTCTCGTCTTTCCGTCCTTGAAATAATACAAGTCAGCTCTGTCATCATCACGTCTCTATCTCGTTCATTTATATGTTGATACCTAACGGTTTTGTAGGCGACAATTTGATTGGCTTATGTAAAGGTCAATCTGGGACAACCTGTATTAGATAGTCATCACATCAATACGAGCGCTAGATTTTTTATTAGATTGGACGTAGCTCACACTAGTATATATTAGTTTATACACATATCTCGACCTATTTCAGTAAGAAATCAGAAGGGACAGGAACGAAGGCCGACCTGGACAATCACGGAAACCAATGTAACCCAAATCATCCCGAGCACAAGTAGGTTATAAATAGAATTTGACCTTGGAATCTTAATATCTCCAAGTCAATTATCATCAACACTTTCCCACATGTAGACGCATGCCAAATAGTCCTTAAAATCATTTGTTTGCGTAGAAATGAGTGTATATACCTTCACCAGAATGCATTGAATATATGCCATTGTAAATGTATATAGGATGCACTGGAAATGATTTATAAGATCATTTCTAGTATTTTGTTTGAAAGTAAAAGGAGAGTATGTGTGAAAAGAGCTTATTCGACCCAGCCTGATTTAGTCCAAAATGACGGTAATCTTTTTCGATGGGTCATTTTCTTTCTTACATAATGTATTAGTTGACGCAGTGCTATCACAAATTGTTATAACGGTAGTTTAAAATCATGCTACACACCTTTGATAAAGAGAGAAAACTATTTCATACCGTTTGACTCGAGGTCTGGGATTACCAAATACACTCAGTAAATCAACACATTTCAGGCCTCAATGATAACACTTTTATCCAATATTCCAAGTGACTCACATAAATCAGTCAGAAGACAAACATATCAGCTTAAACAAATCCAATACAAAAAATGGGTCCTATATCAAATCAAATGATAACGACCGTGTCACTTAAAAGTGGATAGCCTTTTTAACAACCCTGCAAGCATTGGGCCCATTTGGGACAATGCTAATGTTTATGAACCGCATAGTTTTGTTCTTTGTACACGTGGTAGTGATAACGAAATTGAAATTGAAATCAATACACCTTATCACTTCTCTCCACTTTGTACGTGAGAGTAAATTATAAAAGAAATCACAAATTCAATCACTTTTCTTACCTTTCATACACATGCACATATAATAGAAGTTTTACATATTTAACACATATATCTAGAAACACACACATATTTGAAGGCAAGCACAGTTGTTTTACGGACTATTTGGTTGTTATGCTTGTATTAGGTAAACTAATACCTCGAAATCATCTTCATGGTCAAAGGGAGGCAACTGTGTTGTCTGTTAATTGGGCAATAATACTAATTAAATTTTGTTGAAAGTTGATTTGTATATAATCTTATTTATTCATTGATTTAAGCTATATTGTCACATTAAGAGCAATTTACAGAATATAATATATTTTCTGATATTGAATGTGAAAATTGACTACGATATAAGGGTGACCTTTAAATTATTCTCACAGCTAAAGACAATGGATGGTCAACCTGTAGGTTTGTGTGTCTCTTTGGTAGTTTTAAGAATGAACTTATATTTCATATAGTTGTCTATTATGAAAATAATATATGTTATAATATAAACTATTGTTATTATAATTATTATTATCATTATTATTTTGACAAAAGTCAATGCGACATGCGTCATTCCTCTTCCACCAATGGGCTAAGTCTATGTGGAAAAGCAGCCAGTTGCTTGGGAAGACTGTTGTGTGGAGTACTGGTGTGAGAAAACCAGGAAATGCATGAGTAGGTGAACTGGCCGCCGTGATATAACTGAGAAATTGTTAAAAACGGCGTTAAACCCCAATCAATCATTATTATTGGTGTTGTTGTTATTGTAATGATTACTATTATGAAATCGATTATCACTATCATCTTCAGTATCATTAATATCCTTATTACTACATGTATCATTTTATCATTATTGCAGGGGTCATCAACCCGGCTTTCAAGGCGCAGGGACAAAGCCCGATTTGGATAACCATGCAAACCAAATGAACCCAAACAACCCTGAGTTCAAAAAAAAGTGACAATCACGTGACTATCAAATCTTAGTTCACGTATAATATAAACTATACGGACACAATGGAGGAACTAAAATTATAAGATTTCCCAAATAAAAAGATGAAAAGAATATCATGTTTTGTATGTCTGTTTTGTAATTTCATTCAGAAGAACTTATCTATCTATTTATCTTTTTTGTTTTCAATTTAACTTGGCCATCTGTAAATCCGCTTGTCCAATGGACCTGTACCTATTCAAGATTGTCATTGGCATGAGTGTTACTTAGAAAGACAGTTGCGTGGAGTACTGGTGTTAGAAAGCCAGGAAACACATGGTAGGTGAACAGGTCGTCGTGAAATGACAAAACAATTGTTGAAAACGATGTTGAACCACAATCCATCAACCATTCAACTCCACTATGGCTACCTCGAGAATTATGACGTCTCATTTACTGACTATTTCATTTCTTCTTCAACTGTATCAAAGATGAGAGTGGCTCGGTGGTCTAGTGATTACAGAGGTCCGGGATCCAATCCCGGTTCCGATGCTGGTGTTTTTAAGGGACTCTCACTCAACTGGAGGTTAGGTACTGGTCTTTTATGTGTCTCTCACTCAACTTGAGGTCAGGTACTCGTATTTTACGTGTCTCCCACTCAACTAGAGGTCTGGTTCTCGTCTTTTACGTGTCTCGCACTCAACTAGAGGTCAGGTACTCGTCTTTTACGTGTCTTCTACTCTACTATAGGTCAGGTACTGGTCTTTTATGTGTCTCCCCTCAACTAGAGGTCAGGTACGAGTCTTTTACATGTCTCCCACTCAACTTGAGGTCAGGTACTCGTCTTTTACGTCTCTCGCACTGTCAGGTACAAGTAGTTTACGTGTCTCCCACTGAACTAGAGGTCAGGTACTGGTCTTTTATGTATCTTACACTGAACTAGAGGTCCGCTACTGGTCATTTAAGTGTCTCCAACTGAACTAGAGGTAAACTACTGGGCTTTTACGTGTCTCACACTGAACTAGAGGTACAGTACTGGTCTTTTATGTGTCTCCCATTCAACTAGAGGTCATGAACTGGTCTCCTTACGTATCTCCCACTCAATTAGAGGTCAGTTACTGATTTTTTACGTGTCTCCCACTCAATTAGAGGTCAGGTACTGGTCATTTACGTGTCTCCCACCCACCTTAATGTCAGGTACCGGTCTTTTAAGAGTCTCCCACTCAACTAGAGGGCAGGTTCTAGTCTTGTATGTGTCTCCCAACCAACTAAGGTCAGGTACGGGTCTTTTAAGAGTCTCCCACTCAACTATATGTCAGGTACTAGTCATTTACGTGTCTCGCACTCAACTAGAGGTCTGGTACTTGTCTTGTTCGTTTCTTCTACTCAACTATAGGTCAAGAACTGGTCTTGTACGGGTCTCCAACTCAACTAGAGGTCAGGTACATGTAGGTACTGGGTCTATTTTTACCAACCTTACTAAGCCCTAAGTAATACTGAAAAGCATATTTATCCATTTTTGTTTCACTAATAACAAATGCACAATACTTTGATTCTTTACAAGTATTGATAGTCATGCTTTTAAGTTATTAAGTATTACTTAACGCTTAGTAATGTTGATGGAAATGGACCCTGGTCTTTTCAAGGAATACAAGCTAATTAGCTTATGCTTAATCAGAGCAATTGCTCTCTATAATTAAAGAATGGGAAATGAGAAACAAATTCTTCCCATTTTCTAGATACGTTATCGGATTGAATATATATGTCCAATGCAGACGGCTTATGGTTATCGATTAAGCATTCCCCCATCCAGACGCATCTGCAGCAGACGAATGATGAAGACAAAATGTTTAAAAAGAAGAAATTACTAATCAAGTTGGCTATTCTGTTTCAACTCTTTTCAATAAATATGGTTTCATTCAATGAGAGTTTCCTTATTTTTTTGCCTAGACTTTCTCAGAGGCAAGCGCTGCAGATATGTTGGTTGCTATTGGACAAGGGTTAAAATGAATAACTTGGAAAATAATAATACTAATAGATCTCAAGTGTCGTATACAATGAAACTGCAGATATGTTGGTTGCTTGTGGAAAAGGGTTAACATAAAATAACTTGCTAAATAATATATGTATAGAAGATCTCAAATGCCGTATACAATGAAACTGCAGATATGTCGGTTGCTTTTGGACAAGGGTTTACATTAATAACTAGGTAACTAATAATACTAGAAGATCTCAAGTGTCGTAAACAATGAAACTAAATAAATATAAAAACAAAATATCAATGATATCATTTTTAGTTTATGACTTATCGTAACCATTTTGATAAAGGGATACATATTCGTGGTGATGATAACTTTCTCCGTTTTGACACGTTTTTTGAGATGAGTATCCATAGGGAAAAGCGATTCGTGTTTGTTATAATGATATCCATATGTGGGGAGTTTGTTTACAGTTGAAGTGACTTTTGTCTGACGCCAAACGCATGGCTTAGAGAACTATAGCTACACTGATAATGCAGTGGTGTTGATCAATGTCGTCCTATTGATTGTTTTGAATATTAACGCCGTTTACATATATAACCATATATCGCCAGCAATTCTAAAGGCAGCCACGCCTGTAATATATATGCTATAGGGAATTAAATCTGCCTTCTTACTATTCAGCATATCGAATATTCCAGCAATTATAAAGGCAGCCACGCCTGAACCGATATATATCATCACTATGTGAAGCACGATCGTTTTGTTTTAACCGTTTTATCCCAGTGTCATGACCTTCTCTTTTGTTCTTTACACCTTATATAGTACAGACACATCTTCTAAAGCAACACCAACAACAAACCCATGATAAAAACATTTCAAACAAACCCTTGTTGTCAATTACACCCACTTCAACCTACTGTGAACCATCAATTGGAAAGGCAATCGCCTTGACGATAACCATATATCGCCATTAATTCTAGAGGCAGCCACGCCTGTAACAGGATCATCTATGCTATAGGGAATTGAATCTGCCTTCTTACCTTACTGTACAGCATATATAATCGAACATTTCAGCCAGTATAAAGGCATCCACACCTGAACTATTATCTATCAAAAGAACGCTGTGTGAAGAACGATAATTTTATTTTAACCTTTAAGGTCAGATGGAAGCAATTCATTTTCCATAGGCGACCATTGTAGCGTTTTGGGCTATGGCTCTTTCCAAACAGTAGAACTAACCTAGACACCTATATTCAATCAAAGTTCATTATCTAAACTACCAAAAAAGCACAAAAAACTCACATGCTATCCCACCTTTTTTTCTTTAGCTATGACGTCAAATCAAAGGTCACCTTTATACCGCAGTGAATTTTACTTTCAATTTTGGAAAAAACATGTTGTTTTAAAAATGGCTCCTAAGCTGTCAATAAAGCTAAAAGCAAACAATGTTTTGTTTACAAATATTCAACTTTATTAAAAACGCTTTGAACTTTCAACAAAATCATTATTGTCCAATAGGAGACCACTTGAGTCTTATGAATCCATCTGAAATCCCCTGGACTAAATTGTCTGCCCGGCAAGCCGATTTGATTTACTTCCCTTTGACCTGATCCAAGTATACCGACATAACAGTGAATACCAATGATAACACGTGATATATACATTTATATATATCTTAGAATCGTTATTGATCGATTGTGTTTAACAGACACTCTTAAACATCTATCAGCTTTACTTACATACATTCGACACCAATCAATATATACAACACAAAATCAAAAGTAAGATGCCAATGAACTATAAACGCATGAGAAATTAGATATAATATTGCTACAAAAAAGAAAACACGTCTTATATATAGTAGGTCCGCTCCCAATCGGACTAGGGGAATTGCATGATTGAATTAAAGCTGCGAGATTGAGGTCGACATCGAATGCGTTAGGAGGCAAGGTATCGTCAACACTCAACCCATTTAGATTGGCCCACTTACACCATCGTTGATATCCATGCTCGTAAGTTGAAGAAGTATTGCTGACCCTGGACTAATGTTATAACTTTGGTAGTGAAGGCACCTTGACTGCAACGCCCCAAGGTAACTCCAATTGTTACAGTTCTTTTCTATATCTCTGAAAAGATATATGTACATATATATATCGATAAACTATCATTTCAACTGATTTAGGAATATCCTTTTGAATGCACATAAAAATACAGATCTTCTAGGGCTAAGTCAAACCAAAATATCCAAATGTAAATGCTCATACTGTAAAGCAAGGGAGATAACCAGTGTTCGACTTTTGTATTTTTATAACTCATTTCTCTCCCTTACTTAGCCTAACATTCTGAATTTTAAGTTTTCAGCACTAAAAAAACCTTCTCCATGTTAACATCTTGTTTAATAAACGTAGACAAGGATGTAAAATCTTAAATAAATGACGAAAAATGTCCCTCGAAAGAACATAACATTGGCCAAAAAAAAGCCGATTTCCATTCCGGGACTTGTAACACACCCGCGCATAGGAAACTTTCATCTTCCCTAGCACTCTCGGTATTCAATTGATAGGTAAGACTGAAAGTACGCACCCTTTACTCCAGTCATAAGTTAATTCATCCACTCCTGACGTTCCGTTACACCAGACTCTAGAGAAGAAATAAAACAATTTAGCATTGTACTCTGACGCAAAGTAATCAATGTTCAACGAGCCCCATCTCCCGATTTAAAGTGCATATTATATCTTGAGACATGCCCTAATCATCTCTTTCTATTATCTTGGATAGATAATCAGCTTTATCGTTTTCATTCCTAGGCAACCATTCAACTTCCAAGTGATTACACTTTTCATTACAAAACTCAAAATTGTTACAAGGGAGCTCTTGTAAATTCACTTTCATACAACCCATTTGTACAATGATACATTAGGATTATCAGAGAACCATTTAGCCCTTTTATAATTAAGCACATCTCGGCAAGAAGTATTCTGTACACTTCACAAAGCTCTCTACACGTCGAGGATTCATTAGATTCCAAAGAATCCCAAGTTTCATGAACTATCCCTTCCTGAGAATCTACCTCATAACCACCAAATCCTGTACTACTAACATCACTATAAACATCCTCGGTACCCTGGCTATTCATAAAATAAATGTTAACACGATTTTCTACACTGTAATTTTCGTATCGCATGAGGTTTGTATCATGCGGACAATCAAGCGGCTGCATTTCACCTTTTGAAATATTCATAAGTACGAGATTTGTACAGCCAATTTAGCCAGTGTATCATATATTTTATGAATAGCCTGGGTACCGAGGATGCACTTTAAACTATATCCTAGCACATTTATTGGTTGAATAAATGAACCGATTATTCAAGGGCGTAAGATTTCTTTCCCAAAACGCAGCCGATTCTTACTTTCCTCAGACAATCTAATAAAAGAATTTCAAGACTTCGCTCGGGCTATATCCAAACTTATACTTCTGTCAGAATCTGTGAAACAGGGCCTTAAACAGTATATATCGGGATATTTGATCAACAAAGCTACCCACAACAGGTAACCATGGTAGCGACCACACATACTTTAAGGTCTCCAACGTTTTCTGAACTCTATTCATAGGAGTTTTGACAACATATTCATTCGAAAACAGCAATACAATAAGCCACTGTAATTTCTGAGTTGGTATCCAACATGATTAATCGGACTTGGGTATGAAACAAGTGGTCAATAAATCACCCTTAACGTCTGTCCCCATATTTTCTGTTGTCAAATACGTATCAGCAGAGCCAAAACCATCATCCAAAAACGTCACTAAGTCTATATGTTTTACCTTCTCCTCTCCATTTAGCACTCTAGTTAACTTAGTAAATATATATACTTGGCTTAAAACAGCCCGATTGGAAGAACTAGGAAACGGAAATAGTTAACTGTACCATCTACCATAACCAATGAAAACACAAGAAAGTCTGTATGTGGAGGAAATTTATTTAATGCTATACTAAACGATAAGATACTGAGTTCTATCAGTGAGATATAATCCATATCACCCACACTGTGAGTGATATAGGTATGACGTCATTTTCCTAGTTTCCGGTCATGTTATACTACACACGTTATATATATATCCTACCTCCTACATAAATCTGCGTATTTCATTGGTCAAGCGACGTCACGCGGTGACGGTGTATAATCCATACACGGTTAAATTGACGTCATCGGAACGTGCATGACGTAATATAAGGATATGACAAAAGTAACGTAATGATAGACGAAACTAAAAAACAAAGGTCATGTGGTCTGAAATTTTATTGGGAACCTAATAATCTATTTTTAGACTTACAGGGGTGTAACATCATGATGTTACATGGGTAACATTATATAAATATTGCATGGCTTCCAGTGTGACAGTACATATTGTCAACATGAGGAAAATACTGTTAACCGAGGCAAAGCCGAGGTTAACAGTATTTACCCGAATGTTGACAATATGTACTGTCACACTGGAAGCCATGCAATATTTATTTTACTATACCGAACAAAATTACACGTTTATTCAATTTATTCTGTGCCTTTGTAGGGGATGTGAACATGGGTCACTGGCGGATTTAAGGGGGGGGGGGGGCGGAAGCGGCGTACGCCCCCCCCCCCCCCCCTAAAATCATCCAAGGTATTTTTTTTAAAAAACAGTCAAAACACTTAGAGTCGGTATATATGACCAAATATCAACTGCATTTTGCTGATTAGTTCAATTTTCACTCATTAGTTTCATTTTCGCTGATTTTGCACCTTTCCGATATTTAAAGACCGATACATGGAAAATGTCCGACCCACCGAAGCGAAAAAAAACTTGGTTCATCCAGTAGTACGCTGTCTCAGATTTAAGATGTCTTTTTACACATGGGTAATTTCAAGGAATTGCTACAGTTTTGTGTTGATGCCGGTGACAAATTACTGCAAGAACACCTTTCATCGTGTGCAAAGAACGCATCATACACGTCAAAAACAGCACAGAATGAGTTGCTGTATTGTATAAAGACGTTAATTCAAAAGACAATTGTGGACGAAGTTGAGTCACAAGCTATTGGTCCCTATTTTGGATTTCAGTGTGACGAAGTAACGGACAGCAGCAATTGGGAACAACTTGGCATCGTTCTGCGGTACACAACACCTGATTCAAGACCTATTGAGAGGCTCTTGGAATTTGTAGCTTGTGAAGAGATTACAGGTGCTGCAATATCTGAGAAAATTCTTCAAGCGTTCACAGAAGTTGACCTTGATCCTAGTATGTGCCGATCCCAGACCATGGACGGTGCCGGGAATATGGCAGGGAGAGTCAACGGTTGCGCAGCTTTGATTCAACAGCAATACCCTAAAGATGTATATCATTACTGTTCAAGTCATGATCTGAACTTAGCACTCAGCAAAAGTTGTCAAGTCAAGGAAGTTCACATCATGCTTGATTACTTGAAACAACTAGGCTTGTTCTTCAAGTATTCTCCGAAACGAAGCAGGAGACTTGAATCAGCAATAGACGAGGTAAACAAGAGACATGTTGAGCAAATAAAGAAGAGCAAGTTCAAGCTGTTTTGTATGACGAGATGGATCGAGAAACACACATGCCTGGATGATTTTGACGAGATGTACGAGGCGTTGCTGATGTGCCTAGAAGCCACATTGTCATTGTAAGCTGGCTGGGACGCCAAGGCTGTTGTAGACGCCAACGGACTGCCGAAGAAGATGTCAGATCCAACCTTCATCGTATGATTCCAAACTGTTCATCAGTATTTTGACTACTTCAGTGGACTAAGTAGGAAGCTCCAGGGCTCCACATTAGACATAATCCAAGCATACGGAATGGTTGAAGATGTCAAGTCAACTGTGGTGGAGCTCAGGAACGACGAGGACGAATTTGATAAAAAGTCTATTAGAAAAATAAAACTAACACAATTATATATCTCTGGAATGTGTATTCAATTCTCTATAGAATAAAAAAACTAAAACTATCACTGAAGATGATAAATACCCCCTAAACAGCACCTTGACCTACACCATAACTTAATTATTAAAAGGGCCATGTAAAATATTATGCAATTGTAACCCCTTTAGGATATGCACATCTCCTCTTGGTATAGAAGCTTCGTGTAAAATTTTATTGAATTCCACCCAGTGGTTTGTAAGAAATAGGCCGGAAAAAATACCCTTAAACAGCACCTTAACCTACACCATAACTTAATTAGTAAAAAGGGCCATAACTCTGTACAATATCATGCAATTGTAACCCCTTTAGGATATGCACATCTCCTCTTGGTATAGAAGCTTCATGTAAAATTGGCTTCCGATCGAACGACAGACTGCCCGACACAGTGACTCCTATATACCCCCTCTTCTTCGAAGGGGCTATAACTATAGTTAAAAATATCTTACAATAACAAAGATATACCAAATGTTGCAACGTTAGGTGTGGGTACCCGGGGCACGGCGTTGTTTTGTGCGACGTCGCGCACGACGTTCCTCATTTCACCGCAAAACATTGTTTTTTACTCTTTCTCCAGATACTCTCCGTTCACCCGTATACACTTCCTGTAATGTGAAACCCATTTGTTAAAAGTGTCCGTATGCCAAGATTGGTCAAATGATGATACAATTAGTTGATTTTACAGCTTTAGTTCAGTCACATAATCAAATTTTTTTCCTCTCAGTTGCCGTTTCAGCTCGGGAAAATACCCTTAAGTCCCATCGGCGCTAAATCCGGACTGTATAGTGGGTGATTTACTAATTCAAAACCAAGCAGGTCAATTTCCAAATTGTTGATTTAGCCCTGTGGGCGGGGGCGTTGTCCTGGTGTAAAAGTACACGATCTAATGACATTCCGGGTGGTTTCTTACTCACGCCCGAATTAAATGTCGTCTGAGAACCTGAAAAATAATAAAAATGATTTTCACTATTTCGTAATTATTGATGAATGTGTCATAATTATGTGTGTGTTTTTTTATAATAAATATAATTTAAATGTATTAAGCTTAATCAAATTATAAAAATGCTTAATAATAATAATAAATCAATAAAGGTCTAATTCAATACCTTTGAATAATAATCTGCATTCACCGTTTGACCGTCCGGGAATCATCCCTCAGTGCCCTGTCCATGAAAAACACAAACATAAGCTTTCCGCCCGACTTGTTAACTCTGGCCTTTTTTGGTGAAGGGGTCCCAGGTGTTTCCATACCGACGACTGCACCTTTGTTTCAGGGTCGAAGTGCCATAGCCAGGTTTCGTCTGTCGTACTAATCCTATCCAAAAAAAGCATCACCTTCCGCTTCAAATATTGCCACAAACTCTCTGGATGCGTTTACGCGTTTTTCCTTTTCCTCCGGTTTTATTAATCTTGGCACCCACCGAGCGCTAACTTTGCTCACATGCAGATCTTCTTTCAATATACTGTGTATAGTTGACACGGATACATCAAAGTGGGCCGATAGGTCTCGAACTGTTAACCGCCGATCATCGTAAATTATATATTTTACTTTTTGCACTAAAGCATCTCTAACTGTTGGGATTCTGCCGCATCTCGAGTCATCATCAATTGAGTCACGTCCATTCCTGAATCTATCATGTCATTTGAATACTAACGCTCGGCTGCATTTATGCTTTATTCCCGCATTTTCTATAAGTTTTATTGTCTGTGTTGGAGTCTTCCCTAAACCAACACAAAATTTGATAACCGCTCGGGTTTCGACGTCGCCAGTTGACGTCATTTCCGACAAACTTCAATCTCAGCAAGTTCCGACTTGTTCCTTTATCCACTTTGTATATTATGTCTTCCAAAGGGAAGAAAGTCAGTAAAACACTTTATATGATTACAACTCTTTAATAATCGAATTTTCGACCACTTGGTCTTTATCAAGATTAAATAAATACAACAGAAATGTATGTGCAGTCCATCTTTGTTTCGAATAGATCAAGTTATCCATCTGTTGTATTTATTTAATCTTGACAAAGACCAAGTGGTCGAAAATTCGATTATTAAAGAGTTTTAATCATATAAAGTGTTTTCCTTTATCTTTGCGCTTGTTGTTTGTAATCACGTAAAACTTTCAGTAATTGACGTCACAACGTCAGTTACACGGCAGACGAAATTGCGGCACATTTTGAAGACGTTCGAGCTTAATATTTAAGGTGGAATCATACCTTTGAAATAACGTCGTTATTGACGTCAAAACGTACGTTTTTGCCACAATGACAGTGTTGTTATAGAAAACACAATGACTTTTACGTTTAAGTGGTATTTGGAAAAGATTAACGCCATACTGAAGGGAATAAAATTACCTGCGTGGTGATATCAATTCCTTACAACTTCCGAAACAATTAACGTAACATAACTGGAGTTAAAAAGAAATGTTCGTTAAAATATTCAGAAAGAAATTCAGTTAATTCTAATTTATTAAAAATTTGCCCGAGAGATTTTTTTTAAAAACTTTCATAATTTAGAACAACATTTTGTCTACCATTTACCAAAATTGCAAGAGAATGTATAGTGCAGATATTTAGTAAATCGCAATGACGTTAAAGGTCTGTCACGCTTCGAAACGTACATTGCGGAATTTAAATTGTATTATTTTATGAAAGTGGTATGCTGTTTCTATTATACTCCTTCAAATATTAAATATGTTTTATATAGTCTAACTTGTTTACTTCGCTGTTAATTTATTATATCATTGTTTCACATTCCATGCATTAGTCTCAAACCGTCGCTACCTAGCTTGCAGTTCTTATAGATATATTTTATTTCACTTATTCAAATACATGTAACGCGTCATTTACATACATACATTTACATAAACAAATTCATACGCAAGCATCAAATAGTAATTCGATATAACATGAAGTTTCGTGAGTTTACATAACTCAACATTGTTGATACGAAATTCTTCAAACAAGAGCATCGGCAAAATTATCATTGAAGAAATTGTTAATAGTATTTATTATAACTTTCCTATTTGTCACTCTAGGTATTTTGTAACTTATCTTCAGATAACAGTAAATACAAAATAATGTTATCTTTATCAGGCAGAAAGCAAGTTTCAGCATTTCAAAGATTATAACTGAACAGCATGCAAAGCTTTCTATCTATTATGTAATGAAACACTTTATATAATAAAACAATTTAACTTCACAGACTTTCTTCCTTTGGAAAACATTATAAACAATACTTTAATTTTATGAATGTTTTGACTGATTGTATTCACACAGCTCCGAAGTTCCATTCAACTTAGAGCTGTTTGAATACAGGAGTTTATTGAGAATATTTCCCTGCATAGGTAAATAACCCACTATTATTGTCTACATACAGATCCTGTTGAGTACTATCACATCGTTGTCTGCATTGTGTAGTGAGTCTTCGATGTCATTGCACAGGTGTCTGTAAATTGTAGACAGTTTATAGTCGGGTAATGATACATTTTGGTTTATAATTGGAAGAGTGTGGACAACACACGTGCGAACATATGACCAAACGTTTGCTCTTCTACGGTTGTATGGCATTGTGAATTACTTAAAATCAACCTGATAGTTTGTCTTGAAATTTGGGTAAATGGTAAAAAACGGTTTTCAAGACAAAAGAAATAGTTTTAATATAACAGGCATATATTTAGTAAATAAGAAAGATAGAAGAAGGGGTGGCTGTGTTTCATTTTCAGTTCCACAAGGCGCGTTCCGGAGCAAGTCAGCAGTATTACGGCATAGCACGTTTTACTTAAAGTACGCCCGATATATTTCCATCAAATTTTAGTAAATTTGAGAAGAAATGGTGTTCTAGATTATAATGATTTTTCTTTAAAGAATTATCTAGGGCGTTTTTTTTTAGTAAATTAGAAATAAGGTAATTACTGTATTATTTCTCAGTGAGTTCGTTAAATAAACCGAGGTTTGCTTTAAAAATATTCAAGGAAGAATTGTAAACTATATACATGTATCATGACGTAGGTAATGTTATTCGCTTCAAATCGATGTAAAGATAACAATAGCTAGTAATGGCAATCCCTTTGATCACACATAACTGCGCCGCTGTGCAAACACAAATTGTCATTTAAGTATAAACTGTCTACAAACAATACAATACAATATATTTTATTGCATAAAAACTACAGGTTTTATAGCAAGTTAAACAAACAAAAATCATTACATAACCTAGACAATGTTTTTTCTCGAAGAGCCCCACGTATAACCGTACATAATTAACCCAGAATTATTCTCATATTTATATATATACACACAATGGAGACAATATATGTCTATCAGTCTTTAGAAACTTAAATTTAAAATAAAATAAAATAAAACATATCTTAATTCTCATGTTATTTGCATAATAAATGTATTTTGCTAAACTATTTATTATGACTTCTGAAGATGATGTCATCAGATTTATAAATGTTTGTTTAGTTGGCCATGTATAGTAATATCTTTTAATATATTTCAATCTCAGTCCTGAATATTTCGAACAAAATAGCAAAAAATGGTATTCGTTTTCTCCTAGTTCCGAATTACAATTTTCACAAATTTGTTCATTTCTCGGGATGTTGTGATGTCGTCCACTTTCAATTTTTAAAATATGTGATGATGTTCGAAGTCTAGTTAAAGCGATTCTAAATTTTGATACGTTAATCACGTCAAGATATTTTTCTAGATTAAAAGAGTTCTTGAATAAGCAATATGTATCTAGGCGTGTAGAATTATTAATCGATGAGTACCAACTTTTTTGAAATACATCTAAAATCCTTTGTTTAATGCTAGTGTAGTTAATAGACATGTTAAACTCATTTTTCCATAGATTTGTCAATCCTAGTTGGTTTAATGTCATTTTAATGTTGTAAGCCCAATTATTTCCGTTATACGATAATCCTTTATCTTCATCGATTTTAAGCATACTTTGTAAATAATAATTTTAACCAATATTTAATAATGATAAGTTTTATATATGCATGCATTGGTATAAGTCCAAGTTCACCATATAAAGCGTTTAAGTTTGTAGACGTTATACACATAGTATTCATTTGCAAATTTGAGAAAATATTGCTTCAAAATCTGGGCTAGAATGATAGCCCCAAACTTCGGCCGAATAGTTAAGTACTGGTAAAACAAGATCATCAAAAAGATTAATCTTATGAGAGATGGGAAGGTCTAGTTGGTTATAGACAATGAATAGGTTATGAAGCGAGAATGATGCATGCTGTGCAATCACTTTTTGCATTCGACTCCAATTTCCATTTTTGAAAAAGTGTATTCTTAGGTATTTAAATTGACAATTTCTATTCTAGTTTTATTTAGAAAGAAGTCATATGATGTTGGTCTACTGTTTTCAAATATCATTATTTTGGTCTTATTAACATTGAGCTTGAGATTCCAAATGTTGCAATACTGTACAAATGCGGTAAGGATTGATTGCAGGGATACTGGATTGTTAGCGAATATAACAGCATCATCAGCAAATAATATATGGAATAGTTTTAAGTCATCTATGTTTAAATACCATGTACATTTTCATTAATACTATTTAACATATCGTTGAGAAAAAAAATCGTCTTTCACCAATGGGCTGTTTAACAGTCTATGTGGAAAAGCAGCCAGTTGCTTGGAAAGTATGTTGTGTGGTGTACTGGTGTGGGAAAACCAGGAAGTGCATGAGTAGGTGAACTGGCCGCCGTTATATGACTGAAAAATTGTTGAAAACGGCGTTAAACCCCAATCAATCAATCAATCAATTACCTTGGATGCGTCTCAAGGTTAAATTCCGAAGTGAACGTTACGACGCACCAGAGAGGTCAAACGGCATTGTGATCTTTTAAAAATCGGCTCCATAGATTTTCTTGAATGTTTGGCAAATGGTAGACGAATAGGTGTTCTAATATATATTTTATTTTGAAAAAAATCTCTCGGGCGTATTCTAAATAAATTAGAAATAATCAAATTACTGATAAAATATTCTAGCAAAATTTCCATTTTAAGTCGCCTTATGTCACGATAATTGTCATGACAGATGTATGTAATTGACATGATCACGTAGGTTATTGTATTCTCTTCAAGTTAAGGTTAATCTTATCCGAATCCAAATTGAAATGAGAAAGGAATTGTGGTTTCATTAACCACACTATCATTGTCGCGAAAACACCTATTTTGACGTCAAAAATGACGTTATTTTAAAGGTATGATTCCACCTTAAATTGGATCGATGTGTTAGGTTATATAATCAACTCATTTAAATGGCGTGTTCCGGGTAGCGATGAATGCGTTGCTATGGAAGCCAATATTGCTTACATTAATAAAAAAAGAATTGTTTTTATTCATTTATTTACTCGAAACATATTTTTATTCAAATAAAATAGAAAATTAACCAATTATATGTCCTCATTAGAAAACTATAAAGAAAGTCTACAAACTTATCGAACAACCCTCGTACCTTCTCTTGAACCCCCAAGACGCTTTTGGAGGCAGACTCAAAGAAGCAACGTTCCGTCGTCCACTCCGAAAGAGTACTTTCGTATTGCAATTTACTTGCCCTTTGTCGATGCTTTACTGAGTCAGGTCAATATGAGGTTTAGCAGCCTTTCAAAACAAGCAGTGCAGGCCCTTGTTCTCATTCCGAAGCATCACCATTTGATGAATGAAGAAACCTGCGACGTCATCTATCAGTATTTCAGAGAGGACTTGCCATCGCTAGCTGGATTTTACCAAGAGTTAAGGTTGTGGCAACGACTTTGGTCAAACAAAGAAGTAAAGCCAGACTATTTGCAATCAACACTAGCGGATGAGAGTATGTGCAAGCTGATATATCCTAACATCTACACGGTTTTGCACTTCCTGATACTAACATCAGTTACGTCAAGCTCAGTAGAGAGAGCAAACTCTTCCTTAAAATTAATTAAGAACAAATTAAGGAGCACAATGGGAAATGACAGGTTTAATGCTCTCGCTGTATGTCCATAAGGATATAGCTATTGACATTGATGCAGTGACAACCCTATACGCCCAACGAAACACTCGAAGGATGTTGATGCTTAATCCACTGTCAGATTACACATTACATATTGTATCGTTGTAGTGATATATATGAACGTATAGATCTATAGTATAATTATACATTATATCATATATAATACATGCTATGTATGTTTAAAACAATGTTTAGTTCAAATTAGTAGTTATTGGATTTACGCCCCCCCCTAACCCAAAATCCTGGATCCGCCCCTGTGGGTAGATCTACTACAATGTAACACGCACATATGAATATACCGGTTAACAGTAGTCTGTTACATGGCACGCGCGTCTAAAAGGTGACGTTATTGTTTGAAATGACGTCATGCACGGGCATAACCCAACATTTTAACGCGCGTGCCATGTAACAGTATACTGTTAACCGGTCAAAAACGTACTATTAGCATGAGACAGTAAGAAATTGCCCATGATGAGTATATGAGCATTTAAGATTACAAAGTCACGTGAGGTATAATAACATTTTTTGTTCACCGATACGGTATGGGAATTTTATATAGTGACAAGTATGTGAGGTATAATAATAATATTTACCTGATGTATTGTATTGAAACTTTCTACAACCCTGCCCACCACACCTATGTAGATTATCAAGTTAAATAACTCTATCCTGCATTTTATATATATGCATATTTGATCCAGAATATTTTCCATCAAATATAGGTAACAATACTGCAAATATGGGGTAGATATGCATGTAATGATACATAATTAACATCACAAAACATAGATATAAAGAAACTACATATGTACATATCAATCAGCAATGTCGATCAAGATAGTCGGTAGGATATATTCGTTACACAGTGTAACTAATAATATAAAGAAATACGTAATGGGTATATTATTAGATCGGATACAAGCACTGTTATGTGATAACAACCTTATATTATCTATACCCATGTATAATTTCGTATTCCGTAAATTTAACAAATCGGACTTATTGTCATATATACCTAGTTGTGTTAATCCTTTGACGGTCTCAATTCAAAACATTAGAACAAATAGGTTAATAATTGACTTGAGATTAGTTAATGTGCATATTTGGAAACAGACAGTGAAGTACGAATATCTCAGAATAGCGTTGTTGTATTTACAGAAAAATTGCTGGATGATTAAGTTCGATATTCATTCTGCTTATCATCGTATTGATATATAGAGGATATTTGTTTGTTTTGAATGGATATGGAATATATCTCATCGAGAAGAGATACAATTGAAAATGTTAAAATTGTATCACTTCGAGCTGAAATATATTCCATATCCACTCAAAACAAACAAATTTTCTTTTTATTTTATGATAATTGATGATGAAATAATGGAACTATTTGGTGTCTTCGTACCTGTTCACACGCGGACGAATCTGTATGAATGTATTTGTTTACTACACAATGTCAGACAATGACAATAAGTCCGATTTGTTAAATTTACGAAATACGGAATTATACATGGGTATAGATGATATAAGGTTGTTATCACATAACAGTGCTTGTATCCGATCTAATAATATACCCATTACGTATTTCTTTATATTATTAGTTACACAGTGTGTTAGTGACCTAATATGGTATATACGGTGTCAGTAAATTTCATATGGGTTACACACTGTGTAACGAATATATCGTTATCACCATCGTACTGTCGCGTTATCATCATCGTAATGTCGCGTTATCATCATCGTACTATCGCCTTCCGGTGCGCATGCGCATAGAAGAATTTCCCCTCCATGTGACAAAATGTCTTCTTTCATCTTTTAACGGAATTAACTTTGCCTTCTTTAAGAAAAATTATATATGATACCAGTTTTCGTCAGACCAAGGTAGAATCTAGTTGCACGTTACACAACATAACAATATACAGCAAAGATGAAAGAAGGCAAAGTTAATTCCGTTTATAACATAGATCTAATACAAATGTATATGGATTTATGAATCATACAGCAAAGATGAAAAGACATTTTGTCACATGGAGGGAAAATTCTTCTATGCATGCGCACCGGAAGGCGATAGTACGATGATGATAACGCGACATTACGATGATGATAACGCGACAGAACGATGGTGATAACGCGACAGTACAATAATGATAACGGTACAGTACGATGATGACAACGCGACAGTACGATGATGAAAACGCGACAGTACGATACTACAATATTACGATGGTGAAAACGCGACAGTACGATGGTGAAAACACGATAATATATCGCATTATCATCATCGTACTGTCGTATTATCGCGTTTTCGTTATCGTACTGTCGCGTTATCATCATCGTACTGTCGCGTTTTCACCATCGTAATATCGTAGTATCGTACTGTCGCGTTATCATCATCGTACTGTCGCGTTATCATCATCTTACTGTCGCGTTTTCATCATCGTTCTGTCGAGTATCGAGATTCAGATCAACACATTCACAGGCGATGGCCCTAGTTCCGTATGTTACACATAGTTCAGAGAGTGTCGGCTAACACTAGTGAGAACTTATCGACTTAATAAAGAAAGCGGATGGATTTCGCGTCATTCGGTAGAACTTATTAAATCGGTCTGATATTGATCGAGTGCAGTGGATCGTATTTTATCACATAACTTGCTCTCCAGGAGTATGGAAGCTATGGAAGCGTCCTAGTGCCACAGTCTGTAATATTTTTGAGAGATATTATCTCCTAATTAGGAGATACTAAGTCATAATTAGGAGATACTAAGTCCTAATTAGGAGATACTAACTCATAATTAGGAGATACTATCTCCTAATTAGGATTTACTAAGTCCTAATTAGGAGATACTATGTCATAATTAGGAGATACTAAGTCATAATTAGGAGATACTATCTCATAATTAGGAGAAAGTATATCCTAATTAGGACTTAGTAGATAGTGAATTAGCCCTGAACCAAGGTGAAACTGTCACTTTGCATTGTAAAATGGAGGATACCATGCGCACATACTTCCAATTGGGGCTTGGATATTCTGATATAATTGCCTGTTTGGCAAAACATTATATAAGTCTTAGGACGTTAAAAAGAATTTTAAAACGTTTGAATTTGTTTCGCAGAAAAAACTACAGTGGTATAATTGAAGTTTCATTGTTTGTGTTATCTTGAAGAGTGCGTATGACGCTCTCCGGGATGACACGATGTTCCAGGAAACTTACGAAACTAGCTTCCGAATTCGCCATTATAACAAAGGGGCATAACCGCACAGCCACGTTTACTATTTGAAAAGTATCTCCTAATTATGACTTAGTATCTCCTAATTAGGAGATAGTATCTCCTAATTATGACTTAATATCTCCTAATTAGGTGATATTATCTCCTAATTATGACTTAGTATCTCCTAAGTATGACTTAATATCTCCTAATTAGGAGATAGTATCTCCTAATTAGGACTTAGTATCTCCTAATTAGGATTTAGTATCTCCTAATTATGACTTAATATCTCCTAATTAGGAGATAGTATCTCCTAATTAGGATTTAGTATCTCCTAATTATGACATAGTATCTCCTAATTAGGAGATAGTATCTCCTAGTTATGACCTAATATCTCCTAATTAGGACTTAGTATCTCCTAATTATAACTTAATATCTCCTAATGAGGAGAAAGTTTCTCCTAATTATGACTTAGTATCTCCTAATTAGGAGATACTATCTCCTAAATAGGACTTAGTATCTCCTAATTAGGAGAAACTATCTCCTAATTATGACTTAGTATCTCCTAATTAGGAGATAGTATCTCCTAATTATGACATAGTATCTCCTAATTAGGAGATAATATCTCTCAAAAATATTACAGACTGTGGCACTAGGACGCTTCCATACAGGAGTGACATAAAGCAGTGACATAAATAACATATGTAACTAGTTACATAAATAGCCGACTCACAGCACGTACGTGACGTCACTCCAGTATTTTCGGAAAATACGCCACGTCAATTTCAGGAAAACTGATAAAGAAATACATGGAATAGTCATAGATTTTTTTTTTCTTTGAATCGAAAACGAAAATAGACTGTTTACGGTGTATATAATAAGGCATTGATTCATATAGTAAACAGTTGCAGCAGCAGATTTAGGCGTATATCTAAACTAGACAACAAGTTGTTTTTTAATATGGGCGGGTATGTGTTAGTGTTGTAACTATAATTTTTATTAATTCATCAAATAGTAAATAATTGTTTTAAGGTGTTCATTTGATTACCTGAATTGATGATTTAATTCAATTGTTTATCGGCAGAATGGTAACAGTATACGTTTATATATATATTTATTGAAATATTTGTTAAAAAAAATATGTCAATTTGACAATGCACCGAGAAGACAACACAATTGCCAGTTTCGCTACCGAAACATAATATTCTTTATGTTTTGCTAGCTAGATTTTGATAATAAACATTCGAGAATAATTGAATTACGAAACATAATTTTATAAAAAAAAATGTACGAACGACCGGTGGTGACCTTCCAAACTTCACATTTCACAACTTCAAACTTCACACTTCACACTTAGGACTTCACACTTCATAGATAATATGTTTGAAATTCAGACTTCATACGTCACACTTCATAGATAATATGTTTGAAGGTGAAGTACGAATTTTGAATTTCATACTTCACACCTCAAACTTCAGACTTAAAACTTCACACTTCAAACATATTATCTATGAAGTGTTAAGTTTGAAGTCTGAAGTCTGAAGTGTTAAGTATGAAGTTTGAAGTGTGAGGTATGAAGTATGAAATTTAGACTTCATACTTTAATTACACTTCATACTTCACACTTCAAACATATTATATATGACGTGTGAAGTATGAAGTCTGAATTTCAAACTTCAGACTTCAAACTTCACACTTCAAACATATTATCTATGAAGTTTGAAGTGTGAAGTGTGAACAGTTTGAAAGTCACCACCGGTCTTTCGTAGAAATGTCTTCTTGCATTCCCCGGTCGGTATACCACAAACGGGTAAAGGAATATAATTTATTTATTTATTATTTTTTTTTTTTTACCCTCGCCGTGCAGAATAAACTATTTGGCGTGCAGACAACGTTAGATACAAGGGAGTCCGGGGTGCGATACCCTAGCTCTTTCCGAAAATACCCCTTGGTTCTTTTACGTGCCCGGTGTATAGCACCGATACACGCGAGGTTAATTTTCCTAGAAAGGACCAGTACTTAACCTCTAGTTGAGTGGGGGACGCTTAAAAGCATCCCTCAAATTTCCAGAACCCGGACCGGGATTTGAACCCCAGACCTCTGGATTGACAGTCCAGTGTGTTAACCATTGGACTACCCCGCCACTCAAAAGGAATATAACACTAGTTTGTCAACTATTAAATTGAATTTCTGTGACTCTTGTCAATATATCCAGTCAATACATGTAGGTCTTACTTCACTGTACGCAAACGCCAATCATATCGTAGTTCATCTGTAGTTCTTCGCTGAGCGTATATTGGTTGTGACGACATTGCATAAACTGTCGTTTTTCGGTTCATGAAATCGCACAATACAAGCAATGCTCGGACATCACAGCTTCTCTATCACTTTTATTGGTATGGGTAAGTGTCCTTTGCTGATAGCAGGGGTCACACTGGCCCAAAATGTTCTTATAATTATTTATTTCAAATAGTTATTTATTAGCATAATGGTAACATTATATGTTTTTTATTTTGAAATTTTTCTTGAAAAACGATTTAAAAACGTATCCGTTTATGTACAGTGTATTCGAAGTAATTCGAATATATCGCTGAACTTGAACCATTTTTCAGAACAGAAATTAATTTCAGTTTGGGATTCTACAACTCACTGCATCAATCCAATGATTTACAAAGACTATATGGCATCATAAATCGTATTAGTTTGATAAGAAAATGTCTTCTTACATCAGTGTCCAATCTTTGATGGGGGATCGTGCTAATTATCACAATGTTTTGAATATTCATCCCTTAAATTGTATGTAAAGGGAGATTGGAATTGGACACTGCCTACATTCCCCCATCGGTTAACCATAAATGGGTGAAACAGTATGACAGTAGTTTGGCAACATTTAAAGTGCAATTATGTGACTTTTGTAAATGTATGCAGATAACGGGGCTAACTTTAAGTCTCCCAAGTTGACCTTATACACATACATATACTTAGGCAGGTTATCGTGTTTCCGTCTGTGAAATAATAGAAGAAACGCTCGGCCATCACCGCTTCATTATCTCGATTATTATCCCCCGCTTTTCCGAAGAAAAAAGAGGGTTATTAATTTGGGTCTGTCCGTCCGCATGAGAGAGTACTTGTGGGGTGCGTGAAGCCCACTCACCACCCTCATAAAGACACTTAGATAAATAGTTTTTTTAATTTTTTTATAACAGGTATCTCATTTGCATATTAATGTTATTCATTCCGTAAAAGGGGGTTAATTACGGAATGAATTGCATACTTGTGGGGTGCACCCTACAAGTAAACATCAAAGGAAATAACCCCACAAGTACACTCCCATGAGTTCGTCCGTCCGTCCGCATGAGAGAGTACTTGTGGGGTGCGTGTTTTTCCTAAACACTTAGATAAATAGATTTTTTTTTTTTTTTATAACGGGTATCTCATTTGCATATTAATGTTATTCATTCCGTAAAAGGGGGTTAATTACGGAATTAATTGCATACTTGTAAACATCAAAGGAAATAACCCCACAAGTACTCTCCCATGAGTTTGTCCGTCTGTCTATCCGTCTGTCTGTCACACTTCGTTTCCGTGCAAAAACTGCCACAAATATTAACCGTTTTTTTTTTTCAAACTCGGTAACAAGGTTAAATGCCTTAAGGGCTAGGCCAAGTTCGATCGTCACCTTCGGCGGACTTTATTCGGTGGAGCTATGGCCCCTTAATTAACAAAAAAAGTGGTTTGTTGCTGTTTCCGTGCAATAACTGCCACAAATGTGAACCGTTTTTTTTTCAAACTTGGTAACAACCTAGGCCAAGTTGGATCCTCACTTTCGGCGGACTTTATTTGGTGGAGTTATGGCCCCTTAATTAACAAAAAATGTCCTTTGTTGCTGTTTCCGTGCAATAACTCCCACAAGTGTGAACCTTTTTTTTTTCAAACTTAGGTAACACGGTTAAATGCCTTAAGGGCTAGGCCAAGTTCGATCGTCACTTTCGGCGGACTTTATTCGGTGGAGCTATGGCCCCTTATTTAACAAAAAATGTCGTTTGTTGCTGTTTCCGTGCAATAACTGCCACAAATGTGAACTTTTTTTTTCAAACTTGGTAACAAGGTTAAATGCCTTAAGGGCTAGGCCAAGTTCGATCGTCACTTCAGCGGACTTTATTCGGTGGAGTTATGGCCCCTTAATTAACAAAAAATGTCGTTTGTTGCTGTTTCCGTGCAATAACTACCACAAATGTGAACCGTTTTTTTTTTCAAACTTGGTAACAACCTAGGCCAAATTCGATCGTCACTTTCGGCGGACTTTATTTGGTGGAGTTATGGCCCCTTAAAACAAAAAATGTTTCCGTGCAATAACTGCCACAAATGTGAACTTTTTTTTTCAAACTTGGTAACAAGGTTAAATGCCTTAAGGGCTAGGCCAAGTTCGATCGTCGCTTTCTGCGGACTTTATTCGGTGGAGTTATGGCCCCTTGATTAACAAAAAATGTTGTTTGTTGCTGTTTCCGTGCAATTACTGCCACAAATGTAAACCGTTTGTTTTTTCAAACTTTGTAACATGGTTAAATGCCTTAACAGCTAGGCCAAGTTCGATCGTCACTTTCGGCGGACTTTATTCCTACAATATTTCCTGCAAGCGGGGGATATAAATTTCATGAATTTGCTTGTGTATATGGGTTTACCTCCCTTGTTGAAACCTAACGGTTTTGAAGGCGACAATTTGATTGGCTTATGTAATGGTCAATCTGGGACGACCTGTATTAGATAGTCATCACATCAATACGAGCGCTTGCTTTTTTATGAGATTGGACGTAGCTCAAACTAGAATATATTAGTTTATATCTCGACTTATTTCAGTCAGCAATCAGGAGGAGGAACATACCAGGGGTCTGGCACGAAGGCCGACCTGGACAATCACGGAAACCAATGTAACCCAAACCATTCGGAGTACAAGTAGGTTATAAATATAATTAAGTTTACCTTGGAATCCCGATCTATCTGACTCAATGATCATTATCACATGTAGACGCATGCCAAAAGTCCCTACAAAAACCTTTGTTAGCGTAGAAATGAGTTTATCACATAAATACCCTTATTTTCAAGTTGAGAACAAATCACGGAACAACGTTATCATACACATGTGATAACAGAAACACGTCATACACGCGACTACTGATGACGTCATTTTGACCTTTATCTTTATTATGTTTATTGTTAAGTTGTTAAATTGTTCACATTGAAAAATGCAATAATACGTTATAACGAGTCTTAATTGTTTAAAACATTTTTTTTTTTTTTCTCTTCTTATTGAAAAATGATGAGGACTACTTTTTTATGCGGGAATGACAAGTTCTTATGAAGAATATGTTATTCGGTCTTTGTTTTGATGTTGTCAATATTTTTCTTTAAAACACACTGTTTAGGTGATAACAAGAATCCATCAATCGTTTTTCTTTGGAGAATATTTCTTAAATTCGTCTCGAAAAAGAGAGTTATTAACCTCGCCAAGAGGCTCGGTTAATAACCGTCTTTTTCTAGACTCATTTAAGAAATCTTGATCTCCAAAGAAAACTCATGGTGGATCCTATATGTATACCTTCATCAGAATGCATTGAATATAATCATGCCATTGTTAATGTGTATAGGATGCAATGGAAACAATTTATAAGATTGTTTTGAGTACTTTGTTTGAAAGTAAAAAGGAGAGTATGGGACACACGTGGTAGTAATAAAGAAATTGAAATTGATACATCTTATTACTTTCCACTTTAAACACGAGGGTAAATTATCGAAAATCTCAAATTCAATCAATTTTTTACTTTTCATACACATGCACATATAATGAAAGCTGTACATATTCAATACTGTCCGATTGCATACTAAATTTGTCTGTCATTGAACAATAATAGCAATTCAATTTCGTTGAAAGTTTTGTTGAATAATTATAATAATAATAATAGTATAGAAATAATGTACGTCGCCTGTTTCATCCTCAATAAAGATATAGTCATCTAAGAACACAAGATGTCGATCGAGTCGACCCGTTTTGACTTGTATTTTCTTTTCGCCGATAAGCGATATAAAACTTAATTTCCTTTGCAAATGGTTTCCATCCAATAATTGACAAATGAAATAATTAAAATCCTTTACATTTAAAAGATATGGTTAAATACACAGTTGAACTTTGTTAGCTAGACCTTTGAAACAATTTTTCAAAGGGCGGATAAATTTCATTCGCGCAAATAACCGAAGAAAGAGTTCCGTAAATATGGATCGCCCGGAATACGATTTAAGCGTTAGTTTGTCACTGCAAATAATTCTTTTAAAAAGGTCACATGAGTTTTCATCAATATTACCGTTAAATAGTAAATCAAACTGTCTACTTAAAAAAGATTACCTAATATGTCAACTTTCTTGTAATTCGACTGGAGCTACATACGAGAAATGAATTACGACTGGGACTCCATACGGGGGAATTTAATACTAAGTCAGTATAAGTAATGTGACTTTTTACACCTCAGCACTTTCAGTAAACTCATTTAAAGCAAAAAAAGAAATAGTATAATTGTTTGTTTAAGTGTATTACAGAAATTTCTTTCATCTCGTGAAAAGCAAAGGGTTATATTTTCACTCGTGGCTACGCCACGCTTAAAAATATCACCTTTGTTTTTCACTCGATGAAAGAATTTTCGGTAATACACTTAAACAAACAATTATCCTCTATAACATTTTGTTATTGTTGCAGGGGTCATCAATCCGGCTATACAGGCGCAGGGACAAAGGCCGATTTGGATAACCGTTCAAACCAAATGAACCCAAACAACACAGGGTCCAAAAAGTGACAGTCACGTGACTATCAAATCTTAGTTCACGTCTAATATAAACTATATTGTCACAATGGATGAACTTAGATTATAAGATTTCCCAAATAAATAGATGAAAATAATATTCTGTTTTTTATGTCTGCTTTGTCATCATTTCATGCAGAAGAACGTTTTTTTATCTTTCTGTCTATATATCTTTTTTGTATTAAAACCACAATCGCATAAAACCCCAACAATGCAATCACAACGACCTGTAAAAACATGAACAATGGCTGTTTTGACCAGAATGTTCCCGATAACCCATTCATAGAGTTTATGCATGTGGGAACGGGGTTATGAGAAAATCGTTCACGGTACCGCCGAAAGGGATGTTTATGCCACTTTCCACACGTATTTAGTCATGCAACAACTTGCTTCCAAGATCAAACACCATACAATGCATACACAACGACTTTTGAAAGAGCATGGCGGGCAATTGCTCCTTATGCCATACTGTGTTAAGTTCTATTGCATAGCTGGGTTGATTCACCCAAGGATCACGAGTGTGTGAACTGACGGGGTGGTATGACTGGAATGATGTTGAAAACGGCCTAAGACCCCAACAATACAAACAAACGACCTTTGAAAACAGGGCGGCAATTGTTTCCTTTAACACAGTGTGTTCAGTTCTATTGAGTAGATGGGCTGATTCACACAGGACGCATGAGTATGTGAACAGTGAGGGTGATTTGACATATACGATGTTGAAAACGGAGTAAAACCTCCAACAATACAAACAAATCGCCCTTTGTAAGCGTGATGAGCAATGACTCCTCTTTTCACACTATTTTCAATCCGATCGCATAGCTGGGTTGATTCACCCCGGACGTCTAAGTATGTGAACAGTGAGGGTGATTGGACATAAATGCTGTTAAAAACAGCCTAAATATGCAACAATGCAATCAAAACGACCTTTGAAAACATGATGAGCAATGGCTCCTCTTACCAATCTGTTTTCAGTCCTATTGCATAGTTAGGTTGATTCACCCAGGACGCATGAGTATGTGAACTGTGTGAGTGATTGGACATAAATGCTCTTGAAAACGGCCTAAAACTCCGTACAATGAACTCAAAACGACCTTTGAAAACATGATAGGTCCTCTTACCACCCTGTTTTCAGTCCTATCGCGTAGCTGGGTTGATTCAACCAGGATGCATGCGTGTGTGAGCAATGAGTGTTATTTGACATATATGATGTTAAAAAAGGCCTAAAACCCCAAACAACGTAATCAGAACGACCTTTGAAAGAGTATTGCGAGGCAATTGCTGAAAGGGATTTGGCTTGCAGAGGTGCGACGACTAGTGAACACATACTAACCCTTTCCCAAATGCAGATGTTTTATGTCACTTTCCACACTTATTTAGTCAACAACTCGCTTCCAAGATCAAAACTCCGTACAATGCACGACTCTTGAAAACATGATGAGCAATAGCTCCCTTTTCCACAATGTTTTCAGTCCTATCGCGTAACTGGGTTGATTCACCCAGGATGCATGAGTGTGTGAGCAGTGAGCAGTGAGGGTTATTTGGACATAAATGCTGTTGTAAACCGCCTAAAATCCCCAACAACGCAATCAAAACGACCTTTGAAAGCATGATGAGCAATGGCTCATCTACCACACTGTTTTCAGTCCTATCATGTAGCTGGGTTGATTCACCCAGGACGCACAAGTATGAGAACAGTGAGGTTAATTTGACATATATGATGTTGAAAACGGCGTAAAACCACCAGCAATACAAACAAAACGACCTTTGAAAGCATGATGAGTAACTGCTCCTCTTTCCACACTATTTTCAATCCTTTCGCAAAGCTGGGTTGATTCACACAGGACGCAGGAGTATGTGAACCCTGAGGGTGATTGGACAGAAATGCTGTTGAAAACGGCCCAAAAACACCAACAATGCAATCAAAACGACCTTTGAAAATATGATGAGCAATGGCTCCTCTTACCACACTGTTTTCAGTCATATTGCGTAGCTGGTAGAATCACCCTGGAAGCATGAGTATATGAACTGTGAGGGTGATAGTTCATTTATAGAGTTAATGCATTTAGTAACGGGGTTATGGGAAAATCGTTTACTATACCGCCAAAAAGGATTTGGCCTGCAGAGGTGCGAAGAACATTACACACATACTAACCCTGTCCCATATGCAGATGTTTTATGCCATTTTCCACACTTATTTAGTCATGAAACAACTCGTTTCCAAGATATAAAACCCTACAATGCAAACAAACCGACTTTTGAAAGCAGGGCTGGCAATTGCTCCTTTTGTCACAATGTGTTCAGTTTAATTGCATAGCTGGGTTGATTAACACATGGAACACGAGTGTGTCAACTAGCCTGGTGGTATTACTGGAATGATGTTGAAAACGGCCTTAAACACCAACAGTACAAACAAAACGACCTTTGAAAGCAAGGCGGGCAATTGCTCCTTTTGCCACAATGTGTTCAGTTCTATTGAGTAGCTAGGTTGATTCATCCAGAACGAATGAGTATGTTAACAGTGAGGCCGATTTGACATATATGATGTTAAAAACGGCGTAAAACTAAATAAAATAAAACCGTCTCTGACTCTTCAGGCATACGTAAACAGCGTCTGGATGATTCCCCGGGGGTCTTATTTACTCGTCTGGACGCGTTTCCATCTGAATAATATATAGGTGGGCAGTGAATACTCTGAATACACTGTTTACAGCCGTATGCAAAGAGCTTCACTGTACGTAGATGTACTATGACCAAACATCACCACTGTTTCCACCCGTATGAACCGAACCGTCTTAATTTTCACTGTACGTAGATGAATTAACACCCAGCATCACCACTGTTTACACCCGTATATACAGGGTCACCCTAATCGTCGTCAATGTACGTAGATGAACTATGACCCAACATCAACAATGTTTACACCCGTACCCACAGAACCAGCTTAATCTTCAGTTTACATATATGTACTATGACACAACATGACCACTGTTTACACCCGTACACACAGAGTCAGCTTGATCTTCACTGTACGTAGATGTACTAAGACCCAGCATCACCACTGTTTACACCCGTATATACAGGGTCACCCTAATCGTCAATGTACGTAGATGAACTATGACCCAACATCAACAATGTTTACACCCGTACCCACAGAACCAGCTTAATCTTCAGTTTACATATATGTACTATGACACAACATGACCACTGTTTACAGCCGTACACACAGAGTCAGCTTTATCTTCAATGTACGTAGATGTACTAAGACCTAACATGACCACTGTCTACACACGTTCACACAGGGCCACCTTAATCTTCACTGTACGTAGATGTACTATGACCAAACATCACCACTGTTTCCACCCGTATGAACCGAACCGTCTTAATTTTCACTGTACGTAGATGAATTAACACCCAGCATCACCACTGTTTACACCCGTATATACAGGGTCACCCTAATCGTCAATGTACGTAGATGAACTATGACCCAACATCAACAATGTTTACACCCGTACCCACAGAACCAGTTTAATCTTCAGTTTACATATATGTACTATGACACAACATGACCACTGTTTACACCCGTACACACAGGGTCTGCTTGATCTTCACTGTACGTAGATGTACTAAGACCTAACATCCTCACTGTTTACACCCGTACACACAGGATCTGCTTGATCTTCACTGTACGTAGATGTACTAAAACCTAACATCCTCACTGTTTACACCCGTACACACAGGGCCACCTTAATCTGCACTCTACGCAGATTTACTAAGACCAAACATCTTTAATTATTTACTACATACGATCAATCTGCAGCAGACGAAATTTAAAACATCTGGGAAATACATATGAAAGACTTTGAAAAATGAAATTTTAATTAGTGAACGTCTGTCCATTTGAATATTTAATATATATGCTTGGAACATAAAACATTTCTAAGCATTTGAAACGGAACACTTAATGACAACAAAACAGGCTCGGTCTTGTTTGTCATTCTTGAGATCTGCTGATAGAATCAACGCTAGGCACAGCAACGCTTAAATGTTACCCTATACAACTTTATTTAGGAAATTGAAAGCGTGTAATACCAAAAAGATATCTAGACATATTTCAGTTCATTTTTTAATTTTACTGGTGATGTCGTAATGCGCAATTTTAACCGCTTTTCAAAAATGATATTTCAGGTCGATTTGCTTTGAAATCTCCCTTCCAAGTTGTTATACAATGTTGAAGATTTGAGTCACAATTTTGATACAGAGCCGAAGTAGCACGTCGCAAAAAGCAAAATGGCCATATACCCGTGACTTTCCTTGCTTTCTGACACCTATTATCCACATAAAAGTATTTCCAAGAAACTTGTTGCTTTTCCAAATAGACCGTTAGTCCATTGGTTGAAACTAAATGAGCTAGATAAACAGAGATAATGAGGGAGAGAGAGAC
>JASEVX010000004.1:142173465-142234205 GCA_031761405.1 Serripes groenlandicus
GAAATTAGATTATGCCTTATTATGACAGAAGCTGTGTTGGGAAAACAAAAGGTACAGCTCGATCGTGCAATCAAACAGGTATACTTATAATCCTGGCGTAACTTAGAGTATTGAAAGAATAAAAACTAGCACCATTGGCATACCCGCTTCTAATTTTTTATATACCAAAACTTTACCAAAACTAAAACATTGGTAATGCTACTGTCACAATAACGTTAACGGACACGTTCGACGGAGTGGAAAATGTTTCAATCCATTTGTCTCGATTTCTTGTCATGTTCTTGTCCGTATATAATTAACGAAAGTTCGACGGATAGACATAGCGATTTTTCTTTTATATCCTACGGATATGGAGTGTTCACTCTACGTTACACAGTCGTTTATCCATCTGTTCCATGCGTTCCTTGTCTGGTAATCGTCCGTGCGTCAGGTATTCTGGAAATCAACGGATGCGAACTGACAAGTACAGGACGAGGAACGTATGAGTTCCAAACAAAACGAATTCCTATAGCCCAGCAACACTGTACTGCAAGTTGTGACAGTAGTATAACGATCAGAGATGCGAAATGCTTGTACCACATATCTAGATAATGTTTAGTCGTATAAACTAAGATTTACAATGAACCCGGTAATATTTCAGACATTGTTGTTGTCCGGAGCTACCCGTGCTTACAATTACATTTTAGGTTCTGACATACGGCAATTAATGATTTAATTCTTTCGCTAAAAAAATGCAATTAAAGGATTTTGCAAACAGTGCAGATTTCTCTCCTGAAAGCCGCATTGTTTGCAATTTAAATATTAAATTCCTATTGGACGTACCATGGAGTGGTCCAAGTTGTTTCAACATGGAAGAGTCGACTTTGAAGACATAAAGACCAAATCATAGAAAATAAATAACTATCAACGAAAGTAAGATTATTGAATAGAGTGAAATCATTGGGGCAAATGGACAAAACATTATGAGCAATGATTTCCGTTGTCACAATGGTTTGAAAAATAGTCTGCTTCATACGCGCTATAGTACGTCTACATGTGGGAAAGGGTTATTGCATGTTATTTCATGTTATTGAATATGTTTCCAGTTTGCAGTGCCATGCATGAGGCATGTTTTAGGTACTCTAACAATAGGATATTGAGAGGCAGTAGGATTCACGATGATGATATGACAATACCAATGTGTGCTGACTATTGTCGGGATCGAGGACACAAGTTGTTCGGAGTAGAGGTTTGTTAAACGGCAATCTCATTGAAATCAGATAGAACAAAAACAATCGTTATGCCTTATATTGGATATGACGACACCGCATAAAAGGTCGTTTCGAATTGACTCCCTTCACTTTTAAATATACACGAACATGTGCTCGTTTGTATATTCATCGAAGTCGCACATAACAACCAATGCTCGGTTCTATTTTAAAAAAAGGTTTAATATATGCATGACATACACCGTTTCTCTATCTCGTTTATTCATATAAGCTTTTCCCCCTGATGATACCTAACGATTGTGTAGGCAACAATTTAATTGGCTGATACAAAGGTCAATCTGAGACGACCTTTAGCAGGGAGTCATTATATCTATACGAGCGTCTGTTACTGCAGCGAAGTTTATGTCTGATTACTTGAACAGCTTATATAGCATATTGTTTCGGTTATATTACGGAGCTTCCTGGGTACAAATTCAATCATACCGTTTATACATATCCTTGCACCGATACATCATTTGCTATGGTCCTTAGCATGACCCGACCTGCGACGAAGCTTCTATCAACATGTGTAAATTCTGATAAAATGAAGTTGTTGAACAGAGTGATTTGATCCTACCCGCGTGTGCCTTTTCCCGTAGGCGTTTACATTTAAACCTTTCCACATTATATATCTGCAGCCCAAGACTTTGAAAACCTCTAGGAAAAAGTATGGAAAATATGTAAAAATTAAAACTTCCTTATTAAATAGATTTTAAAATAATTTTCATCAACATGCCAACATGTGGCCGTTCCATCAGAAAATCAACATTATGGAGCTATGTATCGACCGCCGTGCAGTTCGTGAGAGTGCAGTTCGCGCATTTCGCGCATGCTAATCGGGGCCCGATACATTCCGTATCATGGGATAGAGGTATAGAGTAATGATTCTTGTAACAGAAAATCCACAGGAGGCTAAAAGTGTCTTGTCCGGGTTAGCCTGCGCGGCAATGCTTAGGCTGAGTCAACAATGTTTGTTTTTTGTTGTTGTTGTTTTTTTGTATAATTTTATTTGCCACGTACATAGGTTGAAGAGAGAGAGAGAGAGAGAGAGAGAGAGAGAGAGAGAGAGAGAGAGAGAGAGAGAGAGAGAGAGAGAGAGAGAGAGAGAGAGAAAATATGAGGTGTGTATATAACCCAGTGTACTTCCTATTAAGAGTGGACTTGAACGACATGTTTTACAATTGCGAACCGTTCTAATTCAGAATCTTTTGTTTTGGTCTCTTTGTATATATTCCATGCTAAATGGAAGCTGAGTCAACAATGCTGGTTTTCTTTCGAAACGGCTCATATTGATTCAATAGTAATATGATCAAAGGCCGTTGTGTGTTAATATAAATCATTTTTTGTATTTACAGTATACGGTTCAGTGCTTTTGTGGCTCCACGTTCCATTTCCAAGGTGTGGCGGACAACTGTGACATGCCCTGTGGAGGGGACCCGTCATTCAAATGCGGTGGAGCATGGGCTAAGAACACATTTTGTGTAGATAAATATTTTTCGGGCAAATAACTGTAACATGGTGCTTACACTATAAGGGAAAGTGAATAGATATTACATATTACATTCATACATATTTATATTATTTCGCCTCCCACGAAATTCTAGCAATTTCATTGGTTAAAGTCTGTCACGTGCACACCCCCTATATTTCTATAGGGGGTGAGTAAATTCCATAGGGGGTGAGTAAATTCAATATGGCTTCTATTCTCAGATCAAGCTGACTGGAAGTTTTTTTCAGTTGCCTATGTTAAAATAGATCTATAAACTGTATAATATCTTGATATTTTTAACAGCGATTTGTTTACAATATATATATCATAACGACTACGAAGTTGAATATCATGCAAAGTAACTTCCCATTCCATAGAAAAAAAAAAAAATCAATGAATGTATAAAAATAATGCATGTCCTACGCTTGTTATTTTTTTTTTTCCCTTAGTGGGTCAGTAACAGACCATTTATAACTGATTTATTTCATCAACCACCTTTCATGAACAAAACAAATTGATATTGTTTCATTTCATTATTAAAGTGGGTTTAGTACTAGGAATTTTAAAAATACTGGGACCAAATACTAGGAAAATGACGTCACGTCATCGGTTTGACGTCATAACGCTAGTGATTTGGCGCCAAAACCCGTAAATTTCATCTAGAAATATTGTAAATGTTAATGTAAATGAAAGAGTATCATTTTTTTTTTGCTCATGAAAGGTGGTCGATGAAATAAATCAGTTATTTGGTCTGTTACTGACCCACTACTGAAAAATAGGGGGTATGTTGAATGTATAGGGGGACTCGGCTAACGCCTCGCCCCCTATAAATTCCACAGACCCCCTATTTTTCCGTAGTGGGTCAGTAACAGACCAAATAACTAATATTAACCTATCATGTATGTTTGTTTGTTTGTTTTGTTTTTATGGTGTTGAACACCGTTTTCAACACTGGTTTCAGTGATATCACAGCGTTACCAAGGTAATTGTAACCCAGGGCTTTTGACTTCGAGCCTCAGTTCGGCAATAACTATTTCCGACGTTTGATAAAAGTCAGTGTGACAAGCGTCAATCGTCTTCCATCAATGGGATTACTGGTTTTGTAAAGCCAGGAAACACACGAGCACATTAATTGAGGACTGTGATATAAATTATTTTGAAAATGGCGTCAAACCCAATCAATTGATCAATCAATTTATACTGTCTTACTGCCCAAAATGCATGGTTGAGATGTTGGGTAGGAACAAGTTTCCCCGGGTCTATTGTGCAAACAAAAATACCACAATACTATAAAACATTATACTTTGTATGTATCATACTTTGGATACTTTAATCTTGATGAATTATTTGTTTGTTATTAAGTTTATCACCCACAAAATTAATGAATTAAGCTATGATTTTGTCTTGCCATCTCCAGTCGAGAGTGTCTTATTAAGTTTATCTTTATTGCCTGTGTTTGCAAAATCAAGACAGTATATATATATATATGAGGTATGTCAATCAAAAGGAAAAGACTAAATTTAAGTTGTTAGAACATGTAGTCTTTTTTAATATGCATTATGAATGGTGTATGTCATCTTATGTTTTATGTATAAGCCAATACAAAAAAAACTTAAAAGGTTATATCAATCCCTGTATGTTCCTCGTCATCCTCTGAACTATTCCTCATGTCTGGATGATCTTCCCATCTCTCTAAAGTGACATGGTGATCCATTTTCCTAAAACTGTAAATTGTTCATTTATTGGAAGTTATTCTTCATTGACCTGGACAGGTTTTGGAAATATTTATGTTCAATATCACTATCACTAATCTTTCAGAATTCTGTAAAGAACATACACTAATATGAAGAAAACATAAGTTATAGTATTCAGAAATGGTGTTAATTCAATCATGAATGCATGCATTATTTTTTGCATTATCAGAATGTGAAAGTCTACCTTTATGTGTAATATATAAAACAAAAGTAATAAAGTGTTGGTGTAAAATTTTAAACATGCCTAATAGTCGATATTCAAAGCAATGTGTTTTTTTTATACTTAACACACGAAGAAATTGGGCAACGAATGTTAAAAAAGCTCTTGTGCACGCCTGGTTTTGGTTCTCTCAGGATATTGGAAATGTTGAGAATTCTTAAAACTCTTTTAAAAAGAATATTGTCTGGTTGTTCCTTTCAATATTTACAAGAACATATAAATAGCTCATGACATTGCGATCATAACAAACATATGCATTCATTGTTGAATCAAGAGAGATATATGTTGGTTGATATGTCTAGGTATTTAAGAAAGGCATTTGCAAAACTCCGATGCTCCAGTCATAAGTTAAACGTAGATTTAGGAATACATTTTAATATTGAGAGGGAGAATCGCATATTTGTTGTTTTTGTTTAATTCATAAAGATATTATAAAAGTTGAAAAAGGAATACTATGATACTAGAAGTGTTTACAACCTGATGTAAATAGTGTTATCATTAAAAAGATGCGCTAAACGATTCATTCGTCCAATAACCAAGGTCATTGCTCGATTAATATTGTTAATTAGTATATATATAAATACTCAACTCTATGTGAATGTTATGTCTGTATATTTGCTGTTTTTTGGCCGTATGCCTCTATTCACAAATAAATAATCATCGAATTGAATTGTCTTCTAGAAATTGCTGTGTCAGCTAAATACTCATTAAGGTTTGCTAACACATGGGCCTAATCTTATATTCTTGAATATGTTCTAGTACATGTATGTACATTCATACATGTGAGCTTATTTATACTATGTCTGTGTAAAATGCACTAACTCTTTCAGCGCAAATTGCAATATTGAGGTTTTTGTACAGATGCAGGTGAGTCAGCTCGTAACGAGCTGTTTAACCTGAAAACAGCATGATTTTCCTTTTAGTTATCAAAATATTCCAGAATTCTTATGACACAAAAAAATTGAAGTCACCCGATATTGAACATGTAATAGACTATTTTATGAAATTCGGCGGAGTTAATATTTGCTTGCATATATCGTGTTTGATTTGGTTTCCTGGTACATAATGTATCTGCATTAAATGAATAAATGTTTGCAAGTTTATATGATGTCTGTATTAAACATGCGAATCATTGCCAAAACTAAGACAACAAATTGTTTCTGCATCAAATGCATACATATACCCAGTAACAATTTGTGTCGACACGATTCAGGAATTGTTGCCAATATTAAGACCTGATATGTATTGCAATATGAGCGGCACTCCAGGAAAACTAATCATAACGTAATAATTACAGCTTTGGCCAAAAATAACTGCCTGTGCATCCAAGAGCTACCCGTCTGGTTCGCAAATGCTATTTATCGCTTTGCAAGGTGTTCCCCGCCGCTATCGACAGTATTTCAGTTTGAATCGAGTTGTATGGGTATTTTAATTTTGCTCTAACGGTTAACCGATGTTATATTTGTAATGCTACCACTCAAGCTTGTACATTCAGGCGGGACACCCTTACTGCCTTTTTTCATTAATTTAGATGAAACATTTGTATTTTACATCGATAACGAAACAAGTTTTCAGCTTATGATAAGGAAGACTGAACCATTACTGGCGCCGTTCATGTGGACACATTCCAAAGGCATAACCCGCCTTTCACAGGATTATATTCCGGGAACATTTGGTACGAGAGGCCGACGCTCTACAACTGCACCACGGTCTTCTATGACAGTTTGAGAAAGTATATGAATCGATCCTGAATAACACCTTTTCTTTTCTGGTGCTTCCGATGTAAGATTCTTACCACCACACTGTTGAATCGATTCCAAATGAAGGTGGACATTCCAAATGCTTAAATTTATTGGAATTTACGAATGTGTTAATCATTGCGAGTCAATACTACCTACATAGTCTTTACAAAGAAAAATCCATGAGTTTATTAGATATGAACCCATTGTTATCTGTGAGAAATACAAGTCACACCAGATTGATTTCCGAAAACTATATAGCGAAAGGATTCAGCTTCTATCGCAATTAATTCAATCAAAGTAACACTCTAATAAATCAAAGTAAGAACTTAATAGTCCAAAGCAATACACTGTGTCATAAAATTACTCGATTTAACCGTTACCACATATACACGCTTTCCTTAGCCTCAGCAGGAGAGGGAAATTAGAAAACATTTTGACAAAAGAAGATATTGCTAAAAGGAATTCCATTTGCCACAATATGTTCAACTCTATTCAATAACTTAACTATCATTGTAAAGAGTTTCCATATTTTTCCTAGATGTTTTCGATGTCGTCCACTGCAGATTTATGGCAAGGGTTAAACCGTTTCCAATTGAAATCCGAAAGTCACTGTGTCACCGTACACCACGGATTTAAAGACTTCTTTCACAAGACTTTAACAAGACTGCACGCGAAATGGATGATAGAGTTTTCCAGTGTCTTCCTATCACACTCTTCATACGTTCTTGAATATTTATCTCAATGTTCTTATAACTGTGTTAGTACAACTCGCCATTGATGTGTTTAAACTGATGAAAAATAAGTCCATAAACCAAACTTAAAAAAAAAAAAAAAATTATGCATTTTACGTATTTTTCGTCGCACCACAAATGACGTGCAACCCGATTATGAATTGAAGTGCACACGGACAGGTTTGCAGAATTGCAGATGTATGTGACAATATGACTCAAACTAATCAAATCTTAGACAGACATCATCCTATTGCAACATAATTGAAACCAACTACGGTTGATGACGTTGTTAGCCTGGCTCATGCTGATGATAATATTCATGATAACCCGGTGTTCACAGACTCAGTAAGTGCGCCTTCCAATGTATATTATATCATGTTATAACAGCAGGATAGACTAGCTAGAGTTGAAATCAAATTGCCGGTTTTTGGATTCCTTAATGTCTAAGGTGAATATGTTTGAAACGGAACTGAAAACCATCAAATGTCAACAAGATGCAAAGGTGACGACAACTTCAGAAAGGGTCGATAGGGTAAACAAATGGTCAAATGCAGACAAGATAGAACATATATCAGTTCATCTTCTGCTTTATACAATAATCTCCAGAGGAAGTACATGTCGGATGGCTTATTGCAACATATTGTGAATGAGAGTTACATAAATGCACTGTAAAGGCATAACTGTCATGTTAACCTATATGAAATGATACAAAATGTTAACCAACATAAAGCAATGACTCAGAAAAATAGCTTATCCACATGGGCAAAAGATTAAGCATAATTTTATTCATCTTAAGTGCATTATTCGATTAAGGTACATTCCACCACGTTTTACACCATAATTGGAAGACTTTCTGCACGAAATGCTAACACCGCAACGCTGAGCGCAAAGGAGGGCAGCCATTACTACCATTTTTAAAATTTGATAAAATTAAAGATATGAGGAACAACTGTATGCAGCTTAACTTGTTTGCCTGGGTGTATACATAATACTCCGAACTTAACTGGTGAGCTGGATTAAAAATATTGTCAACAAATTTATATTAGTTTGTATTTATGTATGAGTAGAATCAATTCAAATCGTTATTGTTCTCGCTTGGATGAACATATGTAAGATTATGTGGAAACAATAGGACAGAATTTTACAATCTGCCTAGACTGATACCCGGCGTATAAGTTGCACGTTTGGCTTTGACCAACACTGGACACATTGAATCATGGTAATCGCGGTACCGTGGTAAATTGTTACGTCTGGCAAAACTCTTGTACCCGGCATGATATAGTAAATTTGAAAATAAATATCATAAAAAAAATGTTTATAAACATCGGAACAATACAACTGTATATATGGAATCAATACATAATTAATGAGCAAACTTCTCAGTCAGTAAGGTTTGGTCAATACAAAGGACTGTCTCTTTAGCGGTTTGTCGCTCCCCTTTAGCATAAGGGTGCATCAATAAACACAATGGTAGGCCCAGGTAACAACAATGGACCGCGTAATTTAAAATAGCAGAAGGGATCATTCTTTAAAAGTAGTCAAAATCCGACTGACCCATTTATGACAGATAAAAATGGGAGTGAAACCACGTTACAGTTGTGTGTCACTCAATATATAGTGACCATAACACAAGGACATGGGAGTGAAACCACGTAACAGTTGTGAGTCTCTCAATATATAGTGACCATAACACAAGGACATGGAATTGTACCAGTGTCACTCAATATATAGTGACCATAACACAAGGACATGGGAGTGAAACCACGTAACAGTTTTGATTCACTCAATATACGAGGGTCAGCCGTAAAGTTCCCGGACTGTTCTCATAAAATACGCATTTGTTATCAAATCGTATTAATACTCGGAAATATTAAAATATGATGTTTTATAGTTATGTAAAGAAAAACTTACATGTAGTTATTTGATATAAATGCTTTTTGCATTTAAATTCAATAATGCACTTTACATGGTACGGAGCAGTTTGAAGTCATACATATTTAGGAACAAAATATAGATGTATGCTATCTCAAATCTTCAAAACTTGGCGCGTTAACGTCATGATTTCAGACATGTTGTCAGATACATATCTGTTGCATACTTCCTGAAAGTTTTGACGTCATATCCATCATAACAAGTATGGAATCGCAGGTTGATGATTGCTACCCTTCAACAGGTGCAATTGTTAAATTGCCAACGTCATTTCGCACGGAGCAACGTTCGGGGCTGAAATATTGCGCAAATGCAGGAATAACTCATACAGATACTTTTAAATTTATGGAACGGGACCCGAATAGAAAGGTCAGCCGAACAATAGTGTTTGATTGGTATCGACTTTTCAAAGACGACAGAGAAGAACTTGAAAACAGCTCTAAAGTCGGTCGACCAACATTAAGTGACAGATGTTCATGCTGTAACATGCGAAGTTGCAGACAACAGACAAAGGACGGTTGCGAAATCGCATCATCATAGGCTTTGAGCCTCGTAACGGTTCAAATCATATTAAGAGATGAACTGAACAATAAAGTGTATTCGATAAGTTGGTGGAGAGACACCAGAAATGTGTCAATTCATGTGTTGAATACTTTGAAAAGGCCTGATGTTAGAAGTGACGTCGCGTTATGTGTACACAGTGCTCCGTGCGGTTGATGGTTATGTGTAACAATGTGTTGTTATAAAATGGTATGCTGGTTCTTTTCTGTAAATGTGCTACATCACTTCAGTAAATATCTATCTTTCCAACGTTTGGTTATTTTGGTTTTAAAACAAGTAGTATCGAAATGATACGCAGAGTCCGTGAACTGTACGACTGCCCCTCGTATAGTGACCATAACACACGGACATGGGATGTACAAGTGTCACTCAATATATAGTGACCATAACACAAGGACATGGGAGTAAAACCACGTAACATTTGTGTATCATTCAATATATAGTGACCATAACACAAGGACATGGTAGTGAAACGTGAACAAAATGCGTGGACAAGTCCCAAAATAATATCAAAGTTGAAAAAGGCCGCACGCTCTTACCGCGACCTGTGCGATCATACCGCGTTCTCCTGTGATATACAAAGAGGAACCAGTGAATACATGTATTATGATTACTAGGACAGAGTGCAAGGTGTTGCGGTGTTGTCTGGACATATCAATGAAGAACTATTTCTTAACACCATTGTATACATGAAACAAATCTGCAGCAAACGAGTTTGTAATCGTGTTGACCTGAATGTGGAAAATGTATGTAAATTAAAGTGAAATTATTGATCAAACTTAAAGTCTATGTATAATGCTTATGCCAAAAAAGTAACTAAACCATAATTCAAAACATGAACCGTCTCGCGAGAAAAGCAACATTGTGGACTGTGCGCCGGCTAACCCGGACAGACACTTTTCGCTTTCTGTGGATGTTCTGTTTCAGAAACACTAATTTATTCCTCTATACCCCTGTGACGGAATGTGTCGGCTTGTATTAGCCAGTGCGGACAGCGCAGGCTGATCTGGTTCGATACATTACGCAGAGGTCATAATGTTGGTTTTCTCGCGGAACGCATCACATGGTTTTACATCAAAACATTCAACGGCTTCAAGTGACGTTGCTCAATCATTTAAAAGTGAACCTTGATAGCTCAGTAGATAACCGCGAGGATTATTCACCAGAGGGCCGGGCGTTCGAATCCCGTTTCGGTCTTTCAATATTTCCGCTGATTAACAAGAGTTCTTGCGATTACCGTCATTCGTCGCACAACAATGGACTTACATTCTTTATGAGAACGTATGGTCAAATTCCTTGATTTAATATTGTTTTGGAGACGCAACGTAATAGCCTGGATAATTAGGTGAATTGGCTGCCGTAATATAACTGAAATACTGATAAAAACGGCGTTTAACTCCAATAAGTCAACATTTGAAACTCCAACTAATCAATTATTCAGAATCCAATCAATCATTTAATTGCATACGGGATATAAGTATTACCTGTATCGATATCTTGCTGAATCCGGACTGGGTACAGAGTTCGAACTTAGTTTGGTAAACAGCAGTCTTACTATGTTTTTAAAGAACTGGAAATAAATCTGGAATAAATGATAATACGGAGCCCCTAAAGTGACATTCAATATATTGTTTTAGTATGCAAATAAAACAGCTAATTTGCATATTAAAAAAAAGTATCGCATTTTTATTTCGTTTTTACGAAATAATAATTCGATACTTTTTTTTAATATGCAAATAAGCCAATTTATTTCGTATTAACGAAATAATCATTTCGTTTAAACGAAATACTTATTTCGTAAAAACGAAATAAAAATTCGATACTTTTTTTAATATGCAAATTAGCTGTTTTATTTCGTATTTACGAAATAAATATTTCGTTTAAACGAAATAATTATTTCGTTAAAACGAAATAATAATTCGATACTTTTTTTTAATATGCAAATTAGCTGTTTTTATTTCGTATTTACGAAATAAATATTTCGTTTAAACGAAATAATTATTTCGTTAAAACGAAATAATAATTCGATACTTTTTTTTAATATGCAAATTAGCTGTTTTATTTCGTTAAAACGAAATAATAATTCGGTACTTTTTTTTAATATGCAAATTAGCAGTTTTATTTCGTATTTACCATGTGTTACCGAGTTTCCACATGGTTGTCTGATGGTTTTGATTGATTGGTGTTTAATGCCGTTTTCAACAATCAACTTTTCAGTCATATCACGGCAGCCAGTTCACCTAATCATATGTTTCCTGATTTTTTCACACCAGTACTCCACACAACATACTTTGCCAGCCCCGGTAGCTCAGTCGGTAGCGATGCGGGCTGTCAATCCAGGGGTTTGTTAGTTCGAATCCCGGCTCGGCCAACTTTCTTACCGACGATTGACAAAAGTCAATGCGACATGCGTCATTCGTCTTCCACCAATGGGCTCAGTCTATGTGGAAAAGCAGCCAGTTGCTTGGGAAGATTGCTGTGTGGAGTACTGGTGTGAGAAAACCAGGTAATGCATGAGTAGGTGAACTGGCCACCGTGATATAACTGATTTTTTTTTTAAAACGGCGTTAAACCCCAATCAATCAACAACATACTTTCCACGCAACTGGCTGCTTTTCCACATCGACTGTTAGCCCATTGGTGAAAGACGAATGACGCTTGTCGCAGTGGTTTTTGTTCAACATCGTAAATAATGTTTGCCGAGCTGGGGTTCGAACTCACAACCCCTAGATTGACAGCCCGCGTCCTTACCGACTGAGCTACCGGTGCTCGGCTGATGGTAGACTCGAGATATTTATTTTAATTTATTAATTTACTTAATTAAACAGCGCAAATTTGTATATTAAAAAGTTTTGAATACTAACTATTATTTCGTAAATAAGAAATAAAACGGCTTATTTGCATATTAAAAAGAAATGTCGAATAGTAAGTATTATTTCGTAAATACGAAATAAAACGGCTAATTTGCATATTAAAAAAAAGTGTCGGTATTAATTATTTCGTTTAAACGAAATAAGTATTTCGTTTAAACGAAATAAGTATTTCGTAAATACGAAATAAAACAGCTAATTTGCATATTAAAAAAAAGTATCGAATTTTTATTTCGTTTTTACGAAATAAGTATTTCGTTTAAACGAAATGATTATTTCGTTAATACGAAATAAATTGGCTTATTTGCATATTAAAAAAAAGTATCGAATTATTATTTCGTAAAAACGAAATAAAAATGCGATACTTTTTTTTAATATGCAAATTAGCTGTTTTATTTGCATACTAAAACAATATATTGAATGTCACTTTAGGGGCTCCGTATGATAACGAGTATAACGTGAATACATGTATTGTTTAATCTGATTATGTGACTGGATGGGCCTAATAAGGAACATTGCATATCGATGATGTGGTCAGACAGGTTTTGCTGTACACATTCGAGCCGTTCCGCGAGAAAACCAACGTGATGGACTGTGTAATGTATCAACCCAGATCATTCCGTTTCAGGGGGATAGAGGTAAGGAGAAATGACTCCTGTAACAGAAAACCCACAGGAGGCGAAACGTGTCTGTCCGGGTTAGACTGCGCGCCATGCTTAGTCTACTTTACGCACCGTCCATAATGTTGGTTTTCTCGTGGGACGCCTCATTTCTAATCATGAAGGGATTGTTACTTTTCGCTTTTACTGCACCGCTCTATTACTAACAAGCTTATTCCACTGTCGACATTAAAAGCAAACAGCATCGGTGGTGTAAATGTTACTTATTCAGTTTGATCTAAGGTACTGCATATGTTGATGTTGTTGTTGTTGTCGTAGATGATGAGAGAGACCCATGTGTACATTTTAAATCACCTGTTACTTATTCAAAAACTAGTTACTTATTTGGCCTTTTTCAAGAAAAGAAGAATTTACTATCACAAACTTAATTCGAATTGCATATGTTGATGTTGCCAACCACAATTGTGATATTGTTATTGTTGTAGATGCTGTTGTAGACCCATTTGTACATTTTAAATCACCTGTTCCTTATTCAAAAAAACTGTTACTATTTCGTTACTAATTCGGCGGTTATCAAAATGTTAGCGTTTGATATCCAGAAAATCCATTTTCTTAAAAAAGGCCGAATAAGTAACAAGTTGTTGAATAAGTATCAGCTGATTAAAACAAAGGTACAAATGGGTCTTTCTCGTCATCTACTACAACAACAACAACAACAACAACAACAACAACAACAACAACAACAACAACAACACCATCATCAACATTGTTGTTGAGCCAGAGCTGAGTGGGATAGGAAAGGGTAAATTGAATGGTGAGCGTTATTGTTAATTAGTGGATTGATTATTTGGGGTACATTTGTTCAGTGTTACCACGGCGGTCAGTTCACCTACGCATGGGTTTCCTGGCTTTCTGACACACACCAGTACTCCACACTACAGACTTTTCAAGCAACTGGCGACTTTCCCACATCAACTATTAATCTAGTTGGTGGAAAACAAATGACGCTTGTCATAATGACCTTTGTCAAACGTCGGAAAAAATGTTGGCCGAGCTTATGTTCGAAGTGAAAGTTCTTACTGGAATGTCAAATAGCTCCGACTGCTTTTTTGCTCCTTCCAGATACGTGTCCAAGATATGGTATGCAACTCAATTAGTTTTGTGGTGTTTTACGCCACTTTCAACAATTTCTCAGTTATATCACGTCGTTACCTTCGTAGTTTTCTAGGACAACTCTGGTCAATTCATCCTTACACAAGCGAGTCGGTCATACTGTTAACCCCATACACCCGAGTGCCAAGGAAGCTCTAACACTCCAGTTTACACTACCAAACAGTCATCTACCTATTTATTTTTAAACTGTACAATGTAAATGATAGTCAGAATACCGACACGACGGACTTAACAAGACTACGTCCCCCCGGTAAAATATGATGAATTTTTGTATAAGATGCGACAAAAGTCATTTGTGTCTGCGCCCCAATCAGTTTCGCCGCCTCTGTAAAAGTCACGAAATTCACATTGTTTCGACTGTATAGTTATTAGTACTTACAATAAAAGCATGCACGCACGCGTTACGTTTTTAAATCTGGCTATAGTAAGTCGACAATTTCAGACATGTTTATCGGATGTAAGTGTTGACCACCGGAGGAACCAGAAAAAAGTAAGTTAACTTTTTGTTTGCTATATATGATATTAAAATGTAGGCTGTATCTCTTTATCTCTGTTTGAACTTAATTGTTCTAAATTTATTAGGTTATATGTGGGTTTTTTAAGTTAGTTTGTATGTGGGAAAGTAAAATCGAGTATTCATCTTATTTTTCAAATCAAATGCATCGGTGTGCTGGAAATATTTACCCCAACATCACTGCAATACTGTTGAAAACGGGGTTAAACACCACCCCCTGCTTTTCTCTGTTGTAAAGGGGGTAATATGGGAGTTTAAGTCCTACACAGTTTTGAGAACATTGTGATTATAGAGGTGAACACTTTCCAGTCTGCAGCAGACTGATTTTGCCGCAATGTTTTCAACTCAATAAAATAACTTCCATTTATAGAGATGTTCAATAATTGTGCATGAATGCTTTAAATCAATACTGTATACAATCTAGCTTTCTACCAATTTCACAAGTCTGATGTTCACTTGATTCACATGTTTAGTTCATGGTTCCCGTAATACTTTGGTTTATGTGGGAGATTAGCATGCATCAAATATTTAAAAACGACTGTTTTAAAGAACAAACACATGTTGTTTTTTATTAGTATTCACATTTTCTTTTTTGAACTGTGTGTCAAGTGTAGTATTCTGAATAGCGAGCGTCGGTCTCTTTTCACAAATCCAGCTGATCGTTACATCTGTTCAGCCCAAGTGCTGATCGAAAGCTTGTCTTGCCGCCATATCAGCCCAGTATTCAATGGAGGATCCCACAATCCACAATTTTTGCATTCCTGAAAAACCTGTTAAATAATCTTCTAATAAAATTGAATTTGATATTTTCCGTGATCCTGCAAAAGTTTGCCATGAATGGGGGGCGTCAATTTGCAACCCTTTACTCAGGGACTGAGAGCACACATATGACCGAATGTACTATTTGTCCTTCACAGATTGTGTTAATAACATTAAAGAAGAGTCGAGTGTGAATGGATTAAAAACTGGCAAAATGTGTGGTTTTTTACAACGAATATCTTATTCATGATCGGCTAGTGTTAAAACATTACGTAACATTTTTATTTGATTTGGTGCATTGTTATGCTTATGTTTCTACAGTTCTTAAGCAGGGTATGATTTTGACCTTATATACAAATATATACGTAATTCGAATAGCTAACCAACCATAACCTTTTTTCGTCTTTATAGTTGAAATTATATGAAAAGGTTTTACTCAGGGGACTGCACGTGTCAATTGATAAACCGTAAAATTCATTACAGGGCGATTTATAATCAAACATGGGTAGTTGAATGACTTCTTTCGTTTTGAAAGCTTATACAGCACTGTAAAAAAAGCCAATAGTAAACCGTTTTCTTAGTTTTTAGATGCGCGTCAAGCATTTGACCGGGTGTGGCAAGACGGTTTCTTCTTTAAATTACGAGATTGATTGATTAGGGTTTAACGCCGTTTAACGCCGTTTAACGCAGTTTTCAAAAATCTTTCAGTCATATCACGGCGGCCAGTTCATAACTCTTATGTTTCCAAGCTTTCCCTAATAGACTGTTAGCCAATTGGTGAAAGACGAATGACTCATGTCACAGTGACTTTTGTCAAACGTCGGAAAGAATGTTGGTCGAGCTGTGATTCAAACTCAAATTAAAAGCAATTAGACAATGTTTCGTCACTCGATTGAGTCCCTTCACCGATCGCCGCCATGTTTTTTGCTCAATCTCTGCCGGCTCTTCCAAATATCGAGTGGAATAGATGGAAGAGTTTTCAAAACCGGAAGCGGGCAAATCGAACGTATTGGAAGAGCTCTTCCAGTTTCGGTAGGGCCCTATCGAACCTGCTATAATTATGGTAGATATAGTTTGTCATGGTAATTCCAAAACAACAAAGACATTTTTTCAATGTTTATTTGTATGTAGACAAAGCAATGTTAACCGTCACAGCACTAAATAAGAGAAATGTTTGTTCTGGGCGCCACCAATAATTATTTTTTCACCCGGACCGATTGAGATTTCGAAATTGTTGGTGCCTGTCCATGATGGCCATGTTTTAGTTAAACTATACACCTGGGTCTATGCGGCAGGTGTTGTTCCTATTCATCAGAATGTTTCCGTTTTATGTGAAACTGGATCGATCTGGAATTGGTGAATTCACTTCTGTACTTAACATGTACATCCTGGCCAACAGCAACTGTTATATTACTGCCTCTAGCTTCACTGGTCTTCATGATACCATCACGACCTTTTCGTGTCAATGCAACTGTTTGTTGTCCATCTGACAATGACTTTTGGCAAAATACACAGTCATTCATCTTGCTTTACTACACATTTATCTACATCGGAGAAATGCCAATATTAAACAAGCGCACCGATTGTAATTACCATTGAAAGCATGGACAGTACTGTTATTGGGCTCAGGTTTAACGATACTATATTAGTAATAGCGAAAATGTTGTTTTTGCAATTGCTTAAGATTATTTTGACATTTGTATAGGGTTAGAGTATACATTCATAATTTATATTTATACTTTTTATCATATTGATCAACTTCTTTTCTTTTTTTTTTAGTCAGATTCGATTTCTTAAAGATTTCTTAAAGATAAGGGATGAAGGTGAACTCCCTCTGGGGTAAAACACATGATTGTTTGTGGATTTTGAGAATTGTCCATAGCTTCTTCATTTATAGCTCCACTGGATGACAGCCAGTCCAGCTTATGTAATGGCAAAATGTCCCGTCATTAATGCCTGTGTCAACTGTTTCCTTCAATGAGCTTTCATCAATAACCTCTTGCCCAATAAGGATGAATCTTCATAGGTAGCATCCTCTCAATGTCCTTTCTTAAATTCCATTGTCTTCGATCCATGCACAATTCTCCTCCTAAAGTTGTTGGCTGATTTTAAAATAAATTTGTAGAAATATTCCTTGGAAGACCCTCTTTCAGATTTCTTTAAGCCACGCTGATTGGTCGAAAAACATGGCCGCCAGAGTGCGGGGCTATATTGCCTTATATGGCTAAAGTGAAAACTTAAAAAATTGTCTTCTCCGATAGTATAAGGCCGATTTTCAAATAAATTTGTCAAAATTGTCCTTGGGTGTCCCTCTATCAGATTCTCTTAAGCCATGTTGATTTGACATAAAACATGGCCGCCAGGGGACACGACTGTTTTGCCTTACATAGCTTTAGTGAAAACTTAAAATATCTTTTCCGATGATAGTATCTGGGTGTTCTTTCATATAATGTTGTAGAAATGTTTCTAGGGTTGACCAGACCCTCTATCAGATTCCTTCAAGCCATGTTGATTAATTTTACATTATATTGCTATATTGAAAATATAAAAATCTCCTCCGAAAGTGTCGAGCCGATTTTCAAATAATATTGTAGCATCATGGCCGCCAAGAGGAAGTGCTGTTTTGCCTTATATGGCTATAATGAAAACTTAAACAATCTTCTCGGACGAAAGTATCTGGCTTATTTTCAAAATTGTTTGTAGAAACGTTCATTTGATGACTCTATATCAGATTCTATCAATTCATGTTGATTGGTCTTTAGATATTGCTGCCAGGGGGCAGGGCTGTTGGCCTTATATTGACTTTTGTGAACACTTCCAAACCATTTTGCGTAATTCCAAATTGTTTTGCCAATTTTGTCCTTGGGTGACACTCTACGAGATTCCTTTAAGCCATGGTGATTTGTCAAAAACCTGGCCACCAGGGGGTGGGGCAGTTTGGAGATTATATGTTTGCCTAATGACAGTGGAGCGATACTGGCCCTCTTGGGCCTCTTGATACAATTGTGTTTAGCTTAACGTAAAAGTTGTGTTACTTTACTCTTTAGCTCGACTATTCGAAGAATATGATAGCTATTACAGGCACTTGTGCGTCGGCGTCGGTTAAAATTTTGATACTTTACTTTTTAGCTCGACTATTCGAAGAATATGATAGCTATTTTAGTCACTTGTGCGTCGGCGTTGGCGTCGGCATTGCAACTTTGGTTAAAGTGTTGTATGCAAGGCCTTTTCTCAAAAAACACATATGCTATTGCTTTGAAACTTCACACACTTATTATAAATCATTAATTGACGTTGTAGGACAAGTCCCATAACTCTGTATCATATTATGACACAATTCTGCCCCTTTGTGGACTTAGATATTTTGGTTAAAGTTTTGCATGCAACTATATTAAGAGTCAATATCTCTGTAGTTACTTGATGCATTGCATTAACACGTTATACAACCCTTTCCAACCATCACACCTATATAGATCATCAAGTAAAGTAACTCTATCCTGTATTTACTGCAAGTTATAGCCCTGTTTTGACTTAGAAATTTATCAAGTAAGATAATTAAATCCGGCATTTATTGCAAGTTTTTGCCCTTTTTTGACTTCTGGTTAAAGTTTTGCGTGCAAAGACATTAAGAGTATATATCTCTGTATTTACTTGATGCATTGCCATGACACTTTATACAACCCTTTCCAACGATCACACATAAGTAGATCATTAAGTAAGGTAACTCTATCCTGAATTTGCCGAGCCCCGGTAGCTCAGTTGGTAGCGACGCGGGCTGTCAATCCAGGAGTTCGAATCCCGGCTCGGCCAACTTTCTTTCCGACGATTGACAAAAGTCAATGCGACACGCGTCATTCGTCTTCCACCAATGGGCTAAGTCTATGTGGAAAAGCAGCCAGTTGCTTGGGAAGATTGTTGTGTGGAGTACTGGTGTGAGAAAACCAGGAAATGCTAGAGTATGTGAACTGGCCATGTTGTGTAAGTACTGGTCTGGGAAAGCCAGGAAAACATGGGTAGGTGCACTGACCGCCGTGATATGACCAAAGCTGTTGAAAGCGGCGTTAAACTCCAAACAAACAAACAAACAAAATGTGAATTGGCCGCCGTGATATAACTGAGAAATTGTTGAAAACGGCGTTAAACCTCAATCAATCATTGGATCTATCCTGGATTTACTGCAAGTTAAAGCCCCAATTTTTGCCATAAATATTCTGGTTAAAGTTTTGCGAGTGATGACATTTAAATAGTCCTTATCTTAGAAACTATTTGAGGCATTGCATTGAAACTTTATACAACCCTTCCCGACCATCACACCTATTTCAGCAATTAAGTTTGATAAGTGTGTTTAGCATATAAAGCATATAAAGCAAATTATGGCCCCTTTTTCAATTAGAAATTCTGATTAAAGTTTTGCAAGCTACTTTCATGGATATATCTCACAACCTTTAATGATATTGACTTGGTTTCATTCATGTCTTCAGGGTGTCAGACAGTCAAGTTGGATAACTCTTGTATGAATTAAGTACATATTATTGCCCTTGTTTGACTTTGAAAATATGTTTAAAGTTTCGCATGTATGGTACTATCATGCAACTGTCTCAGTAACCACTCAGGGATTTATTTAAAACAATATAGTTTTTAAAGGTATCAAACAATCAGGTTAGGTAACTCCTGACTGAATTTATTATAAATTATGGCCCTTATTGATGTTAGAAATTTGGGTAGGAGTTTTGCATGCAAGACCTTTTCTCACAAACAGCAGATGCTATTTAAACAAGACTTATCCAACTTCATTTGTAGTTCTATCAAGCCACTATCTCAGTAACAATTGTTGACTGTAGTATATCAAATGGCCAAATAGTCGAGCATGCTGTCTTGCGGAGAGCTTTTTGTGTTTTACACTTGCGTTGATAGTCAAAGCGGGGGACAGCGAGACATTTAATAATGCATATTTTTTGTTTTTATACAACAGTAGATCGACATGTCAATTTGTTTATTTTATAAGTGTTACATACTTGTCATGCTTAAGTTGAGAACACCTGTCATCCCACCACTGAATTTATTGTGTCTTAGTATATCATTGTTTGACCTTGGTAAATTAAAACATTCATCATCATAATCAATGTCTCCAAATTACTAGTTTAGGTCAATAGATGGGATGAAATCACAAAATTCTATTTGTACGTGCATTCAAATCTCCTGCAAAGAACTAATTACAGTTTGGATAATGAATGCATATTTCACCACAATTATTCTCAAGCAATCTTGTACTATCCTTTTCATTAATATTGTCATAAATGTGTGATCCTTTAGGTGAAACATATGTAAAATAATAGATATCTTTTAAACTGTTGAATAGGGATCTCCTTAACAAGAGTACAAGTTGTAAGTTTCACAATTTTCAAGATTACAAAATATTCTCTTTAAATAATTGTTCTCAACAAGACGTTCTTCCACAAATCACACTCACTCTACCAGTGTTTCGTAACCTGTTCAGTCCCATCTCTCTCACGTGTTCAAAATTAATAAAGCCGTCAAATAATTGTCAAACTCATTGCTAGATTTTCTCCAAGTTGCACACAAACAAACTATATTAAATTTACGAAAGTAGTCTTTGACAGTATATCAATATTTATTATGATGCAAACATTGTAAGTATATTTAAAATAAAATGTTCATGAGCTTGAAATAACTGAGAAATCTGATTACTGTCGAAGCCTCGGGCCTCATCCTATAATCTGTCACTTCTATACCCACGTGTAGCTCCGTCATTGGAGACAAATGCCGCGTATGTATTGGTCGATAATTCCCGTTTCTACTGGTACCGTCTGTTTACCATGTCGCATACTTCTCGTACCAATGCATACCATGGAATTCGAAAGATGGACAAAGTGCTATATCTTGTTGTCAATAAAAAGCTTATCGAACCTGATTGATGCATTTTGTCTGTTCTTTCTAGCATCGAGCTTTATTTTTCCGAGCTCACGCCTGTTTTAACATGTTCCGTGTAATCTTGCTGAACCGTATATGGAGAGTCCCTTGATAATGTGTTACGAGCGGCCTTCAAAATATTTTGACAATCTTTATAGCGAGATAATTTGAAAACAATTGTGCATTTGTGTTGATCCTTAGATCTTAGTCTATGGGCTCTTTCATTCCAATAGCATTGACTCTTCTATCTGTAGCTCATGGGTTATACACTTATAACATCAAGCACTTTATTCTCACATCTGTCCCACTTTTTCATTTTCAACTTATACCATTAATTTGCAAGTTACTCTTTCTTGAGAGACCCTTGGTCATGCAAATTCTCACAGATTTTGAATATTTCCCCCTTAAAGTGTATGGAAAAGGGGATTTCTCTACATTGACAAAGAAGAAAACATGTCTAAATTTGATCATAAAATAATATTTCCGATTAAATAGCCCGCCCCCCAACCTGCTTTCGAATACTACAATAGATACTGGGTCAATAGTCTCATTACTAGTTGAGTAGCTGGAAACTCTGTATCAGATGGATGGGATGAGAGGTCAAAAGTCGCATTACTAGTAGAGTAGCTGGTAAACTCTATATATCAGATGGATGGGATGAGAGGTCAATATTCACATTACTAGCTGAGTAACTGGTTAACTCTCTGTATCAGATGGATGGGATGAGGTCAATAGTCTTATTACTAGTTGAGTAGCTGAAACCTCTCTGTATCAGATGGATGGGATGAGGGCAAAAGTCACATTATTAGTTGAGTAGCTGGAAACCGATACTGGTCGATACTACAAGGTGGTAGCCTTTATCACTTCACCACAAGGTTGGTCGATACTACAAGGTGGTAGCCTTTATCACTTCACCACAAGGTTGGTCGATACTACAAGGTGGTAGCCTTTATCACTTCACCACAAGGTTGGTCGATACTACAAGGTGGTAGCCTTTATCACTTCACCACAAGGTTGGTCGATACTACAAGGTGGTAGCCTTTATCACTTCACCACAAGGTTGGTCGATACTACAAGGTGGTAGCCTTTATCACTTCACCACAATGTTGGTCGATACTACAAGGTGTTAGCCTTTATCACTTCACCACAAGGTTGGTCGATACTACAAGGTGGTAGCCTTTATCACTTCACCACAAGGTTGGTCGATACTACAAGGTGGTAGCCTTTATCACTTCACCACAAGGTTGGTCGATACTACAAGGTGGTAGCCTTTATCACTTCACCACAAGGTTGGTCGATACTACAAGGTGGTAGCCTTTATCACTTCACCACAAGGTTGGTCGATACTACAAGGTGGTAGCCTTTATCACTTCACCACAAGGTTGGTCGATACTACAAGGTGGTAGCCTTTATCACTTCACCACAAGGTTGGTCGATACTACAAGGTGGTAGCCTTTATCACTTCACCACAAGGTTGGTCGATACTACAAGGTGGTAGCCTTTATCACTTCACCACGAGGTTGGTCGATACTACAAGGTGGTAGCCTTTATCACTTCACCACGAGGTTGGTCGATACTACAAGGTGGTAGCCTTTATCACTTCACCACGAGGTTGGTCGATACTACAAGGTGGTAGCCTTTATCACTTCACCACGAGGTTGGTCGATACTACAAGGTGGTAGCCTTTATCACTTCACCACGAGGTTGGTCGATACTACAAGGTGGTAGCCTTTATCACTTCACCACGAGGTTGGTCGATACTACAAGGTGGTAGCCTTTATCACTTCACCACAAGGTTGGTCGATACTACAAGGTGGTAGCCTTTATCACTTCACCACAAGGTTGGTCGATACTACAAGGTGGTAGCTTTTATCACTTCACCACAAGGTTGGTCGATACTACAAGGTGGTAGCCTTTATCACTTCACCACAAGGTTGGTCGATACTACAAGGTGGTAGCCTTTATCACTTCACCACAAGGTTGGTCGATACTACAAGGTGGTAGCCTTTATCACTTCACCACAAGGTTGGTCGATACTACAAGGTGGTAGCCTTTATCACTTCACCACAAGGTTGGTCGATACTACAAGGTGGTAGCCTTTATCACTTCACCACAAGGTTGGTCGATACTACAAGGTGGTAGCCTTTATCACTTCACCACAAGGTTGGTCGATACTACAAGGTGGTAGCCTTTATCACTTCACCACAAGGTTGGTCGATACTACAAGGTGGTAGCCTTTATCACTTCACCACAAGGTTGGTCGATACTACAAGGTGGTAGCCTTTATCACTTCACCACAAGGTTGGTCGATACTACAAGGTGGTAGCCTTTATCACTTCACCACAAGGTTGGTCGATACTACAAGGTGGTAGCCTTTATCACTTCACCACAAGGTTGGTCGATACTACAAGGTGGTAGCCTTTATCACTTCACCACAAGGTTGGTCGATACTACAAGGTGGTAGCCTTTATCACTTCACCACAAGGTTGGTCGATACTACAAGGTGGTAGCCTTTATCACTTCACCACAAGGTTGGTCGATACTACAAAGTGGTAGCCTTTATCACTTCACCACAAGGTTGGTCGATACTACAAGGTGGTAGCCTTTATCACTTCACCACAAGGTTGGTCGATACTACAAGGTGGTAGCCTTTATCACTTCACCACAAGGTTGGTCGATACTACAAGGTGGTAGCCTTTATCACTTCACCACAAGGTTGGTCGATACTACACGGTGGTAGCCTTTATCACTTCACCACAAGGTTGGTCGATACTACAAGGTGGTAGCCTTTATCACTTCACCACAAGGTTGGTCGATACTACATGGGGGATGGTGAACTAACCGTAATCTACAAGTATAACATGAGCGTAGAAATCTTTGACCATCAAACCTTATGTTGTGGGTACTCAGTGAGACAATTCGTTTGAGTACCCACAACATAGGGTTTAATATAGTCATACGAGAGATACTGTTGGAAAAAGACCAGTTCACTCCTTCTTATCTAGTCCTCTGTTACGTGTCGTGATAGAGGCATCATTTATAATGATTTACTCTGTAGTGTCTCTGTTATTTATTGGCCCGGCCGGGTAGCTCAATTGGTAGCGTATCTGACTCGTGATCAGGAGGTCACGGGTTCGATACCCGGTTGCGGCGCGTTCTTTCGGGCGATGTTTTCCATTGCCTCTCACCTCTGATTTATGTGAGAAAGTAGTCAGTGGCTTCGAAAGAATGTTGTGTAAGTACTGGTGTGGGAAAGCCAGGAAAACATGGGTAGGTGCACTGACCGCCGTGATATGACCAAAGCTGTTAAAAGCGGCGTTAAACTCCAAACAAACAAACAAACTGTTATTTATTGTGATAGAGGCATAATTTATAATGATTTACTCTGTAGTGTCTCTGTTATTTATTGTGATAGAGGCATAATTTATAATGATTTACTCTGTAGTGTCTGATAGAGACATAATTTATAATGATTTACTCTGTAGTGTCTTTGTTATTTATCGGGATAGAGGCATCATTTATAATGATTTATTCTGTAGTGTCTTTGCCGACAATACAAAGTTACATAAACTTTCTTTGTCAATGTTTTCTCTCGTTTTGTTTTCTGTTTTCTTTACTAGTGCATAATAACACAACGCGCTGTCTCTACTATTATCCCGGTTATCAAAACAGGTTTACGAGGGTACGTCAGTAATGGACTTGTTTTCATGGTTATAATGGTCTTTAACAATGCTTTAAACAGTTTAACAGCTTTACCCCGACGTTCCCCTGGTAAATTACCATGACGTTCCCCCTGGTAAATTACCAGGTAACTACTGGTAAGGATATTCTGACACGAGTTCACCAGTCGTTAGGCTATTACTGCAACCCTGAGCTCCGAGGAGGGTAGCCACTGCTATCGATTCTAAGGCATTTGGTATTGCCCGACAGGAGATCGAACCCTGGTATTCTGCCTCGAAGTAGACGACGCTCTAGGCACTACACCATCGAGGCGGTGTGGAGTTTTAATTTGCTATGCATGGACAAGGCTTTTAATAAAGACATATGCATAATCATTTTCAGACGGTTAGCAGGGAGGTAACGAGAGGAGGTTATCAATACAATCCAATTAACCCTTTCCCTTTTACAACAAATCTGCAGCAGACGCCTTCGCGAACATCTGCTAAATAAAAGGAAACTTTCTATAAATGAAAGAATGTATAATTATTTAATAAAATTGCAAAACGTTGTGGCAAAAGGAGAAATTGCTGATTATGTCTTTACAAGTCGTCGGAATGTGTTGGTCCGGATTAGCCGGATTAGCAGACTGATCTGGATCGATGAATTAAGCAGAGGCCATTATGTTGGTTTTCTTGTGTTCTATAGGTTGAAAAGAGTAAAGTGTTTGTTTATTTTTTTTTTGAGATTTTCGCCGTTTTCAACATTATTTCAGTTTTATCAGGGAGACGATTCACTTATTCATGACCCCTGGGTAAAGAAACCAGTACTAGACCCAAGGGCACTCCACCATGACCCCTGGGTAAAGAAACCAGTACTAGACCCAAGGGCACTCCACCATGACCCCTGGGTAAAGAAACCAGTACTAGACCCAAGGGCATTCCACCATGACCCCTGGGTAAAGAAACCAGTACTAGACCCAAGGGCACTCCACCATGATCCCTGGGTAAAGAAACCAGTACTAGACCCAAGGGCACTCCACCATGACCCCTGGGTAAAGAAACCAGTACTAGACCCAAGGGCACTCCACCATGATCCCTGGGTAAAGAAACCAGTACTAGACCCAAGGGCACTCCACCATGACCCCTGGGTAAAGAAACCAGTACTAGACCCAAGGGCACTCCACCATGACCCCTGGGTAAAGAAACCAGTACTAGACCCAAGGGCACTCCACCATGACCCCTGGGTAAAGAAACCAGTACTTGACCCAAGGGCGCTCCACCATGACCCCTGGGTAAAGAAACCAGTACTAGACCCAAGGGCGCTCCACCATGATCCCTGGGTAAAGAAACCAGTACTTGACCCAAGGGCACTCCACCATGACCGCCGCGACTGGGAATCGAACGCGGGACGCCCGACGCTAACTACTCGGCCACGGCCGATTCCCAAACGGGTAAATTAGTTACTTGTTTAGTTGGTCATCGATAGTAACAAGTTTTGCTTTAACGACAAAGAAGATGATCAGGCTAGGCCGATTGGGGTTATCCCATGGTCCAGAAGACTCGAAGATTGATTGAGTGTCGTTTTTCAACCCTTTCCAACATACACACGCTTTATTACGCATCTGCAGCAGACAACGTTTACACACATTGTGACAGAATGAGAAATTGCTAAAAACGAGCTATTCATCCTTTTGCCACAACGTTTTGAACTTTATTAAAACTTCATTTCAAGATTTCGTCTGTTGGAAAGGGTTACTATTCATCTCGTAAGGGTCAATGATTGGGCGTTTAAACGTACCGCTTTATAAGAAGAAGCAATGAACTGGTTCGCTTGTGATCGCTATTGTACACACGAGAAAACACGTTGAACAGTTGACAATGTGTTAACTAAATCGCTTGGAATATAATAAAACGTGAGTTTGTTTAAATCTTCGCAGTATGTTAAATCATAGTTAAATCATGTTTTGACGCAATTTGACGCCGCTTTTAAAACAAGGTTTGGTTGGTTGATATGGTGTTTTATATGTGTGACACAATGCTGTTACTAGTTTTCATTATCTACTACTTATACTACTACTTTCGGTTATTTTGGACTTAATTATGCAATTATTTCACAATTTCACAACATGTACTACAAGTACTACACTTACTTCTACTTATATTACTACTCTCGGTTATTTTGGACTTAATTATGCAATTATTTCACAACATGTACTACAAGAACTACAATTGCTACTAATTATAATAATACTTTCGGTTATTTTGGACTTAATTATGCAATTATTTCACAACATTTACTTCAAGAACTACAATTGCTACTACTTATAATAATACTTTCGGTTATTTTGTATAAACATTTCTTTATTGTGACACAATGTTGTGATTACTTCATTGTTTACCATTAATACAAATTATAATTCTCGGGGCTCAAACAGCCAATGCATCTGCTAAGTTACCAAGACACTAGCGACGCGGGCTGTCAATCCAGAGGCTCATATCTCGAAGCCCAGCTCGGTAAACATTCTTTCCGACGTTTGACCAAAGTCAATGCGAGAAGAGTCATTCGTTTTCCACCAAAGGGCTAACAGTCTATGTGAAAAAAGCAGTCATTTGTTTGGAACAACTGATGTGTTGAGTTATTCTGTGAGGAAGCCAGAAAACTTACGGATTGGTGAACTGGACGCCGTGATATGATAAATAATTGATGAAAACGGCGCAATAAATCTATTAATCAAAGGAAGTATGTGGAAGATAATACGCAAAGCGTTGATGTACACCAGACTGCACGGATGCACAACCTGGTCCGGGTGTATACTGTTCGAGCTGGCGAGGTCTTCCCCGTTTGCAGGGACAGGCTCTTATACCCTTATAATATTCTTGAATCATACTTGGTTTCTGGAAACAAAATACATGGTGCTATTCATGTAACATACGGTGTAGTTTAGATTTGATAACGAAAAAATACCATGCTTGTCACAAATATACATCAAATCGTTAATCAAAGGTCCCGCTCAGGTTAAAAATGACTACTAAATCATGTAAAACGATTTAGTACTTGATTGATTAAATGCTGTTTAACGCATTTTCTCACAGTATATGGTTTATAGTATGATGTTTCCTATGTTAATTGCTAGTACTACCGAATGTTATATACCAAGACCCTGATCAGCCACAATCCATACAGCACTTAGCAACAAAGGGGAAAGCCATTACATGTACTATCAGTCTTAAAGTATTTGGTATCACACGACCGTAGATTGATCCCCTGTACTATCAGTCTTAAAGTATCTGGTATTACACGACCGGAGATCAATCCCATGTACTATCAGTCTTAAAGTATCTGGTATTACACGACCGAAGATTGATCCCGTGTACTATCAGTCTTAAAGTATTTGGTATTACACGACCGAAGATCGATCCCCTGTACTATCAGTCTTAAAGTATCTGGTATTACACGACCGAAGATTGATCCCGTGTACTATCAGTCTTAAAGTATCTGGTATTACACGACCGGAGATCAATCCCATGTAACATCAGTCTTAAAGTATCTGGTATTACACGACCGAAGATTGATCTCGTGTACTATCAGTCTTAAAGTATTTGGTATTACACGACCGAAGATCGATCCCCTGTACTATCAGTCTTAAAGTATTTGGTATCACATGACCGGAGATCAATCCCATGTACTATCAGTCTTAAAGTGTTTGGTATTACACGACCGAAGATTGATCCCGTGTACTATCAGTCTTAAAGTATTTGGTATCACACGACCGGAGATCAATCCCATGTACTATCAGTCTTAAAGTATTTGGTATCACACGACCGGAGATTGATCCCCTCAACATAATGAAGACTAAACATATTCATGAATTTATTAAAATAATAATGTTGAGCAATTTCTTCGTTAGCCACGTTCTTATGGGTCTAGATAGACTATTATCTTATTTCAGACAACGATACAGTGGAGTCAATCAAATCACAAAATATACTTGAGAAGTGAAAACTAACAGACATGTCTGCTTGGAAAGGTATGATAAGAGCCTTTCCGAGAGAAAACCAACATTATGGACTATGCGTAAAGTATCGACCCGGATCAGCCTTAGCATGCCGCGCAGGATTACAAGGACAGACATTTCGCTTTATGTGGATTTTTTGTTTTAGGAATCATCAACTTATATCTCTCTCTCCCCCTGAGACGGAATGTTTCGGCTCGGATTAGCCTGCGCGGACTGCGCAGTCTGATCTGGGTCGATACATTACGCAGAGATCATAGTGTTGGTTTTCTCGTGGAACGGCTCATATTGTTATTATCCTTTTTATCACAATAAATATTGTCTGTGTCGTGTTTTACACCGCTTTCAACAATTTCTCAGTTATATCAGGGCGTTTCCTGAATAAGTACTACTGGTCCTTTCATCTTGACACCAGCGGGTCAATTGGGATGTTAACCCCACGATCATGAGCGCAAAGGAAGGAAAACATTTACTATAATTTCAAAGTCTTTGGTATGACCCAATCGGGATATAAACCCGCGACGTTTCACACCCGAGGAGCACGTTCTATCACCATACCAACGATACATATCGGTGTTATTTTTATCATCGTTATTCTTCTTCTACTTATTTCTTTTTGTCCCCCGCTTTTAGCGAAAGCGTGGGGACTATTATTTCTCGTCCGTCAGTCCGTCAGTCAGTCCCTCCGTCACGCTGTCACAAAAACTTTAACCTTGGTCATAACTTCTGAACCGTAATAGGTACTGCTTTCATATTTCACATGTGTATGCCTTGTGACAACCCCTTTCCATCAATACCAATTTTTTTGACCTTGTGACCTTGACCCTGGCGGGGGACCATAATTCTCTGAATTTACTTGTTTATTATAATTATATGTGTGTATGAATATGTATATGTATATGTATATGTATGTGTATATATGTGTGTGTGTAAATATATGCATATATACATATTGTGACTATTTACAATCTGTGTACTATTATGTAAAGATTGATTTTCAATTTCCATATCATTTTATGTATAGAAACTAGTCCAATTACTTGTTGTTAACAGTTGATATAATGAATGTATTCAATTAATCTCCGAACGGAGGAAATAAAGAGAATGAATGAATGAATATTATTATTATTATTATTATCAAAGGTATTTTAATTATTATTATAGGTATTATTATTATTATTATTAGTAGTAGTAGTAGTAGTAGTAGTAATATATATTCCTTATACTGGCATGTCACACACCTGTTCACACACGAATGTTCGTAGATGCTATTTGTTATTTCACTTATTTGTGACCCAATCTCTGTAGACAGCCCTTTTCAGAAAAGGAAGTGAACCATCTGAATTCAATTGCTTACTGTTGACATTTGGTTAACAGAATGTCAATTTGTTTTTATGAGGCCCATGTATAATGACAGGTCGAGGTATTTATCAATTAGTAAAGAAAATAGATGTCAAAGTTTGTACATTCCATTCCATTTTAACATTTCCCGGACACAACAAAACGATATGATACAGATGAATTTGCGAAGACATCAACATGCAAACATATGACGTTTCTCTACATTGATTGATTGGGGTTTTTACGCTGCTTTCAACACACTTTCAGTTATATCACGGCGTTTTCTGGGTAAGTTACCAGTAATACTTGTCCATTTATCCTGACAGGCTAATCCGGGCAGACACTGTTGATTTTATGTTTCAGGAATCATAACTCTATACCTCAATCCCCCCACTGAGACGGAATGTATCGGTCCATATTAGCCTGTGCGGACTGAGCAGGCTGATCCGGGTGGATACATAACGCAGAGTCTATAGTTCAAATCAACAATTAGTTCCGAGGACGATCTGACATAAGTCTTTGACATGACCAGGTCGTGGATTGAACTTGCGACGTCCCGTCCCGAGGCAGATGCTCTATCACTATCCATCCAAGGTTATACATTAACTAAGAGTGCCTATTGAAGACGCTCCTGAATACTGCTCTAGTAATGGGTTACATGTTTCAGGAGATAAGCAGTATACAAGTCAATTGGACGAAGCCAGTAAGGCAAGAGCTAAGAAAGAACTGAATGAGCGGAATGATAAAGATAGAGACAGTGCAGTACGGGCGTTACAAAATTGGGCATCGGGGCAAAACTGGCTTAGGACGCCGATGGGTAAGACACGTTGTATCAATAGTGATACGTCATATGATTTGTAACGGGATATAAACCCGAGGTGTACTGTAACCTGGTATCCGGCGTACATGTACCATATGTAACAATACTGATACGTCTGATGATAACGGGATATAAACTCGAGGTGTACTGTAGCCTGGTTATTGGCGTACATGTACCATATGTAACAATACTGATACGTCATATGATAACGGGATATAAACTCGAGGTGTACTGTAGCCTGGTATCCGGCGTACATGTACCATATGTAACAATACTGATACGTCATATGATAACGGGAAATAAACTCGAGGTGTATTGTAGCCTGGTTATTGGCGTACATGTACCATATGTAACACTACTGATACGTCATATGATAACGGGATATAAACTCGAGGTGTACTGTAGCCTGGTATCCGGCGTACATGTACCATATGTAACAATACTGATACGTCTGATGATAACGGGATATAAACTCGAGGTGTACTGTAGCCTGGTATCCGGCGTACATGTATCATATGTAACAATACTGATATGTCATATGATAACGGGATATCAACTCGAGGTGTACTGTAGCCTGGTATCCGGCGTACAGGTACCATATGTAACACTACTGATACGTCATATGATTAGTAACGGGATATAAACTCGAGGTCTACGGTAGCCTGGTACCCAGCGTACATGTACCATAATTAATTAGTACGTCTGGCATGAACTAACAGTGGCGAGTCGACTACTAGATTCGTGACCTAATATTATACAACTTTAATACATAGACGTCCAACAGGAAATTTGGTAAAATTGTATGTCAAAGTGTACGAGCTGGATCATCTGAATCTGCATTGGTTACACAAGCCTTTAATTGCCGTTAATTAAAAAGTTAATAACAACCCTTTCCAGCATACATCAATTCCTCGGCATACTTCACTGAGAACATAAAGGCAAAGACAATAAATGATTTCATAATTAACAGATTCGCCCTTTACTAAAATGTTTTTAAAAAGACGTATGTTGCAGAATAGTCAGCATGTGTCTGCAAAGGAGAAAGGGTGTATAACAAATTGTCTTTTTATTGACAGATTACGAGTTTCTGTTACGATTTCTACGAGTTAGAAAGTTTAGTCAGCTGGAGGCCCGGAAATCGATTGAAAAATACTGGACCCTGAAAACAAAGGCCCCTAAAATGTATATGGACATGGACCCAACTGATCCTGTCATGCAGGAATTACTACGTAAAGGGTAAATATAACTTCGTCTTAGCATGTCCGTAGAACGTCCCTCATCCGTTCGGTGATTTGCGTACAAGATCGGTATTTATAAAGTACAACAACTAGGCGATTTCCGACCGAAGTCGTAAGTGGTCGGTTTTATTCGTGGACTTGTCGGTCATTTCCGGTGAACACTACCGATCTTCGATGCCAAGCTCACATGCGGTAAAGTTATCCAATCAATTGAGTATTAAATGGAGAAAGTTGTTTTCGTCTGAGAACAGGCTCTCCAAAACTGTAAGCGTTTCATCTGTGCTCATAATTTGTGCTCAAGTATCTGATTGGACAGAATCAAATTCGTTCTCAAAATTGACCAATCAAAGCCTTATTTGGAGCATGGAGTTCATGAGTACATAAAACTAAGAGCAATAAATAACAATACGTTATATAAATAAGACAGGATATAGCTTCTATCTCATCCATTTAACTAAATTGTTCGTCTTCATACTTTTCAATCTCAAACTATCTATAGGGACCTTTTCCTGTAGTATACATGTCTGCATACATGTTCACGTTTGTCTCCAAAGTTCGTGAACCTAAGATTTCAACGAACAATGCTGCCGAGGACTCAATGTACCTAATGACACCAGAAAAGATATCAACACCTCTTTCATACCAAAGGACATTAACAACGGTAGTAGTGGCTGTCCTTCTATGCGCTCAGCATTGCGTGGTCAGCATTACGAATGGTGTCCGGATAAATGAACCAGTAGTACTGATAACTTACCCAGTAAACGCCGTGATAACACTGGACAATTGTTGAAGCGGCGTAAAACACAAATCAATCAATCAATCAATCTCAGTTGACTTCTAGAACAAAGACACCTGAGTAAAGACAGAGAATAATGACGTCATTAATTCGGGTTAGAAGTTAGAATGATCCGTGAAATATCTAGATGTGTTATCAAAATTATTAAATGCCAAATATCAAAATATGTAATCCAATATTACAGGATATTTTACAGTCCCATGAAGCGCGATAAAGATGGCTGTCGTGTTATGATATGCTCGTTAGGTAAATATCACAATCTGGAATAGTCTATAGTTACCTGCCCTTACCGTTCGGTATCCGGTCAGGCAAAATGGCGGCGGCCTTTGGACATGGTGTAGCAAGCAGTATGCTATACAGACAGACATCCTGTGTGGAGAAAACCGGTTAAACCTTCCAAACTACGAAAGTGGTTTGCTTCATTATTGATGAATTAAGACTAATTATCATAAAACGCCTGGTACAAGGCTACACCACAAGACGCCATTGATTGTTAATGCCAGACGTACTCATTTACTGTAGAACGCCAAGATACTTTGATTGTAATGCATTCATGTTAATAGAATTAGATCGCATACATCAATTCTGCCGCAAACGACCTTCAGGACATGAATAACAAAAAAGGATATGGAAATATTCTCTGAAAAAAATCACAACAAAACCTTAACCCTTCCCACACACAATAAATCTACAGAAGACAACTTCGAAAACGTCTGAGCAAAAACTATACAAAACCTCTTGTAATGAGAGTGTTATTATTGAATAAAGTTTAAATTATTATAATGACAAACGGAGAAATTGCTATTTATGAAAAATGTCTTCGTTGTTTTCAAAAGTCGTCTGCTGCATTTGCGTCACAATGCGTCTGCAGGTGGGAGAGGGTGACTGCTCGAACCGATTTTGTGCAGCCTTTTTACGAACAGTTATAAACATGGATCTAAGATGGAATGGATCGCACACGGATCTTTATCTACACAAGTCAAAAATACACTTCGGTCAGTTGACCTAGGGCTTTGTTTAATCATGAAATACTGTTTTGAAATTAAGCAATGTCTCCTTTTGCCACACTTTTATTTAAAAGGTCGCCTACTGAAGATACGTGAACATATGTCTGCTAGTTTACATAAGTGAAATCTGCGTTCTTTCCAGGTAGAATACCAATGAACAGAGTACAATCGGATCTAGGACCCGAACCTTTTTATAAATTATTAGCCATGGTCACTGAATGGGTTTTACTCGACGAAAACACTCAAGTAAACGGACTGAAGATAGTGTGGGAATATACGGACACGTCGCTGCCTTTGGTGAAAGCGTTTATAAACCCAGGAAATAACCAGACTGTCACGAAGTTCTTTGACGTAAGTGTGTTTGATTTGTTTATGTGTATATTTACGCCGCATTCGGTTATTTTACAGTAATATTACGACGTTTCCTGGGTAAGTTACCCGTTCTACTTGTAATATTACGACGTTTCCTTGGTAAGTTACCCGTTTCCTGGGTAAGTTACCCGTTCTACTTGTAATATTACGACGTTTCCTGGGTAAGTTACCCGTTCTACTTGTAACATTACGACGTTTCCTGGGTAAGTTACCCGTTCTACTTGTAATATTACGACGTTTCCTGGGTAAGTTACCCGTTCTACTTGTAATATTACGACGTTTCCTGGCTAAGTTACCCGTTCTACTTGTAATATTACGACGTTTCCTGGGTAAGTAACCAGTTCTACTTGTAATATTACGACGTTTCCTGGCTAAGTTACCCGTTCTACTTGTCCATTATTCCTGACACCACCTGGTCAGTCGTTTAGTCAACATTCAACAATCATGAACTCCAAGTTCGTTTCGTAACGATCGGTGTATCGTTAGAGCTGACTGCAAGAATATGCAGGATGACCTTACATGTATACGAGAGATATCTCTCTAACTGCATGTTAAAAGTAAAGATGTATCTAGCTATTAATATACGAGAGATATCTCTCTAACTGCATGTTAAAAGTAAAGATGTAACTAGCTATTAATATTTCGTTGTTATTTTGTTCCATATAATTTGCCATACCAAAGTAGATAATGTTGATGTTTTTCTTTCTTAAAACTGATCGTATATCTATTCCATCAATAAGTAATGATACATGTTATGAATGTGGATAGAACCGGCTCTAATTAAATGATTCCTATATAGAGATGCATATTAAAAGTAAACATATAAACTCTTTGAAAAACATTCATCATTTGTTGTCACATATTTGTTTGTTTGTTTGTTTGGAGTTTAACGCCGCTTTCAACAGCTTTGGTCATATCACGGCGGTCAGTGCACCTACCCATGTTTTCCTGGCTTTCCCACACCAGTACTTACACAACATTCTTTCGAAGCCACTTTTGTCACATATAATTTGCCATACCAAAATTGATAATGATAATGTTTTACTTTCTAAAAACTGAGTATACACCTATTCTTACCGTTTGTTGTGATAAATAGTTTGAATAGTGTTTAAAACGGCTCTTAGTATATGAAACAAGGACACAGCGAGTGTGCTAAATAATTTCCCCTAAAAGTTATTTTGATTTTCAAATTTTATGAAAAAAAAAAAAAATTGCGGCCACTTCCATAGAATCAAAACACAAAAAAAGTTACAACTTCATAACTTAGAAAACAAATCATGTCTATGTAATCATTTTTTAAATGAGTGATATATGCTACATTTCGACATTTTTGCGCGAAAATAGATACAAACACAGATTGCACTTGACTCTGGACTGATTCTGATATAGTATGATTTGAAAGCAGGGTTTCAGCACCGGTAACCGCCACATATACGCAAATAACAAAAGCGCGTTCCGCGTTTACAACAGATTAATGCAAATAAGTGACGGACTGGACAGATATATGACGACGGAAAATGGATTCCCAAGTATCTCCCTACCTCCCCTACAAACAGGCGACACACAAACGACTTGCCTTACATTACTGTATGTACATCGAGCCCAGGTAGCTTTGTCGGTAGTCTGTAGCGGCGCAGGCTGTAACTCCAGGGGTTGTGAGTTCGAACCACAGCTCGAGAAACATTCTTTCCATCGTTTGACAAAAGTCATCGTGACAAGCGTCATTCTTCTTCCTCTAATGGGTAACAGTCTATATGGAAAAGCAGCCAGTCGCTTGGAAATTATGTTGTGTGGAGTTGAGGTATTAGCAAGCCAGGAAAAACTTCGGTAGATGAACTGGCTGCCGTAATATGACTCAAACATTGTTGAAAATGGCGTTAAATAAATAATCAATAAACGAATACTTTATTTACTCTACAGAAATGCATTCCGGCCAGGGTGAAAGGAATCTATACATACAACGAACCAGCTTTTATGGATATCATTCTGTCTATGTTCACTCCATTTATGAGCAGAAAACTACGAGATAGGGTAAGTCTTGACTGTTTACCTGATATTGAAATTTACCTGTAATGATGCTGCCACGGTGGTGCTGTAGTAGAGCGTCCACCTCGGGTGCAGGAGGTCGCGGGTTCGATACCAGGCCGGGTCATACCAAAGACTTTAAAAATGATTGTAATGGCTGTCCTCCTTGGCGCTCAGGGTTGTAGGGTTAGCATGACTGACTGGCTTGTGTCAGGAAAAATGGACCAGTTATAATCCCCGTAGGCTGACTTTAACGCATCAACAGCAATCGAATTTACACAATATTCTGGCAAAAGGAACATTGCTCGTTAGTCTATTCAATGCAATGTCTCATAATGCAATAACTGTTCTCTGATAGTGTGACTGATGAGATGTGCATACAATACATACACATAAACAACTGAATAGATAGTTGTTCGTCAAAAATTACCATTCGGGCCTATACAACACGTAAACATACACAGACTATTATGGGTTTTCACTGTACGCACATCCAAAGGCATCCCCCAAAAAGCTAGACGTAACTCACGAATCTTTACTTCTTTTTGTCCAAATGTAGCTAGACACGACTCACATGTCTTTACTTCTTGTTGACCAAATGTAGCTAGACACGACTAACATGTATTTACTTCTTGTTGTCTAAATGTAGCTAGACGCGACTCACATGTATTTACTTCTTGTTGACCAAATGTAGCTAGACACGACTAACATGTATTTACTTCTTGTTGTCTAAATGTAGCTAGACGCGACTCACATGTATTTACTTCTTGTTGACCAAATGTAGCTAGACACGACTAACATGTATTTACTTCTTGTTATCCAAATGTAGCTAAACACGACTCACATGTCTTTACTTCTTGTTATCCAAATGTAGCTAGACACGACTCACATGTCTTTACTTCTTGTTGTCCAAATGTAGCTAGACACGACTCACATGTCTTTACTTCTTGTTGTCCAAATGTAGCTAGACACAACTCACATGTATTTACTTATTGTTGTCCAAATGTAGCTAAACACGACTCACATGTCTTTACTTCTTGTTGTCCAAATGTAGCTAGACACAACTCACATGTATTTACTTCTTGTTGTCCAAATGTAGCTAGACACGACTCACATGTATTTACTTCTTGTTGTCCAAACGTAGCTAGACACAACTCACATGTATTTACTTCTTGTTGTCCAAATATAGCTAGACACGACTCACATGTCTTTACTTCTTGTTGTCCAAATGTAGCTAGACACGACTCACATGTATTTACTTCTTGTTGTCCAAATTAGCTAGACACAACTCACATGTATTTACTCCTTGTTGTCTAAATGTAGCTAGACACGATTCACATGCATTTACTATTTGTTGCCCAAATGTATCAAGACACAACTCACATGTATTTACTTCTTGTTGTCCAAATGTAGCTAGACACAACTCACATGTATTTACACATTGTTATCCAAATGTAGCTAGACACGACTGACATGTCTTTACTTCATGTTGTCCAAATGTATCTAGACACGACTCACATGTCTTTACTTCTTGTTGTCCAAATGTAGCTAGACACGACTCACATGTATTTACTTCTTGTTGTCCAAATGTAACTAGACACAACTCACATGTATTTACTCATTGTTGCCCAAATGTATCTAGACGCGACTCACATGTATTTACTTCGTTTTGTCCAAATATAGCTAGACACGACACATGTCTTTACTTCTTGTTGTCCAAATGTAGCTAGACCCGACTCACATGTATTTACTTCTTGCTGTCCAAATGTAGCTAGACGCGACTGACATGTCTTTACTTCTTGTTGTCTAAATGTAGCTAGACATGACTCACATGTCTTTACTTCTTGTTGCCCAAATGTATCTAGACACAACTCACATGTCTTTACTTCTTGTTGTTTAAATGTAGCTAGACACGATTCACATGCATTTACTTCTTGTTGTCCAAATGTAACTAGACACGACTCACATGTCTTTACTTCTTGTTGTCTAAATGTAGCTAGACACGATTCACATGTATTTACTATTTGTTGCCCAAATGTATCAAGACACAACTCACATGTATTTACTTCTTGTATTCCAAATGTAGCTAGACACAACTCACATGTATTTACTCATTGTTATCCAAATGTAGCTAGACACGACTGACATGTCTTTACTTCATGTTGTCCAAATGTATCTAGACACGACTCACATGTATTTACTTCTTGCTGTCCAAATGTATCTAGACACGACTCACATGTATTTACTTCTTGCTGTCCAAATGTAGCTAGACGCGACTGACATGTCTTTACTTCTTGTTGTCTAAATGTAGCTAGACACGACTCACATGTCTTTACTTCTTGTTGCCCAAATGTAGCTAGACACGACTCACATGTATTTACTTATTGTTGTCCAAATGTAGCTAGACACGACTCACATGTTTTTACTTATTGTTGTCCAAATGTAGCTAGACACGACTCACATGTCTTTACTTCTTGTTTTCCAAATGTAGCTAGACACGATTCACATGCATTTACTTCTTGTTGTCCAAATGTAGCTAGACATGACTCACACTATTTACTTATTGTTGTCCAAATGTAGCTAGACACGACTCGCATGTATTTACTTATTGTTGTGCAAATGTAGCTAGACACGATTCACATGCATTTACTTCTTGTTGTCCAAATGTAACTAGACACGACTCACATGTCTTTACTTCTTGTTGCCCAAATGTATCTAGACACAACTCACATGTATTTACTCATTGTGGTCCAAATGTATCTAGACGCGACTCACATGTATTTACTTCTTTTTGTCCAAATATAGCTAGACACGACACATGTCTTTACTTCTTGTTATCCAAATGTAGCTAGACACGACTCACATGTCTTTACTTCTTGTTGCCCAAATGTAGCTAGACGCGACTGACATGTCTTTACTTCTTGTTGTCTAAATGTAGCTAGACACGACTCACATGTATTTACTTCATGTTGTCTAAATGTAGCTAGACGCGACTGACATGTCTTTACTTCTTGTTGTCTAAATGTAGCTAGACATGACTCACATGTCTTTACTTCTTGTTGCCCAAATGTATCTAGACACAACTCACATGTCTTTACTTCTTGTTGTCTAAATGTAGCTAGACACGATTCACATGCATTTACTTCTTGTTGTCCAAATGTAACTAGACACGACTCACATGTCTTTACTTCTTGTTGTCTAAATGTAGCTAGACACAATTCACATGCATTTACTATTTGTTGCCCAAATGTATCAAGACACAACTCACATGTCTTTACTTCTTGTTGTCTAAATGTAGCTAGACACGACTCACATGTCTTTACTTCTTGTTGCCCAAATGTAGCTAGAAACGACTCACATGTATTTACTTATTGTTGTCCAAATGTAGCTAGACACGACTCACATGTCTTTACTTCTTGTTGTCTAAATGTAGCTAGACACAATTCACATGCATTTACTATTTGTTGCCCAAATGTATCAAGACACAACTGACATGTATTTACTTCTTGTTGTCCAAATGTAGCTAGACACAACTCACATGTATTTACTCATTGTTATCCAAATGTAGCTAGACACGACTGACATGTCTTTACTTCTTGTTGTCCAAATGTATCTAGACACGACTCACATGTATTTACTTCTTGCTGTCCAAATGTAGCTAGACGCGACTGACATGTCTTTACTTCTTGTTGTCTAAATGTAGCTAGACACGACTCACATGTCTTTACTTCTTGTTGCCCAAATGTAGCTAGACACGACTCACATGTATTTACTTATTGTTGTCCAAATGTAGCTAGACACGTCTCGCATTTATCTACTTATTGTTGTCCAAATGTAGCTAGACACGACTCACATGTCTTTACTTCTTGTTTTCCAAATGTAGCTAGACACGATTCACATGCATTTACTTATTGTTGTCCAAATGTAGCTAGACATGACTCACACTATTTACTTATTGTTGTCCAAATGTAGCTAGACAAGACTCACATGTATTTACTTATTGTTGTCCAAATGTAGCTAGACACGATTCACATGCATTTACTTCTTGTTGTCCAAATGTAGCTAGACACGACTCACATGTCTTTACTTCTTGTTACCCAAATGTATCTAGACACAACTCACATGTATTTACTCATTGTTGTCCAAATGTATCTAAACGCGACTCACATGTATTTACTTCTTTTTGTCCAAATATAGCTAGACACGACACATGTCTTTACTTCTTGTTATCCAAATGTAGCTAGACACGACTCACATGTCTTTACTTCTTGTTGCCCAAATGTAGCTAGACACGATTCACATGCATTTACTTCTTGTTGTCCAAATGTAGCTAGACATGACTCACACTATTTACTTATTGTTGTCCAAATGTAGCTAGACACGACTCGCATGTATTTACTTATTGTTGTCCAAATGTAGCTAGACACGATTCACATGCATTTACTTCTTGTTGTCCAAATGTAACTAGACACGACTCACATGTCTTTACTTCTTGTTGCCTAAATGTATCTAGACACAACTCACATGTATTTACTCATTGTTGTCCAAATGTATCTAGACGCGACTCACATGTATTTACTTCTTGTTGTCCAAATATAGCTAGACACGACACATGTCTTTACTTCTTGTTATCCAAATGTAGCTAGACACGACTCACATGTCTTTACTTCTTGTTGCCCAAATGTAGCTAGACGCGACTGACATGTCTTTACTTCTTGTTGTCTAAATGTAGCTAGACACGACTCACATGTATTTACTTCTTGTTGTCTAAATGTAGCTAGAGGCGACTGACATGTCTTTACTTCTTGTTGTCTAAATGTAGCTAGACATGACTCACATGTCTTTACTTCTTGTTGCCCAAATGTATCTAGACACAACTCACATGTCTTTACTTCTTGTTGTCTAAATGTAGCTAGACACGATTCACATGCATTTACTTCTTGTTGTCCAAATGTAGCTAGACACGACTCACATGTCTTTACTTCTTGTTGTCTAAATGTAGCTAGACACAATTCACATGCATTTACTATTTGTTGCCCAAATGTATCAAGACACAACTCACATGTATTTACTTCTTGTTGTCCAAATGTAGCTAGACACAACTCACATGTATTTACTCATTGTTATCCAAATGTAGCTAGACACGACTGACATGTCTTTACTTCTTGTTGTCCAAATGTAGCTAGACACGACTCACATGTATTTACTTCTTGCTGTCCAAATGTAGCTAGACGCGACTGACATGTCTTTACTTCTTGTTGTCTAAATGTAGCTAGACACGACTCACATGTCTTTACTTCTTGTTGCCCAAATGTAGCTAGACACGACTCACATGTATTTACTTATTGTTGTCCAAATGTAGCTAGACACGTCTCGCATTTATCTACTTATTGTTGTCCAAATGTAGCTAGACACGACTCACATGTCTTTACTTCTTGTTTTCCAAATGTAGCTAGACACGATTCACATGCATTTACTTCTTGTTGTCCAAATGTAGCTATATATGACTCACACTATTTACTTATTGTTGTCCAAATGTAGCTAAACACGACTCACATGTATTTACTTCTTGTTGTCCAAATGTAGCTAGACACGATTCACATGCATTTACTTCTTGTTGTCCAAATGTAACTAGACACGACTCACATGTCTTTACTTCTTGCTACCCAAATGTATCTAGACACAACTCACATGTATTTACTCATTGTTGTCCAAATGTATCTAAACGCGACTCACATGTATTTACTTCTTTTTGTACAAATATAGCTAGACACGACACATGTCTTTACTTCTTGTTATCCAAATGTAGCTAGACACGACTCACATGTCTTTACTTCTTGTTGCCCAAATGTAGCTAGACGCGACTGACATGTCTTTACTTCTTGTTGTCTAAATGTAGCTAGACACGACTCACATGTATTTACTTCTTGCTGTCCAAATGTAGCTAGACACAACTCACATGTATTTACTTCTTGTTGTCCAAATATAGCTAGACACGACTCACATGTCTTTACTTCTTGTTGTCCAAATGTAGATAGACACGACTCACATGTATTTACTTCTTGTTGTCCAAATGTAGCTAGACACAACTCACATGTATTTACTCATTGTTATCCAAATGTAGCTAGACACGACTCACGTGTATTTACTTCATGCTGTCCAAATGTAGCTAGACGCGACTGACATGTCTTTACTTCTTGTTGTCTAAATGTAGCTAGACACGACTCACATGTATTTACTTCTTGTTGTCCAAATGTAGCTAGACGCGACTGACATGTCTTTACTTCTTGTTGTCTAAATGTAGCTAGACACGACTCACATGTATTTACTTCTTGCTGTCCAAATGTAGCTAGATGCGACTGACATGTCTTCACTTCTTGTTGTCCAAATGTAGCTAGACACGACTCACATGTCTTTACTTCTTGTTGTCCAAATGTAGCTAGACACGACTCACATGTATTTAATTCTTGCTGTCCAAATGTAGCTAGACGCGACTGACATGTCTTTACTTCTTGTTGTCTAAATGTAGCTAGACACGATTCACATGCATTTACTATTTTGTTGCCCAAATATATCAAGACACAACTCACATGTATTTACTTCTTGTTGTCCAAATGTAGCTAGACACAACTCACATGTATTTACTCATTGTTGTCCAAATGTATCTAGACGCGACTCACATGTATTTACTTCTTTTTGTCCAAATATAGCTAGACACGACACATGTCTTTACTGCTTGTTATCCAAATGTAGCTAGACACGACTCACATGTCTTGACTTCTTGTTGTCCAAATGTAGCTAGACCCGACTCACATGTATTTACTTCTTGCTGTCCAAACGTAGCTAGACGCGACTGACATGTCTTTACTTCTTGTTGTCTAAATGTAGCTAGACATGACTCACATGTCTTTACTTCTTGTTGCCCAAATGTATCTAGACACAACTCACATGTCTTTACTTCTTGTTGTCTAAATTTAGCTAGACACAATTCACATGCATTTACTTCTTGTTGACCAAATGTAACTAGACACGACTCACATGTCTTTACTTCTTGTTGTCTAAATGTAGCTAGACACGATTCACATGCATTTACTATTTTGTTGCCCAAATGTATCAAGACACAACTCACATGTATTTACTTCTTGTTGTCCAAATGTAGCTAGACACAACTCACATGTATTTACTCATTGTTATCCAAATGTAGCTAGACACGACTGACATGTCTTTACTTCTTGTTGTCCAAATGTATCTAGACACGACTCACATGTATTTACATCTTGCTGTCCAAATGTAGCTAGACGCGACTGACATGTCTTTACATCTTGTTGTCTAAATGTAGCTAGACACGACTCACATGTCTTTACTTCTTGTTGCCCAAATGTAGCTAGACACGACTCACATGTATTTACTTATTGTTGTCCAAATGTAGCTAGACGCGACTCACATGTCTTTACTTCTTGTTGCCCAAATGTAGCTAGACACGACTCACATGTATTTACTTATTGTTGTCCAAATGTAGCTAAACACGACTCACATGTATTTACTCATTGTTGTCCAAATGTAGCTAGACACAACTCACATGTCTTTACTTCTAGTTGTCCAAATGTAGCTAGACACGACACATGTATTTACTCATTGTTATCCAAATGTAGCTAGACACGACTCACATGTCTTTACTTCTTGTTGACCAAATGTAGCTAGACACGACTCACATGTATTTACTTCTTGTTGTCCAAATGTAGCTAGACACGACTCACATTTCTTTACTTCTTGTTGTTCAAATGTAGCTAGACACGATTCACATGCATTTACTTCTTGTTGTCCAAATGTAGCTAGACATGACTCACACTATTTACTTATTGTTGTCCAAATGTAGCTAGACACGACTCACATGTATTTATTCTTGTTGTCCAAATGTAGCTAGACACGATTCACATGCATTTACTTATTGTTGTCCAAATGTAACTAGACACGACTCACATGTCTTTACTTCTTGTTGCCCAAATGTATCTAGACACAACTCACATGTATTTACTCATTGTTGTCCAAATGTATCTAAACGCGACTCACATGTATTTACTTCTTTTTGTCCAAATATAGCTAGACACGACACATGTCTTTACTTCTTGTTATCCAAATGTAGCTAGACACGACTCACATGTCTTTACTTCTTGTTGCCCAAATGTAGCTAGACGCGACTGACATGTCTTTACTTCTTGTTGTCTAAATGTAGCTAGACACGACTCACATGTATTTACTTCTTCTTGTCTAAATGTAGCTAGACGCGACTGACATGTCTTTACTTCTTGTTGTCTAAATATAGCTAGACACGACTCACATGTATTTACTTCTTGCTGTCCAAATGTAGCTAGACGCGACTGACATGTCTTTACTTCTTGTTGTCTAAATGTAGCTAGACACGACTCACATGTATTTACTTCTTGTTGTCCAAATGTAGCTAGACGCGACTGACATGTCTTTACTTCTTGTTGTCTAAATGTAGCTAGACACGACTCACATGTATTTACTTCTTTTTGTCTAAATGTAGCTAGACGCGACTCACATGTCTTTATTTCTTCTTGTCCAAATGAAGCTAGACACGACTCATATGTTTTTTACTTCTTGTTGTCCAAATGTAGCTCAAGACCACGGGTAGCAATCTAACAAAGCTGTACCAGTACATAGATAAGGACGTGTTGCCAGAGGAGTACCTTGATGATGACTATACGGGACCTAACGCCGGACCAGAAAAACAAATCATTGGTATGATAATTGTTTGTTTTGGGTTAAACGCCGCTTTCAACATTAGGTTTTGTCGCGACAGAGAGGACATATGACATTGGTCCGACACTTAATAATCACATCAAGCTAAAACATAACAATGTATGAACCAATACTACCAACCTGCAGGAGCTGAAGAGTTGCATTGATTCCAAACTATTTCACATAGACACATAGCCCAGTGGTGGAAGAAAAATGACGCTTATTACAGTGAATTTTGTCAAACTTCACAAAGAATGTTGGCCGAGCTAGGATTCGAACTCACAAGACCTGGATTGACAACCCGCGTGAAGGTTCAGATCATACTTTCCAATTGTTCAGTCTCATCAGAATCTACTGAAGTTGGCATAATTGTATTACAAGCTTATTTAAGTTATTCGTTGTCGATCTTGATCAGACTTCAAGAATGCACATGCTGATAGTGATATAGACTCTTCCTTAAATCCGACTGGTACCTTTTGCCAAGATCGGGCTTATCAATTGATTTATTAACTGTTTGGTGTTCATTGTCGCTTTCAACATTTCTTTAGTTATATCACGGTGATTCATTGATTGGCAAGTTACCAGTACTACGTGTCCATTTATCCTGGCATCATTCAGTCAGTCCTACTGCTAACCCCGAAACCCTGAGCAACAAAGAGGGCAGCTATTACTTTCATGTTAAAAGTCTATAATTTGACCAGGACGGGGATCGAACCCGCGACATCCTGCACCCGAGGCTGGTGCTCTACAACTACAGCACCAAGGCGGTAAGGGCTCATATATAAGCACTTTGTTATATATTTTCAGAGGAAATGATATCAGATATGACGTCTCCGAAGTTCCTAAATCATATACGAGAAATTTCATCATCAAAGTATGGAGTTGACTTAAAATCCAAACCGAACGAGGAACAGGAAATAGCCTCGTTTCGAAAGTTAAACATTGATTGATGAGACACAATATCAATGACACAACCATGCTCATTCATTTTGTTTATTCTATTAATATACATTTACTTGGCGTGATTAAATAACATATATATAACGTATGTCTATGTGATACACAAGTTTGAGTTTGAGTTTAATCACCCTCGATATGTCTGTTTCTTAAATACATGTAATTCAAATAACAGTGAATAGCTATAGCCTCGTATAGAACATTAATTGATGCAACACAACGAATCGAACAAGGGATAGGAGATTGATTCCTTCGCCAAGCCACTCTCTCAAACAACTGGTGTTTTCTTCGGTAAAACTATTTAGCCTATCCCGTATACCACACAGCTGCAGCGGACGACTTCGAAAAAGTGTAGGCATAACTATAGAAACTATGTATAGATGAAAGCACGAGTAAAAACAATAAATCACTTTGGAAACAATGTATAGATGAAAGCACGAATATAATTAATACATAACTTTGGAAACTATGTATAGATGAAAGCACGAGTATAATTAACAAATAACTTTTGAAACTATGTAATGATGAAAGCACGAGTATAATTAATAAATAACTTTGGAAACTACTTATAGATGAAAGCACGAGTATAATTAATACATAACTTTGGAAACTATGTATAGATGAAAGCACGAGAATAATTAACAAATCATTTTGGAAACTACTTATAGATGAAAGCAGGAGTATAATTAACAAATAACTTTGGAAACTATGTAAAGATAAAAGCACGAGTATAATTAATAAATAACTTTGGAAACTACTTATAGATGGAAGCACGAGTATAATTACTAAATAACTTTGGAAACTATGTATAAATGAAAGCACGAGTATAATTAATAAATAACTTTGGAAACTATGTAAAGATGAAAGCACGAGTATGATTAACAAATAACTTTGGAAACTATGTAAAGATGAAAGCACGAGTATAATTAATAAATAAATTTGGAAACTACTTATAGATGAAAGCACGAGTATAGTTAATAAATAACTTTGGAAACTATGTAAAGATGAAAGCATATGTATAATTAATAAATAACTTTCGAAACTATATATAGATGAAAGCATGAGTATAATTATTAAATAACTTTGGAAACTATGTATAGATGAAAGCATGAGTATGATTAATAACTATCGTTGGAAACTATATATAGATGAAAGCACGAGTAAACTTAATAAATAACTTTGGAAACTATATATAGATGAAAGCACGAGTATACTTAATAAATAACTTTGGAAACTATATATAGATGAAAGCACGAGTATAATTAATAAATAACTTTGGAAGCTATATATAGATGACAGCACGAGTATAATTAATAAATAACTTTGGAAACTATGCATAGATGAAAGAACGAGTATAATTAATAAATACCTTTGGAAACTATGTAAAGATGAAAGCACGAGTATAATTGATGAATAACTTTGGAAACTATGTATAGATGAAAGCACGAATATAATGAATGAAACACTTTGTAAACTATGTATAGATGAAAGCACGAGTATAATTAATAAATAACTTTCGAAACTATGTATAGATGAAAACCCGAGTATAATTAATAAATAACTTTGGATACTATATATAGATGAAAGCACGAGTATAATTAATAAATAACTTTGGAAACTATGTATAGATGAAAGCACGAGTATAATTAATAAATAACTTTGGATACTATATATAGATGAAAGCATAAATAACTTTGGAAACTATGCATAGATGAAAGAACGAGTATAATTAATAAATAACTTTGGAAACTGTGTATAGATGACAGCACGAGTATAATTAATAAATAACTTCGGAAACTATGTATAAATAAAAGCACGATTATAATTAATAAATAACTTTCGAAACTATGTATAGATGAAAACCCGAGTATAATTAATAAATAACTTTGGATACTTTATATAGATGAAAGCACGAGTATAATTAATAAAAAACTTTGGAAACTATGCATAGATGGAAGCACGAATATAATTAATAAATAACTTTGGAAACTACCTATAGATGAAAGCACGAGTAAAATTAATAAATGACTTTAGAAACTATGTATAGATGAAAGCATATGTATAATTAATAAATAACTTTGGAAACTATGCATAGATGAAAGCACGAATATAATTAATAAATAACTTTGGAAACTATATATATAGATGAAAGTATGAGTATAATTAATAAATAACTTTGGAAACTATATATAGATGAAAGCACGAGTATAATTCATAAATAACTTTGGAAACTATATTTGGAAACTATGTATAGATGAAAGCACGAATGTAATTAATAAAAAACTTTGTAAACTATGCATAGATGAAAGCACGAGTATAATTAATAAATAACTTTGGAAACTATGTATAGATGAAAGCCTGAGTATAACTAATAAATAACTTTGGATACTATATATAGATGAAAGAACGAGTATAATTAATAAACAACTTTGGAAACTATGTATAGATGAAAGCATATGTATAATTAATAAATAACTTTGGAAACTATGTATAGATGAAAGCACGAGTATAATTAATAAATCACTTTGGAAACTATGCATAGATGAAAGCACGAATATAATTAATAAATAACTTTGGAAACTATGCATAGATGAAAGCACGAGTAAAATTAATAAATAAATTTGGAAACTATGTATAGATGAAAGCACGAGTATAATTAATAAATAACTTTGGAAACTATATATAGATGATAGCACGAGTATAATTAAAAAATAACTTTGGAAACTATGTAAAGATGAAAGCACGGGTATAATTGATACATAACTTTGGAAACTACATTGTATGTATAGATGAAAGCACGAGTATAATTAATAAAAAACTTTGGAAACTATGAATAGATGAAAGCACGAGTATAATTAATAAATAACTCTGGAAACTATGTATAGTTGAAAGCACGAGTATAATTAATAAATAACTTTGGAAACTATGTAAATATGAAAGCACGAGTATACTTAATAAATAACTTTCGAAACTATGTATAGATGAAAGCACGAGTATAATTAATAAATAACTTTGAAAACAAAGGCATAGATGAAAACACGAGTATAGGTAATACATAACTTTGGAAACTATGTATAGATGAAAGCACGAGTATAATTATTAAATAACTTTGGAAACTATGCATAGATGAAAGCACGATTATAATTAATAAATAACCTTGGAAACTATGGATAGATTAAAGCACGAGTATAATTAATAAATAATTTTGGAAACTATGTATAGATGAAAGCACGAGTATAATTAATAAATAACTTTGGCAACTATGCATTGATGAAAGCACGAATATAATTAATATATAACTTTGGAAACTATGTATAGATGAAAGCAAGAGTATAATTAATAAAAAACTTTGGAAACAATGTATAGATGAAAGCACGAGTATAATTAATAAATAAATTTGGAAACTATGTATAGATGAAAGGACGAGTATAATCTATTAATATAGGGTGAAGCCCTTTTGCCTCAATGATTTCAAAAGTCGTTTCCATCATAGCCGTCAGAATGCGTCTGAAATTTGTAAAAGGCGAAATATAAAAACTATAAGTACTTGTTCCAGCCAGAATTGTTATATTTCTATTAAATAGAGCGATATCATTCGACCGCCTACACTTGATTAACTGCAAGAACTTTGATTAGTTTGTGTTTCAACAACTGTTCAGTTACATGACAGCGTTTCTGGTTAAGTTACCATTACTAGAGATCTCTTTATACTGACACCAGCGAGCCAGTAGTAATGTTTATCCTGACACCAGCGAGCCAGTATCAATGTTTATCCTGACACCAGCGAGCCAGTAGTAATGTTTATCCTGACACCAGCGAGCCAGTAGTAATGTTTATCCTGACACCAGCGTGCCAGTAGTAATGTTTATCCTGACACCAGCGTGCCAGTAGTAATGTTTATCCTGACACCAGCGAGCCAGTATCAATGTTTATCCTGACACCAGCGAGCCAGTAGTAATGTTTATCCTGACACCAGCGTGCCAGTAGTAATGTTTATCCTGACACCAGCGAGCCAGTATCAATGTTTATCCTGACACCAGCGAGCCAGTAGTTATGTTTATCCTGACACCAGCGTGCCAGTAGTAATGTTTATCCTGACACCAGCGAGCCAGTAGTAATGTTTATCCTGACACCAGCGTGCCAGTAGTAATGTTAACCTGACACCAGCGAGCCAGTAGTAATGTTTATCCTGACACCAGCGAGCCAGTAGTAATGGTTATCCTGACACCAGCGAGCCAGTAGTAATGTTTATCCTACCACCAGCGAGCCAGTAGTAATGTTTATCCTGACACCAGCGAGCCAGTAGTAATGTTTATCCTACCACCAGCGAGCCAGTAGTAATGTTTATCCTACCACCAGCGAGCCAGTAGTAATGTTTATCCTGACACCAGCGAGCCAGTAGTAATGTTTATCCTACCACCAGCGAGCCAGTAGTAATGTTTATCCTACTACCAGCGAGCCAGTAGTAATGTTTATCCTGACACCAGCGAGCCAGTAGTAATGTTTATCCTGACACCAGCGAGCCAGTAGTAATGTTTATCCTACCACCAGCGAGCCAGTAGTAATGTTTATCTTGACACCAGCGAGACAGTAGTAATGTTTATCCTGACACCAGCGAGCCAGTAGTAATGTTTATCCTGATAAGCTAGATTTAATGTGTCTGAAAATAGACAATGAGGATTTAATGATAATGTCTAGGAACTTATATACATATCAATCAACCTATTACGGCATAGAGGTACAAAACGTTTTAGCCAAACATCATAAAATCCTGTATTTTGTAATAATGCTTTAACCTTATTAGTCCAAACGTTTGAGGTTTTTTTAAAACTATTTGATTCAATTATAACTGTTTGTAAAATACAATTTGTCGTTTTCTCTGTGAAAATATTTACGTAGTACATAATTGTTTTTACTTTAATGTTAAAAAAGAGTGGAAATCTTCCGAAATCTAGGTAATTAGCTGAATAACTAGTTGAGGTTTTTATATTTAATAATTTTCTAAGGAATTTTCTGTGCAGTCTTTCGACAATATTAATTTTGTTAAAGCAACGAAGGAGTCAAAAAGATCAGTCAAAATCTTTAAAGGAATTTCCTTATGTTTTGTTGGCGCAAGTAATTGGACCATGGCGCGCGTAGCTTTACTCATCAAAGTTTTAATGGCGTTATAAAATGACCCGTTACTAGAGAACACTATACTTAAATAATTAAAGGTATTCACTACCGCAATATTAATTCACGTATATGTAAATGTATTATCAACATTTAATGTTCTATCTTTTTTAAATACGACTATTTTGGTTTTATCTACATTAACTGTTAGATTCCATTTTTTACAATACTTTTCAAAAGCTGATATTAAGTTTTGTAATCCTGCCTCAGACTCAGCGATCAAAGCAGAGTCATCGGCAAAAAGGAGTTGATATATAGATAATTAACCTAAAGTAAAACATTAATTCGTATTTTCTAGTAAGAACAGTTCTATATCATTAACAAACAGAACAGAACAGAACAGAACAGATCTTTATTCAAGAATATTGACTTGAACACATGTGGTTCATCGTCAAAATACAACATATTTAAACATACATGAGTATGGACATACAAATTAAATGTAGATAAATATACAGTTGTTAACAGTCTCTTTTCATGAAAATATTAATAGACACATACATTTAGATAAATAACACAAAATAGGATAATACATATTTACATATATTTAGATAAATATCAAGTTTTCAACACTCTCTTTTGATGAAAATATAAATAGACACATATAACATCTACAGTATAGAATAATACACAGATATATATATATATATATGTATATGTGTATTTATGTAGGGGGTGGATACATGGAATGGTACGCAGGACATGGAAGTCGAGAGAGACAACCGACATTGTATATTTGACATTGAAGTTTATATGAAGATTTGCAAGGGGGCTTTGAACGCGATTTGATTTACACCTAAGTTAATTAGTACTCGTGTGAGACCGGTATGGCAAAATATGCGAATGGGCCCTGGTGGTTTTCTTGAATATAGTGATCTAAGCCAAACCGATGGTATGGTTGGATAGAGGAGAGTTTCTTCTACCAGCAAATGTCAAAACAACCTAGGATCGGACTACTTTTAAACGTTTGCGATGCGGAACAAAAGTTGAATACGCACATTTGCGATCCATTTGGGTATCACACTGGTGTACTTTCTCCTAAATGAATGTTTATATATATATTTTAGTTTAATGTCTTTAGGGCCATGCAGATGATACTGGCACGTTATGTTTTATGCTACTTTCCAAAACACCACAGTTTGGCGTGTTTCTTCTCAAGGATGTTTCGTGTCACTTTCCACAATGTTTCCGTCATATCTATGTGTGAGAACAGAACAAAACAGAATATAAGCTTTATTCATATATGGTTCATCTTGAAAAGATTTACATGATACATGGGCAGACGAAACGTATCAGACGATGACAATTTGTTTAATGCTAATCCTCTGTCTGCATTTCTGTGATAAAAGAATAGAACAGAACAGAACAGAACCTTTCATTAATAATATAATATACAAATTTATACGGCATACACAAACTATATACCAGACGATGTTAATATTAATGTCAGATGTAATAGCAGTTAGTGATTGTATGACATATAACGGAACAGAACCTTTATTCATATAGGATTGATCTTGAACATATTTCAATTTAAATCTTTACGTAATCAAAGGCCACCGGCCCAAAATACATAATAAAATGTTACAAATAATAAAACATCATGATGTTTTCAAAGGTCGTTTTGATTGCGTTTTTGGTTTTTTAGGCCGTTTTCTACAGCATTTATGTTAAATATCCCTCACTGCTCACAGACCCATGCTTCTTGGGTGAATCATCCCATCTACGCGATAGAAACAATAAACATCATTGCTCATCATGTTTTCAAAGGTCGTTCTGCTTGCATTGTTGGGGTTTTAGGCCGTTTTCAACAGCGTGTATGCCCAATCGCCATCACAGTGCACATACTCATGTTTTCTGGGTGATTCTACCCAGCTAGGCAATATGACTGAAAACAGTGTGGTAAGAGGCGCCATTGCTCATCATGTTTTCAACAGCATTTATATTAGATAGCCCTCACTGCTCACGCACACATGCTTCCTGGGTGAATCAGCCCATCTACGCGATAGGACGATATGATGTTTTCAAAGGTCGTTTTGATTGCGTTGTTTAATTTTTTTTAGGCCGTTTTCAACAGCATTTATGTTAAATACCCCTCACTGCTCACACACCCATGCTTCCTGGGTGAATCATCCCATCTACGCGATAGGACTGAACACAGTGTGGTACATAAGGAGCCATTGCTCATCATGTTTTCAAAGATCAATGTGATTGCATTGTTGGGGTTTATTGGCCGTTTTCAACAGCATTTATGTCCAGTCACTCTCACAGTTCACAAACTCATGGGACCTGGGTGAATCAACCCAGCTATGCGATAGGACTGAAAACGGTGTGGAAAGAGGAGCCATTGCTAATCACGTTTGTTTGTATTGTTGGGTGTTTTACGTCGTTTTCAACATCATATATGTCCAATCACCCGCACTGTTCACATACGCATGCGTCCTGGGTGAATCAATCCAGCTACTCAATAGTACTGAAAACACTGACAAAGGGAGCAATTGCCCGCCCTGCTTTCAGAGGTCGTCTGGTTTGTATTGTTGGGTGTTTAAGGCCGTTTTCAACATCATTCCAGTCATACCACCCCCGTCAGTTCACACACCCGTGATTCCTGGGTGAATCAACCCAGCTATATGCAATAGACCTGAACACATTGTGGTAAGAGGAGCAATTGTCCGCCATGCTTTAACATGTCGTTTTGCTTGCATTGTAGGGATTTTGATCTTGGAAGCGAGTTGTTGCAATGACTAAATAAGTGTGGAAAGTGGTATAAAATATATACATGTGGGAAAGGGTTGGTATGTTTTAAATGGTCTTCGCACCTCTGCAGGCCAAATCCCTTTCGGCGGTACAGTGAACGATATTCCCACATGCATAATCAACTCCCTATAAAATGAACTATCGAAAACATTGTGATAAAAACAGCCATTGCTCATCATGTTTTCAAAGGTCGTTCTGCTTGCATTGTTGGGGTTTTAGGCCGTTTTCAACAGCGTGTATGCCCAATCGCCATCACAGTGCACATACTCATGTTTTCTGGGTGATTCTACCCAGCTAGGCAATATGACTGAAAACAGTGTGGTAAGAGGCGCCATTGCTCATCATGTTTTCAACAGCATTTATATTAGATAGCCCTCACTGCTCACGCACACATGCTTCCTGGGTGAATCAGCCCATCTACGCGATAGGACGATATGATGTTTTCAAAGGTCGTTTTGATTGCGTTGTTTAATTTTTTTTAGGCCGTTTTCAACAGCATTTATGTTAAATACCCCTCACTGCTCACACACCCATGCTTCCTGGGTGAATCATCCCATCTACGCGATAGGACTGAACACAGTGTGGTACATAAGGAGCCATTGCTCATCATGTTTTCAAAGATCAATGTGATTGCATTGTTGGGGTTTATTGGCCGTTTTCAACAGCATTTATGTCCAGTCACTCTCACAGTTCACAAACTCATGGGACCTGGGTGAATCAACCCAGCTATGCGATAGGACTGAAAACGGTGTGGAAAGAGGAGCCATTGCTAATCACGTTTGTTTGTATTGTTGGGTGTTTTACGTCGTTTTCAACATCATATATGTCCAATCACCCGCACTGTTCACATACGCATGCGTCCTGGGTGAATCAATCCAGCTACTCAATAGTACTGAAAACACTGTGACAAAGGGAGCAATTGCCCGCCCTGCTTTCAGAGGTCGTCTGGTTTGTATTGTTGGGTGTTTAAGGCCGTTTTCAACATCATTCCAGTCATACCACCCCCGTCAGTTCACACACCCGTGATTCCTGGGTGAATCAACCCAGCTATATGCAATAGACCTGAACACATTGTGGTAAGAGGAGCAATTGTCCGCCATGCTTTAACATGTCGTTTTGCTTGCATTGTAGGGATTTTGATCTTGGAAGCGAGTTGTTGCAATGACTAAATAAGTGTGGAAAGTGGTATAAAATATATACATGTGGGAAAGGGTTGGTATGTTTTAAATGGTCTTCGCACCTCTGCAGGCCAAATCCCTTTCGGCGGTACAGTGAACGATATTCCCACATGCATAATCAACTCCCTATAAAATGAACTATCGAAAACATTGTGATAAAAACAGCCATTGCTCATCATGTTTTCAAAGGTCGTTCTGCTTGCATTGTTGGGGTTTTAGGCCGTTTTCAACAGCGTGTATGCCCAATCGCCATCACAGTGCACATACTCATGTTTTCTGGGTGATTCTACCCAGCTAGGCAATATGACTGAAAACAGTGTGGTAAGAGGCGCCATTGCTCATCATGTTTTCAACAGCATTTATATTAGATAGCCCTCACTGCTCACGCACACATGCTTCCTGGGTGAATCAGCCCATCTACGCGATAGGACGATATGATGTTTTCAAAGGTCGTTTTGATTGCGTTGTTTAATTTTTTTTAGGCCGTTTTCAACAGCATTTATGTTAAATACCCCTCACTGCTCACACACCCATGCTTCCTGGGTGAATCATCCCATCTACGCGATAGGACTGAACACAGTGTGGTACATAAGGAGCCATTGCTCATCATGTTTTCAAAGATCAATGTGATTGCATTGTTGGGGTTTATTGGCCGTTTTCAACAGCATTTATGTCCAGTCACTCTCACAGTTCACAAACTCATGGGACCTGGGTGAATCAACCCAGCTATGCGATAGGACTGAAAACGGTGTGGAAAGAGGAGCCATTGCTAATCACGTTTGTTTGTATTGTTGGGTGTTTTACGTCGTTTTCAACATCATATATGTCCAATCACCCGCACTGTTCACATACGCATGCGTCCTGGGTGAATCAATCCAGCTACTCAATAGTACTGAAAACACTGACAAAGGGAGCAATTGCCCGCCCTGCTTTCAGAGGTCGTCTGGTTTGTATTGTTGGGTGTTTAAGGCCGTTTTCAACATCATTCCAGTCATACCACCCCCGTCAGTTCACACACCCGTGATTCCTGGGTGAATCAACCCAGCTATATGCAATAGACCTGAACACATTGTGGTAAGAGGAGCAATTGTCCGCCATGCTTTAACATGTCGTTTTGCTTGCATTGTAGGGATTTTGATCTTGGAAGCGAGTTGTTGCAATGACTAAATAAGTGTGGAAAGTGGTATAAAATATATACATGTGGGAAAGGGTTGGTATGTTTTAAATGGTCTTCGCACCTCTGCAGGCCAAATCCCTTTCGGCGGTACAGTGAACGATATTCCCACATGCATAATCAACTCCCTATAAAATGAACTATCGAAAACATTGTGATAAAAACAGCCATTGCTCATCATGTTTTCAAAGGTCGTTCTGCTTGCATTGTTGGGGTTTTAGGCCGTTTTCAACAGCGTGTATGCCCAATCGCCATCACAGTGCACATACTCATGTTTTCTGGGTGATTCTACCCAGCTAGGCAATATGACTGAAAACAGTGTGGTAAGAGGCGCCATTGCTCATCATGTTTTCAACAGCATTTATATTAGATAGCCCTCACTGCTCACGCACACATGCTTCCTGGGTGAATCAGCCCATCTACGCGATAGGACGATATGATGTTTTCAAAGGTCGTTTTGATTGCGTTGTTTAATTTTTTTTAGGCCGTTTTCAACAGCATTTATGTTAAATACCCCTCACTGCTCACACACCCATGCTTCCTGGGTGAATCATCCCATCTACGCGATAGGACTGAACACAGTGTGGTACATAAGGAGCCATTGCTCATCATGTTTTCAAAGATCAATGTGATTGCATTGTTGGGGTTTATTGGCCGTTTTCAACAGCATTTATGTCCAGTCACTCTCACAGTTCACAAACTCATGGGACCTGGGTGAATCAACCCAGCTATGCGATAGGACTGAAAACGGTGTGGAAAGAGGAGCCATTGCTAATCACGTTTGTTTGTATTGTTGGGTGTTTTACGTCGTTTTCAACATCATATATGTCCAATCACCCGCACTGTTCACATACGCATGCGTCCTGGGTGAATCAATCCAGCTACTCAATAGTACTGAAAACACTGTGACAAAGGGAGCAATTGCCCGCCCTGCTTTCAGAGGTCGTCTGGTTTGTATTGTTGGGTGTTTAAGGCCGTTTTCAACATCATTCCAGTCATACCACCCCCGTCAGTTCACACACCCGTGATTCCTGGGTGAATCAACCCAGCTATATGCAATAGACCTGAACACATTGTGGTAAGAGGAGCAATTGTCCGCCATGCTTTAACATGTCGTTTTGCTTGCATTGTAGGGATTTTGATCTTGGAAGCGAGTTGTTGCAATGACTAAATAAGTGTGGAAAGTGGTATAAAATATATACATGTGGGAAAGGGTTGGTATGTTTTAAATGGTCTTCGCACCTCTGCAGGCCAAATCCCTTTCGGCGGTACAGTGAACGATATTCCCACATGCATAATCAACTCCCTATAAAATGAACTATCGAAAACATTGTGATAAAAACAGCCATTGCTCATCATGTTTTCAAAGGTCGTTCTGCTTGCATTGTTGGGGTTTTAGGCCGTTTTCAACAGCGTGTATGCCCAATCGCCATCACAGTGCACATACTCATGTTTTCTGGGTGATTCTACCCAGCTAGGCAATATGACTGAAAACAGTGTGGTAAGAGGCGCCATTGCTCATCATGTTTTCAACAGCATTTATATTAGATAGCCCTCACTGCTCACGCACACATGCTTCCTGGGTGAATCAGCCCATCTACGCGATAGGACGATATGATGTTTTCAAAGGTCGTTTTGATTGCGTTGTTTAATTTTTTTTAGGCCGTTTTCAACAGCATTTATGTTAAATACCCCTCACTGCTCACACACCCATGCTTCCTGGGTGAATCATCCCATCTACGCGATAGGACTGAACACAGTGTGGTACATAAGGAGCCATTGCTCATCATGTTTTCAAAGATCAATGTGATTGCATTGTTGGGGTTTATTGGCCGTTTTCAACAGCATTTATGTCCAGTCACTCTCACAGTTCACAAACTCATGGGACCTGGGTGAATCAACCCAGCTATGCGATAGGACTGAAAACGGTGTGGAAAGAGGAGCCATTGCTAATCACGTTTGTTTGTATTGTTGGGTGTTTTACGTCGTTTTCAACATCATATATGTCCAATCACCCGCACTGTTCACATACGCATGCGTCCTGGGTGAATCAATCCAGCTACTCAATAGTACTGAAAACACTGACAAAGGGAGCAATTGCCCGCCCTGCTTTCAGAGGTCGTCTGGTTTGTATTGTTGGGTGTTTAAGGCCGTTTTCAACATCATTCCAGTCATACCACCCCCGTCAGTTCACACACCCGTGATTCCTGGGTGAATCAACCCAGCTATATGCAATAGACCTGAACACATTGTGGTAAGAGGAGCAATTGTCCGCCATGCTTTAACATGTCGTTTTGCTTGCATTGTAGGGATTTTGATCTTGGAAGCGAGTTGTTGCAATGACTAAATAAGTGTGGAAAGTGGTATAAAATATATACATGTGGGAAAGGGTTGGTATGTTTTAAATGGTCTTCGCACCTCTGCAGGCCAAATCCCTTTCGGCGGTACAGTGAACGATATTCCCACATGCATAATCAACTCCCTATAAAATGAACTATCGAAAACATTGTGATAAAAACAGCCATTGCTCATCATGTTTTCAAAGGTCGTTCTGCTTGCATTGTTGGGGTTTTAGGCCGTTTTCAACAGCGTGTATGCCCAATCGCCATCACAGTGCACATACTCATGTTTTCTGGGTGATTCTACCCAGCTAGGCAATATGACTGAAAACAGTGTGGTAAGAGGCGCCATTGCTCATCATGTTTTCAACAGCATTTATATTAGATAGCCCTCACTGCTCACGCACACATGCTTCCTGGGTGAATCAGCCCATCTACGCGATAGGACGATATGATGTTTTCAAAGGTCGTTTTGATTGCGTTGTTTAATTTTTTTTAGGCCGTTTTCAACAGCATTTATGTTAAATACCCCTCACTGCTCACACACCCATGCTTCCTGGGTGAATCATCCCATCTACGCGATAGGACTGAACACAGTGTGGTACATAAGGAGCCATTGCTCATCATGTTTTCAAAGATCAATGTGATTGCATTGTTGGGGTTTATTGGCCGTTTTCAACAGCATTTATGTCCAGTCACTCTCACAGTTCACAAACTCATGGGACCTGGGTGAATCAACCCAGCTATGCGATAGGACTGAAAACGGTGTGGAAAGAGGAGCCATTGCTAATCACGTTTGTTTGTATTGTTGGGTGTTTTACGTCGTTTTCAACATCATATATGTCCAATCACCCGCACTGTTCACATACGCATGCGTCCTGGGTGAATCAATCCAGCTACTCAATAGTACTGAAAACACTGACAAAGGGAGCAATTGCCCGCCCTGCTTTCAGAGGTCGTCTGGTTTGTATTGTTGGGTGTTTAAGGCCGTTTTCAACATCATTCCAGTCATACCACCCCCGTCAGTTCACACACCCGTGATTCCTGGGTGAATCAACCCAGCTATATGCAATAGACCTGAACACATTGTGGTAAGAGGAGCAATTGTCCGCCATGCTTTAACATGTCGTTTTGCTTGCATTGTAGGGATTTTGATCTTGGAAGCGAGTTGTTGCAATGACTAAATAAGTGTGGAAAGTGGTATAAAATATATACATGTGGGAAAGGGTTGGTATGTTTTAAATGGTCTTCGCACCTCTGCAGGCCAAATCCCTTTCGGCGGTACAGTGAACGATATTCCCACATGCATAATCAACTCCCTATAAAATGAACTATCGAAAACATTGTGATAAAAACAGCCATTGCTCATCATGTTTTCAAAGGTCGTTCTGCTTGCATTGTTGGGGTTTTAGGCCGTTTTCAACAGCGTGTATGCCCAATCGCCATCACAGTGCACATACTCATGTTTTCTGGGTGATTCTACCCAGCTAGGCAATATGACTGAAAACAGTGTGGTAAGAGGCGCCATTGCTCATCATGTTTTCAACAGCATTTATATTAGATAGCCCTCACTGCTCACGCACACATGC